>JAQPPZ010001152.1:1315000-1915000 GCA_028583015.1 Wollemia nobilis | reverse complement strand
CACCATCAGAGTATTGGCCTTTCGGTAAAATGCCTCATTTTACCCCAGGGACAACTCAAGATATTTTTCAGGCTGAAGAGGAACCCGAGGTTCCCAACGTAGATCTAAATTCAGCTAATGATATCCATTTGATCCCGACTCCACATCAGTTGGAGGACGGATCCCACATGTCAGTCGAGGAGACGACTGACGTAGATATCGACACAGATCCAATGAATCCACAGATTCTCAAGCTAGGGGTAAGTCTTTCCCCCAAAGAGCAAGCCAACTACATTGCCCTTCTCAAAGAGAAGAAGGAGGTTTTTGCATGGTCGTACAAGGATATGCCAGGACTAGACCCGCAGCTAGTCACGCATAATTTAACGCTTGATCCGACAATCAAGCCTGTAAAGCAAAAACTACGTAAGATGCACCCAACAGTGGCCTTGATGGTCAAAGATGAATTGCAAAAGCTGTTGGATGCACAGTTTGTCATCTACGTGGATTATCCGCCATGGTTGTCCAACATGGTTCCCGTCAAGAAGCCCGACGGGAGGATTCGCATATGCACCAATTTTTGAGATCTAAACAAAGTGAGTCCTAAGGATGATTTCCCCTTGTCGAGCATCGACGCATTGGTAGACGCTACAACAGGTCATGAAATGCTCTCCCTCATGGATGGTTTCTCAGGATACAATCAGATTCGTATCAATCCTGAAGACCAACTAAAAATGATGTTCACAACGCCTTGGGGGACATTTTGTTATAAGGTCATGCCTTTTGGCCTTAAAAATGCTGGTGCCACCTACCAACGTGCCATGACATACATCTTCCATGATTACATGCATAAAACTTTGGAAGATTACATGGATGATTTGTTAGCCAAGTCTCTTTTGCGCTCAAATCATATCGATGACTTAAGCAAGATCCTCGATCGCCTCATGGAGCATAAAGTTAGACTAAATCCCAAGAAGTGCGTATTTGGCGTCACATCTGGAAAACTCTTGGGTTTCATAGTCTCAAAGCGAGGAATCGAGGTGGACCCAAAGAAAGTCAAGGCAATCCTTGAAATGGTTCCCCCAACTACCATCAAGCAGCTCAAAAGTCTGCAAGGAAAGGTCGCGTCGATTAAACGCTTTATAGCACAATTATCTGACAAGTGCCGACCCATGAACAAATTATTGCACAAGGGGGTTACATTTCACTGGGATGACGAGTGCCAGTCAGCCTTTGACGAAATCAAACAATACCTGGCTTCGCCACCAGTATTGGCACCACCTAGACCAGGAGTGCCGTTCTACTTATACATCTCAGCTCATTGAGGTGGCACTGGGTGCCATGTTAGCCCGGAAGAATGAACTTCACAAGGAACAGGCTACTTACTATCTTAGCCGCACCCTGGTCAGTTATGAACTTAACTATGCATACGTTGAGAAACTCTGCTTGGCAGTGGTGTTTGCTACCAAAAAGCTATGCCACTACATGCTTGAGCAACACTACGTATGTTGTGTCTAAGGAGAATCCATTGCGATACATGATGAGTCGTACTTATCATAGTAGTCGCACGGCGAAATGGATCATGTTGTTGACGGAATTTGACATAGAGTTTATTGGACAGAAATCTATCAAAGGACAAGTCATAGCCGATCAACTAGCAGAGGCTCCTCTTGAAGACGATCAGCCTCTAGTCATAGAACTACCCGATGATGGGGTCTTCCATGTCTCAGAATCACTAGATTCTGATGAGCCTGAGTCACGAGCCGACATAACCCTATTCTTCGATGGTTCTAAATGTGAGCAAGGTGGTGGCACGGGAATTGTATTCTTCACACCGCAGGGTGCTCCAATGCCCCTGTCATTTAAATTAAACTTCTCGTGCACCAACAATAATGCGAGTATGAAGCCTTGCTCCTAGGTCTTCGGACAAGCAATCGCCATGAACATCAAATGACCGAACATCTTTGGTGATTCGTTGTTAATTGTCAATCAAGTCAAAGGGGTATATCAATGCAAATGCCCAGTTCTGTAGGCTTATAAAGCCCTTGTGGAAAAATTCCTGGCAAAACTTGAGTGGTATGACATCGAGGCACTCCCTCGATCATCGAATCATTTTGCGAACACAATGGCCTCCTTGGGGTCACTAATTTCGCAAGACCTTTCCGATGATATGACAACCATTCAAGTCAAAACCTTATCGCAATCCATGATGGAGCGTGCAAGCTCAGACTTGATGCCAGGAATCCACATGATCCAGATTGAACCATCCTCGGATAAGTTCTCTCGAATCCAAGATCATTTGAAACATGCCAACTGGGGGTCCTTGTTCTCCCCTACTCCCATTAATAGCAACACAACGCTATTCTTACAAGTTCTATCCCGTTCAGCGTTTGCTAGGGATGAACTTCAAGAGGGATTGGTTGTTCATACTGTCGAGGTTTCTGATCAACAGGACTGGTATTTACCCATTAGAGACTACCTCAAGTTAGGTAATCTCCCGCTTGGATTGACTCATGCCGCAAAACGAGCACTCAAGAAGAAAGCGGCTAAGTATGTCTTGATAGGAGACATTTTGTATCGTCGTAGCTATGAAGGAATCCTTCTTCGTTGCTTGGACCAGCAAGAGTCCACTTGGGCAGTCGCCCAAGCGCATGATGGTACATGTGGTGGCCACTTTAGTGGTATGGCCATCGCAAAGCGCATTCTTTGCATGGGCTATTATTGGCCATCTTTAGAGCGAGATTGTTGCGCCTATGTCAAGAAGTGCGTGAAGTGTCAACATCATGCCAATTTGATGCACGTACCTTCCTAGGCCTTGCAGACAGTCCAGTCTACTTGGCCATTTTCGTAGTGGGGCTTCGATCTAATTGGAAAGATCTCCCCTGCATCGTCAGGCCGTCACACGTTTATCATAACGGCCACAGAGTATTTTACCAAGTGGGTGGAAGCAGTTTCGCTTACCTCTACGATAGGACCCCGCATTGTGGAGTTCATTTTGCATAACATCATATGTCATTTTGGTATTCCATCCAAAATAGTCTCGGATAATGGGACGCCTTTCAAGAACAAAGACGTGCGTGCTTTGACCACAAAGTACAAGATTCAGCACAACTTTTTGACACCCTATTATCCGCAGGCGAATGGGCAAGCAGAGGCGTCAAACAAAATGCTAGTTGCCATCCTTAAAAAGACCATCGTAGACAGTCATAAGGATTGGCACATTCAAATCCCACTTGCCCTATGGGCCTATCGCACTAGCATTCGGACACCCACTAGGGCCACTCCGTTTTCGCTCGTGTATGGCTCCGAGGCAGTCATGCCTCTAGAGTTGGAGATTCCTTCCCTGCGCATATCAATGCAAGAGTTCATCGATGATGACTCTACACGGTAGGCCCGGCTAGACCAGCTTACGTTGCTTGACGAACGACGCGTTAATGCTCTCGAGCATTTACGTATTTATCAAGAGCGACTTAAGAAAGCTTACAACATGAAAGTTCACCTGAGGGACTTTCGGGTTGGTGATTTGGTTTTGAAGGAAAACCAACAGAACTCCAGTTTGCCATCCCACCTAAGGGACAAGTTCGTGGCAAATTGGTTAGGTCCATATGTCATTGATAGCAAAATAGGACCCGGGACGTACCGGCTAGCTTCTCTTGACGGTATCAAGGAAACAGAACCCTTGAATATCAGTCATTTGCGACCATTTCATATCTAAGAGAGCCATATCCCAAAAATGCTCCAAGGATCCATCAAATCGCTTGGTCAATCCCAAAAATGCTCCAAGGATCTCTAAAATCGCTTGGTCAAATCCCAAAAATGCTCCAAGGATCTCTAAAATCGCTTGGTCAAATCCCAAAAATGCTCCAAGGATCCTATAATCGCTTGGTCAATCCCAAAAATGCTCCAAGGATTCTATAATCGCTTGGTCAATCCCAAAATGCTCCAAGGATTCTATAATCGCTTGGTCAATCCCAAAAATGCTCCAAGGATTCTATAATCACTTGGTCAATCCCAAAAATGCTCCAAGGATCCTATAATCGCTTGGTCAATCCCAAAAATGCTCCAAGGATTCTATAATCGCTTGGTCAATCCCAAAAATGCTCCAAGGATTCTATAATCGCTTGGTCAATCCCAAAATGCTCCAAGGATTTCCACAATCGCTTGGTCAAAAATAAGAAAAGTTAAAATTCAAAAATCATCAAAAAAAACAACAAAAAAAAAATTTGCATCTCATTTCTAGGCATACTCAAATTCATCAATAGAGAGCTCTTCTCGCACCTCATCTTCATATTCACAAAAATCAATCCATCAAAAATACAAAAATACATAGCCGCATTAAAGCATTGCATCCATACATTGCATATTTGTGGTCGTACAGGTCAAAGGCACCATAGGTTGTAATTGCTCTACTAGTCCATCTTGTTCCACATTGTTCCATTTTACAAAAACAACAAAAACACCATGCATTGCTTTTTACCACACTAGAGTCAGTGGTCTTTTAATGTATCAAGAGTTTTCGTAATTCAGTCATCATTTTGCTCTTTAGCTACGTAATGTACCGAGTCAGACAGATTTTACGAAGGTAGAGTTACACTTGAAATACGCCTTGTTACGTAACATCCCAACACAAATTAAAACACATAAAAATTCCCAAGTTGTGTGAACGAAAGATGAAACCTGTGCAGTAATCCAGGTCACCATAAGTGAAACGGTTATCTTGCTCATCCCCCTGTGCGAATGGTTCCAGAATGCTGAGAATTGACAAAAGGACGAGCTCTTTCCTATCCATTCACCTCAATAAATAGTGGTTTTCACCACTACCAAATCCCAATCATAGTTGGTTCCCAAAGTTGTAAGGATTTGTACTACACGTCCCCGCAAAGGATGGGTAGTCATCCCCAAGACCCAAAAGGGATCAACGCCATTCACAAACAAAATTCCAACAAATCATCATCCTAACACTTTCCATTCACCTTTGGTCTCCAAGTTGTAAGGATTCGTACTATCCGCCCCTAACCAGGATGGGTAGTCATCCCCAAGGCCTAAAAGATCAATGCCCTTACTCCATAATCTCCATCACCCCCTTGGTTCCCAACGTCATAAGGATTCGTACTACACGTCCCTGCAAAGGATGCGTAGTCGTCCCCAAGGCCACAAGGATCAAGGCCACTCACCAACCCAAACTCACAATACTCAAAACACAAAATCAAATAACAGTGGTTATCACCACTATTCAAAATCCTTGCTCAAAAAGAATTAATAGAAAATAAAAAGTGATTTTCATCACTATATAGACGAGCAACTTTCTAAATCATTCAGCCAACAAATATCCAGAACTTGAATCCCTGGAATTCTCAACATTCGAAAACCATCTAGGTGATCCTCATTACAGGTTTGGTTGATGACCTATCTGGCAATGGTGGTATCCTACCCGCATGACGATATGTCTGTCACATTCGCTTTGCGTGTGTGCAGACCAATGTTTGCATAAGGATGAGCTAGCTTATGGTATCCTGGATAACACCACAGATTAATCTAACTAAATACAACAAAGGAGTTAGTGGAGCTAATTAGGTGATCCTCAGTACAGGTTCGGTTGAAAGCCCATCTGCACTCGGCGGTATCCTGACAAATACCACATAAATGAACTCAATTGCACACACAGGGATGTGAAATAGCTTGGTCAAAAACAAGTCCGATTCATACCTTGTTCAAAAGTCTTGTAAGATAAAGTACAGTCATGGCTAGTAAGTTAAAACCGTCTGAGTCTCAGAAAACCTTAGCTACATTTCTAAACCAACTGCGCTACTTTTCATCCTTACAATACCATCAAAAAATACAAAAAAAAAGAAAAACCACATGTATACATACAAAGTCATGCATCACAGCAATCGCCTAAAGACAAAATAACAGAGTTCTAAATAGTCTATGGTGCCATAGCCAAACATCACAAATTCTATTCATCCATTTCATTTTTGCATATCACATATAAATCAAAAACATTTGCATTCATCACAACATATGCATCCATCAAAATAAATCAACATACAACAATCGCATTTATCATACCATATGCATACATCAATATAAAGTAGCATGCATCCATCAACATCAATCATTGTGCATAACATAAAATCATGACATATACACAAAGCAAGAAAATCAAAACAACAAAAACATCACAAAAATGCAACACAAAAACATAGCAATAAGCATTGTCGGACACAAGTGCTCTTGCACTTAACCTCTTGGCATAGAAAATCGATGTCGGGGCTCAAATTGTCACTCTCCTACTTCCCCAAGAAGGCTACCATAGCCGGACCGCTCCACGGGAAGACGGGTTTTCGACGATTTCACCCCATTATGGCATCACCAAAAGGGTTAACACCCACCAAAAATAGGTCCAAATGTCGAGAAATTGCACATGCTTAATGGTAAACCATCTAAAGGCACCCTTGCACAAGTCATCTTGGGTCAAGCGACTCGTCGCTTTTCTCATGAAGGTCATTCCCTCATCGATTCGTCGCTTGAGGGGGTAGTCACACTTAGTCACCAATCAACAAGCACACACCCAATCAAAGCAATGACATGCATTCAAAGAATCATTGACAAAGACAATCACGCTCCTGCGTGGGGCAATAAACAAGCAACAATCAAATTGATCAAACACTTGGCATTCCCGAAGCATGAACACAAGGTTCCCCTGTGGACAAAAGGTTGCGCCCTTTGCCTAATCATGACTGATCAATGTCCAAGCTCAAGTCACACCTCACCAAAATAGGTTAACACTTGAAATCAAATTCCTTAGCTCGTCAGAAGCAAGGATTCAAGAATGCATGCCCTTTCCATACTTGGGGCATCAAGAGTTGGTTAGGTTACCAAGAAACCCTAATCATTAGTGCTTTGGTTATCTATTTTTTCTCAGCACTACGTCACCCGCAGCGCTTCCCAAAAAGGGGCATCTATAGACACCAAAACAGCACCAATCCGATTATGTGACTACAAACACTGATCGCATTAGCACACACAGCTTTCAGGGCAGCCCTCAGAGGTCAAACAGTGGTCCTAGCCACTTACACAGTAGTTTAGAAGGTCAAAAAGTAAACAAAGCAAAGTTGGTCATTTTAACAAGGCAAAGTCAAAAGAAAGCCTTGGCCAAGGGTGTCACGAAATCGCGACGTCGCGATTTTGCGACGTCGCAAAATCGCGACACCAAAAGCCCAAAAGAAAGCCTTGGCCGAGGGTGTCGCGAAATCATGACATCGCAATTTCGTGATGTCACGATATCGTGACACCAAAAGCCTAAAAGAAAGCCTTGGCCGAGGGTGTCACGATATCGCGACGTCATGATATCGCGACACCAAAGCCCAAAAGAGGGCCTTTGCTAGAAGTGTCACGAAATCGTGACACTTCTGGCCAAAAGAGGGCCTTTGCCAGAAGTGTCACGAAATCACGACACTTTTGGCCAAAAGAGGGCCTTTGCCAGAAGTGTCACGAAATCGCGACACTTTTGGCCAAAAGAGAGCCTTGGCCGAAGTGTCATGATATCGCGACGTCATGATTTCGCGACGTCGCAAAATTGCGAGACTTCTGGCAAAAAAGAAACCTAAGGCTTAGGTGTCGCAATATCGCGACGTCATGATATCGCGACGTCGCGATATCGCGACAAACTCCCGTCTTTGCGCCTGGGAAAGCATCAACCAATAAAGGCGGACTTTAAACCAATCGAAGGCAGACTTTAAACCAATTGAAGGTGGAATTTAAACCAATTAAAGCAGAAATTAAATGAGTAGCATCCAGAGACAGTAAATTATTGCCTCTTGCAATGCATGCGCGCGTAGGTGGGCAGATTGGCAGTTAGAGGACTGTCACAAAGGCAGTCATGTAAGCCCAAGTCAAGGAGGAGTCTCCTCCCTCTTGGGAAGGCATGGCCGCCACGTGGCATCCTTGCGTGCCCCTCCAAAGAGACCCCCTGGGTCTATAAAATGGTGGACTTTCCCACCCAAAAGAGACAAGTTGGTAGACATTTGAAAGCAACGAAGTGCTGCCAAATTAAACACCCGATTGCACTCCTTTTCGATTCATCTCTTCTACACCCGTAATATCTTTCGCAAGAGAGGTTAT
This sequence comes from Wollemia nobilis, assembly GCA_028583015.1. NCBI lineage: Eukaryota > Viridiplantae > Streptophyta > Pinopsida > Araucariales > Araucariaceae > Wollemia > Wollemia nobilis. The sequence goes on along the minus strand of JAQPPZ010001152.1, from coordinate 1,906,900 downwards.
TGGGTGGCTTAGCATGGATCCGGACCTAAACCCGACATTTTACCACATTTGATCCATCAATTCGACGACACCACATTCTCTGAGATTTTGGGCCCATCCCTAGTGGATTGGCGTCAAAGTCAAGTTTTAACGGTGGGCAGCCCGCTCGGGCGCCCCGCATGCTCTTAGCTTCATTTTAATTTATTCCGTTATCACGTGTTTATTCTACGTTATACTCTATGTTGTTTATATAGTTTACAATTCGGATTTCAGAAGCCGCTTATCAAATATTATCATGCTTTTGTCGATTTTTGGTTCTTCACTAACTTGCAGGTAACAGCGATCGGATTCATCGACTGTTTTGCTGGCAGCAGCCTTTTGGTGATGTTTTCGAGTCTCTGTCAGAGTTGCACGTATTTAATCAATATTTTGCACGCATTTCTTATTGATTTCTAAATTCAAACGCTCTATCCTTTTGTTACAGGTGCTACTAACGCCTTTGTGTTTCTTTGATCGCAGGAGAAGCAGCAAGCAAGGATTCATCATCGCAAGCGATGGCAACGCTTTGGCCCGCCCATTTCAAATGTGGGCATGCGAAAGAAGGAGTATTGATCACGATTGTAACCAAAAACATGCTAACACTCCTAGCCCCTAAAATGGGAGGAGATGGATTGTAACCGAGTTTGGAATTAATATGAAAGGGCTGTGCTCTTACTTTCTCCTTTATGTTTTGTCCTCGATTTGATTACGTTCGTCCTATTTCATGCATCGAGTTAGTTTTGTTTTCATTGCATCTTAGTATTTCTTTCTTCTGGAATCTCATGCTTTCAGAAACCTCCATGAAAATTTGTCATATCCTTTGGAAATGATGAACCTAACCTCCTTCAAAGAATTCATTGACATGGCTAAAAGAGTAGTTGTCCTCATAAGATGAGGGTAACTCAACTATAATAAGAAAGAAGACAAAAAAACCCCTAATAAGGGGTAATACAAAAAAAAACATGTCATGGGAGATGGTGTACCCAACTCTCATCAACAACATAAACACTACTTAGAATACTTCTCAAAAATTGGTCATCCAAAGAGAAGACAAACACCAAATGCAATACATGAATATAGGACAAATTCAAACGTCTATGCTAAAAATTCTCCTTGACTCTAAATTAATAGAAATTTTTCCTATTAGGCCTTGGGATCTATCCAAGGGAGAACCTTTTTGGTATAGACAAGATGAATATTGCTACTTTCACTGAATAGAAGGACACACTACCAACTAATGTATAACTTTAAATAACATTATTCAATACCTCATTGAGGAACCAAAATTAACATTCAATAAAAAAAAACCCAAAAACATATATCGGTATATTTCAAGACCCCTTACCAATGCATGATCAAAAATCAGTCAATTTCGTAGGCACCATTTGTTTATCTAAATATTCTCGTACCATAACTAGGCAACAAGCAAAGAATCGATCTTTCGATCAACCTCCATTTGTTATCCTAAGAACAAATATCATTATCCCTAATAAATCACCTTTGGTACTCACACATTCTCAAAATAATTTGTATACCTTTGATATTCACCAACTATTGGATGAGGTACCTAAAAATATCTCTCTCCTAGAACTGCTAAAAATAACACCCACTCATAGGGAAATATTGTTAAAACTCTTAAGTGGGCAAGAAGTCCCTCAAGACATATCTCCAAATGATATCGCTAACATGGTAAGACTAGCTGGAGTGAATAATGCTATCCTAGGATTTCATGAGAAATATACTCCTCTCGAAACCATATCAGAGGATTTCCCTCTTTACATCATAAATAAAATAGGGAATAAATATATCAAAAGAGTCTTGGTAGACAACGAGTCAGCCTTGAATGTATGAAACATAAAATTCTTACAAATTATTGACTTAATGGAAAATGACTTGCAAAAGTTGAACCTCATAATTAGGGCCTTTGACAACAGGGAATGAGAAGTAATAGGTACCTTAACTTTACCTATCAAACTAGGGCCTCATATTCTAAACACTCTCTTTTATGTCATATCATGTGATGTAACATATAACATGCTCCTTGGAAGATCTTGGATACATGCTATAAGTGCAATACCTTCCACCTTACATCAATGTCTCAAATACGAGTATCAAGGGAGGATCATCCATGTTCCTAGAGATATAGAACCTTTCACTATGTGTAGCTCTATTGACCTACAAGAGATATAGAACCAATTTAAGCAACCAACCAAAATAAAATAAAGGAAAGGATATATTAGAGGAACCTATTATAAACTTAGAGGATACTCCCCAATCATCCTCTTCCAATGATCAAGTCAATTTCATTCACCACAAGTCATATCCTTTTGCACAACTAGTAAGCATGTTCCTATCTCCTTGTGATATAGGCTTATCCAATATAAAAGCACTTAAAATCCAAGTAGGGTCTTGTACTTTCATCCATGGTGGAACCACCCTTGAAGAAAAGATCCAAGGACATATCTTCATGCCTATTGAATGAACATATGCTTCTTGTTATATATCTCCATTTTCAATGGCTAAACAAATACTTTTTAACATGGGTTATCAAGGTAAAGGCCTAGGTTGTAATGAATAGGGTATTAAATAACCCCTTGAATTTGAGCCTTGGATAACATGATGTGGGATTGGATTCATTCCTAATACAAATAAACCCTCTCGTATATCAAAAGAAGATGATAAAAATGAGTATTCTGAGTCAATACATGATTCCCAATGGGGTGATGAGGATGAAGAAGAATGGTGGTCTCTCTTTAACCAAAAAGCTATAAAACCATACGATTTGGTAGCATTAACATGTTAGAATTGGTTTATATAGAATCAATAATAGCTAAAGAAAATCCTAAATATTATTTGAATGATCTGTTAGCTTTTGATGTAATGAGCACTGGGAGATAGCAATCACAAGAGGCAGAATAATATGAAAGAAATTAAATATGCTATATGACTAAAATATGTTCTAAAAAGAAATGATATAAAATAATTCAATGTAGCTATGGAGGAAATGAACACTCCATTTATAAATCCACTGAACTACATTGCACCCATCACCAATGGATGGTGATCTACATAGAATTATACTTTTCTCTAAGCTACACTATCTAATAATGTCCCCTGAATCTATATTTGTATTACAATGAGGTCTTTATTATATAGTAAAATAGTTTCCTTGGCCAACAATCTACCTAGCTATGCAAAAAACAACTTGCACATTGACACTTGTGCATTTATTACATTGCATGAAGTAACTAGATAAATTCCTCATAAATTAATCTAATGTCCTAAGTATATACCTTGGAAGATTCATTTACATGACCCAAATGATGTAATATACTCTATTTCTAACACCCCCCTATATTACATTATTTGAATAATGAAGACTTTAGTATTCAATATGGATATTCTTATTTTTCATCCTGAACTTTATACTCTTCTTCTGCATTATTTGTATTCAGGTTCAACACGTAATTTATGTCGTCATATGATGCAAAGTAAGTTGTAGTTGAAGCTAAAGATTCTTCTTTCATTGGATGATATTTGGCTTGTTCATATTCATATTCCTCATCTTCTATCCAACCACCTTTATAGTTCTATTTGCAACTATCTTCATATGGTTTTGATTGTTGATGAATGAATAGGGTATGGTGCAATTATCCTATCATATTTTTGTTTTTTATTCTTTCATGCTTACATTTTTGGTGTATTCGTTCTTCAATTTCTTGAACCTGTTCCTCTGTAAATATGTTAGTATCATTTTGAAACACCACAATATCTTGTGAGATTTCCATTGAGTCTAGGATGTATGTATTTTTTATGGATTGAACCTATTGCTTTTATTCCATCTTGATTTATAATGAGACATGTATTGATCCCATATATATATCCAAATTTAATCATATAGTTGTTTTCTACTAGATTTATTACTAAGATGAGATTGAATGTTTATCTAGGAACATACAATAATTTTTGTAGTAGAATATTTAGAAATGATTTGATGGGTGTTACACACCCATATCCATGTATAGGATAAGTTTGGATGTCTGCAATTCTTGGTTTGTAACCTTTAGAAACTTCAATATAGTCAAACCATTGTATATTTCTTGCCATATGATGACTGGCTCCTGAGTCAATATACCACATGTGTTCATTTGTTGTGATCTGGTTCCTATTGGAGCAAGTTTTACATTCATTGTATGTCATTCCTTTACCCATTTGAAGAGGTTGAATTTGAAGAAATGAGATAGAATTTGAGTGTTTCTTATATCTCCTTATATTAGGATATTTGATCCCTAATTGAAGTATATAAGCTTGATTTGATAAAACCTTTATTAATCCTTAGGTTTGTAGACTTCCTTATGTCTCCCTAGTAATGAGAGTATGAACACCTAATTTTAGGTTTTGAAGAAAGCTTATATCTTCCCAACTTGATAATATTTGATAGATATTATTATTATTATCAAGTTTTGTATAATGCCTTATGACTCCCTAGTTATTTTGGAGTATGATATAGTGCTTTTGTAAAGTATAGTTCAATTTTGGTTGATTTTGTATAGTTTTTGTAAAGATCAAAAATCAACTTTATTAACACATTATTACTCCTATTGAACTAAGAACTTTTAAATTTTGAAGAGTTTTTAATGTTGGATTTATTTTTTCCCTTTTGAGAAATTTTTAGACAAGAAAATTATAAATTTCCAACCTTAACAAAAAATCTTAATAACCTCTTTTGTAACCCTTAGGATTTAATTAAAGTGTTTATAATTTTCAATAACCTAGTTTGATGTTGTAACCCTTATCACTCCCAATTTTTAATAGAAAACTAATAATATTTTTAAAATATTAAAGAATTTAATCCCAAGTAGAATTCCTTATTTCTCCTAGGTTAAATTGCAAATATTATTTCTATTTTATAAGTTATCCCTTATGGTTTTTGCTTTCAAAATCTAAGAATTGACCTTATTTTATATCTCTCTAAAGTGAAGGCAATAATAAATGGGATTTAAACCTTACCTTTGAACATTGTATCATTGCACTATTGGATGCATTTTTCATTTGAATATAACAACACTTTAATATCCTCCTTTGGCTCTAGAAACAATGCTTATGCTTTGGAATTCCCTGTCTTTAATGCTGGAACATAGGTGTAGCAAATATGGAGAGGTTTGACCTTCAAGACCAAAATATTTTAATGCTTCCTCTTCCTTACTTCCATGTTATGCTTTGCTATGCTTTGACTGTGCTTTTCTATGCTTTACTTCTTTGGACTTGAGCACCTTTTTATGGAAGAAAGGTCTTGAAATTTATGATAAGTGTCACATTTATTACATATGAGCACTCCACTTTTTGTAACATACCAATTTCCTTCATTAACACTTCTTGGTCACCTTGTAATTTATGAGCACTCATGTAGGCACGTGTGTCAGGCTTGTGGAAGATAAAAAGTGTCACCACTTCCTTAATATTCCCTATAATTGTGGGTAGATTTTCTACACCCACTATTTTGTCCTAATAAAGGAAAAGAGAAAGAAAAGAGGTGATGGGCTATTTTGAAAAGCGATTAAAGAAAAATTTCAGATGAAGAATTGGATTGCATTTGGGTCCTTAATCATATAAAATTTTCACCCAAAATATGACAAGTTAAGAATATCTACGATAGAAGAAAGGGCGGTGATTCTGATTGTAGGTGATCCCAAAGTCCCATCTAAAGAAGAAATAAATTAGACATATTATTGGAAGAATGTAAAAAAAAAGAGGAGTCTCAAATTTATACCTAGGTAATATGATCATAGAGTCATAAAATTAGGAGGTTGATTCAGAAGATGGTAGGCCCAAAGTCTCGTCTAAGCTTTGTTCATCCATAAGTGAAGGTGGAAACCATAAAAAGAAGAAGATGAGTAGGGGTGCCCATTTCCTTATCCTAGAGAATTATAGTGTAGATACAGGAAGGGAGGCTAACCTAGGTGTACGCTCAATTCAAACCTCTATCCTATCTAGCAATAAATGCATGAAGACCTAATTTAAACTTCCTCTTCTCGCTAAGCATATTTGATCACTGAATCTAAGGGTGCAACATATGGGTGAATTTAATGGCTTACCAGATCAAGTGCATAAGGTGGTAGTTGAAGGTTTTATGCATAGCAGCTACCATAGGCCACCAAAAAGATATTCACAAGTAGTGGTAGCACCATATGCATTGATTAGCAGGGAAGGCCCAGGCAGGGTATATAAGTAATTCCCATCCAGATGCAGTGAAGAATGTTTTTTCTATGTCATATCATGATGTATGTATGATTTTACTTTGGTGATTATTTTTGCTATAGTTAAGTGATTGGCTAGCTTTAATTTTGCTATCTGGATTTCATGCTACTAGTTCCTTAATTCTAGAATTCTTGGTAGAAGTAATATGTGTGATTGGTTAATGAAATCAGTGGCTAGTCTGTTAGGTAGTCCATGAATGTTGTTTATGTTTCAAAATTATCATGCATGTATATTTATGCAATTAGATCTGTACAACTTTGTGTTCTAGATTTATGTTTTCTTTAGTCTCTCCTCTTTCCCTTTTCCTTAAACATTTAGTTAGGACCTATGTTGACCTTTTTTGGAGATTCACCCTGATATCTATGGTCTTGGGGCCATTCAACGCTGGTCAAATTCTATGGATGCATAATCCTTACTATTAAACAAACCTCTAACCAATAGTTTTTGGCATGCTCGATGGGATCCCTTCCTAAATTTTAGATAATCGTAGGGGATTGGTGATACCCCATTTTCTCCAGATCCCCTTATTACCTAGAAATTTCATTAAAAGACATACCTAGAAAGCCATATCAACCCTATATTTTTTTTATGATTAAAAGACATAGGCCCAGTATTTTAGAAGAACCAGTTGAGTTCTGGAAGTTATCCTCTAGAAAAAAGCAACCTGAGTTGATTATTGAGGCCATCGATCCTATTGAAGAATAGATTGATACTCAATTGGTACCCATACCTCAAATATCCACTTTGCATCAAACACAATGGCAAAAAATCAAAACCTTGGATTTCCTAACTAGAATCATAATGGATCTCTTAACTTGGTTGATGGGGTTATGCATAGTGGCTATTTATAGCCAAATTGGTTAAATTAGGATTTTTTAAATTTGAAATTGGCAAATATTTGGGACCCTTGACCAAGGTCCATTAGCCAAAAATTTATGGGTGATTTTTTTTTGGTTGATTTGCCCCAATTTTATAATAATTTGACCATTTTAAGTTTAAATTTCCAACATTACCCCTAATAATAGTGAACCTTCTACATGCGTTTGGACACTATTCACCTAGATTTCAAAACTGATTTACCAAATTTTTATAAATACATTTTGGGGCTGACCCCTTATGCATAACCCTATTGGTTGATCAACATGCTATTCCTCAAGTAGCCTTGAAAGCCCTCCCAACCTATGATGGTACATGTAAAATAGTGTTTGAAAATGTTCAGGATGTAGCATCGATGGTTGTTGTGCATAACATTCAAGATGAGGATGTGATGGTCAAACTATTGGTCATTTATCTATAAGGAAAATTGCTTTATTGGTATAGAACTCTACCCAATGGAAGTATAAACTCCTAGAATGCTCTGGAATCAAAATTAATAGAAGATTTTAATGAGCAAGTAGATCCCTTTTCTCTACTCACTCAATTCATAGTAATACAGAGGCATCCACAAGAAGATATTATGGATTTCAATATCAGGTTTAGTCATACCTAGTAAAGAGTTCCTGATGGTCTTAGACCAACTCATGAGCAAGATACCTATTATTATCTAAGAGCATTTAGTTCAGATTTGGGACTAATGATAAGGTAGTCAAATGTCCTTGCTTTCCCTTAGATTTTTCAAGAAGATGCAAAAGAAGAAAAAATCCTTATTGCTATAGGTAAATTGCCTCCCAAGCATGTAATGCATATTTTCTTAGAATTCCTTAATGGTGAACCACACCTGACTGTATCGGTGCCTAGTTATATAGCATTACCACCACCCATGGAATTTTCTCAATGGGCTAACATGCTAGTAGTACTAGTACTACCTGCACCTCCTATAATACCTACTCTCCCTACCCCACATACATTTCCTACATTACCCACCTTGGATTCACAAGCGGCTACCTTGTGTGAGTTGTAGGATTTCATGAAAATCTATGTAATGAGGTTACTATGACAAAAAGGAGGGAAGCCAAAAGGTACTTCCAACCAAGACAGTTTTCTTATGTGACAAACTATCAATCTTCTTCCACTAATAGGCTATTGAAAAAAACTAATTCAATCATCATTAATGATGGATGTGAAACTTTGACTTCTTTGTCTGATTCAAACTATTGGTGTTCTACCTCTAATGACCCTCATGGGAAATACATGTATGATGGATCAACATTAAAAGCAAAGAATGGTTGTTGAGAGAATATAAAGAATCCAAAAAGGACAAATCATCAAGGTTGAAACTAGTGAACATAATTTTATGGTGCCATCAATAGAATAAATCTTGATCTTGATAAGATCCAAGAAGAAGCCACTGCAAGTAAATTCTGAAGAACTCAACCTCATGAAAACGGCTAGTGATGATTTAGTAAAAAATAAATCTGAAAATAGTGTTCCCAAAGCAGTTTCCTATACAAAACCTCCATAGCAAGAAAAGGAATATCCCAAGCTTAGTGAACCTCCATCAAAATTAATAGAGATTTAAACTAATGCTAGAGATAAGCTCAAGTATCCATCCCTAAAAAAATTGTCAATGGATTGAATCCACTCATGAGTATAGAAGTAAATATGAAACTCATTCAAAAGAGAAAGATAGGTAATATGAAATTACCACCTTCAATATTGTAGAAGAGTTAAAGAAGACCCCCTCAAAATATATTATGTACGACATGTTACTCATCCCTAGACAGATTGACCTACTTCAAGATTCCCTAAAAATTATCAAGGACCAAAGCAAATCCAACCCAAATAGAATTTGGTTCAAAATAGCTCTATTATGGGGGGAAAAAAATAGACCTTCACCATTTTACCTTTCTTTAGAAATGGAAGGATGGGTTGTGTACAATTGCATGATAGATTCAGGTGCTACTACTATAGTTATGCCCAAAGTAGTGTGTGATGTCATGGAAATGGAATACACTAGAAGCTATCCTGGTGTGTTTCAACTGGATGTTACTCCAGTAAAAACTATAGGGGTCATCAAGGATGTATCTATCATTCTTCATAGATTATCTCAGGTCATTGTTATACAATAGATTATGGTAGTAGACCTGGAACCATACTTTGGGATGTACCTTTCTAGGGAATTCACTACCAAGTTGGAGGGATACCTTTCTCTTGACTATTCTCATATGGAAATATTGTGTAAAGGGAGAAGGGTGAAAATCCACTAATAAAAACCATATCCCTTTTCATATAGAAAGAATAGAGAAAGTGGACCAACAAGAAACCACATTTTATGTTGTTATTGAGGAAGGAGATCTCATAGAAGAACTACAAAACGAAGATTAATTTTCCATGAAAAATGTCAATGCAATAATGGAAACAAGGGTTGGTAATATACGATTGAAAAACTAGAAGTGAAAAGGTTGGAAGCTCAGGAAGAATCTCCATCTCCATCTCATGAATTATGGAATTTATATTTTGATGGAGCAAGATGCAAAAATGGTGCAGGAGCCAGGATAGTCTTAATATCCCCAGAGGGAAACCAAAAGGTTTTCTCATATAGATTAACATGGAGCTGCACTAATAACATAGTAGAATATGAGGCCCTCTATTTGGGACTAAAAAAGGTAGAAAATTTGGGCATCAAGAAACTCCAAATATCTGGTGACTCTGAATTGGTGATTAATCAAATCACTAAAAAATGTATTAGCAAGCAACATTATTTAAAAGCCTATAGGAATAGGGTATAAGATCTTTTAGAGTCCTTTGAAGCATTGAATATTAAAGTAATCTCTAGGTATTAGAATATACATGCTGACATTTTGGCTTCTATAGGAGTAAAATTCTACCTGGTCCTAAATACCATTCACAAAGCAAAATCAGTCAGGTTGATGTATAGACCATTTGTCCATGATAAAGACACTTTTGAAAAGTATTTGAAAGTGATGAACATATAGTGGACTTTCTAATTCATGAAATGAATTTTTCAGCTGATGGGTCCTCCAAAATTGAAGATGAAAAAGAATAGGAAGGGTTTATCTAGCTCAAAAATAATCACATCCCAAAAGGTCTGATCACCTTGGAAAGCCTCTTTGGTAATATTGACTGACCAAAATGTCATATGATGAAATTTGACTCTATAGGATACAAGGAAGTCCAAATATTACCAGGAAAAGATATGAATATAGGGGTAGATTGCTCAAGTGAGGAAGTCCACCAGATTCAGAAATTATATAAGAAATATGATTATACTATTGCATGGACATACGATGACCTAAAAGTATATAGTAAGGATGTAATTCAACATACTATTGAATTGGAGCATGATGTAAATCCCTTCCAACAAAAATAGAGACCAATGAAACCAAAAATAGAAGCTCTAATGAAACAAGAATTGTTGAAATTGTTGGATGTCAATATAATCTATCCAAGTATTCTACTTGGGTAGCTAACCTAGTTCCAGTTATAAATAAGAATGAAGATATCAAATTTTTCATGGACTTCGTAACATAAATAAAGTCTCTTTGAAGGACCACTTTCCTCTGCCAAAGATATATGATATTCTCACAATGACACTGAGAGGGGGGGGTGAATCAGTGTAGCTAAAAATCTGATCTTCAATCCTTAAAACTGAAGCAAAGAGAACTAGAAAATAGATAAAGCAATAAACACAAGAGAGCACACCACAACACACAATGTAACGAGGTTCACCAATTTGGCTACTCCTCAAGAATGACTGCTTGGACTACGGTCCAAATCCAGCCTTTGCAAAACACCAATTTTACAATCTGTTTACCAACACCCACCTGGAAGGAGCACCAAACCCCTAATTTATCTGCACCTACATAAAGGAGCACCAACCCCTTATCCAAGCACCAACTTGGAACACAGTTTTGAAAGTTCAAACAATGACATACAAATGCCTTCACTTTTACAAGACCCTGACTGGTCTCCAATTTATCAAAGCACAATAAATACTCACTGCTCAGCTTGTTGCTCTCTTACAACACTCTTCTCACCCTCTTTCGGTAGCTCTTTCACACATTCAGCAGCAGCATTATTCTTCACGTAGACCTATTTTTATAACATATTATTCTCTATTTTTAACTTCCATTTTTACGCATGCAACCCGTAACTGTTTCTTAATGTAACTCCTTTTGCGTATTTAGAGTGGGCATTTCATTAAATACGTTACATGCAATATATACCTCTTCCATGACTATTCGTCCTCTCGGTCATGACTATTCGTGTTCTTTTCTGTTCATGCATGAATATTCGATTCTATTTATACGACTGTTAGATTTCTCCTTTTTTGACTTTACTAAAAAGCTGCATGATTTCTATCTATAACTGTCGCACTAACTTCAGTTAACTCTACTTATTTTCACTGCATGATTTTTCTCTGCAACTGCCCCTATAACTGTCGTTCTACTTTCAGTTGACTGTCAGTAAGCGTGTTGTTGCGACCTATCACGAAATCGTGACACTTCTATCTCTTTCTGCCCTTCTCGCCTTTTACCCATGAAAACCAGACATGTCATGAAATCATGACATTCTCGGCCTCCTTGTTCACTTCTTCGCTTGCAACCACGAAAATAAAACATGTCACGAAATCGTGACATCTTTCTCTGCCTTGTGCCTTTTTATTGTTTTCCCGCGAAATCGAAACATGTCGCGAAATCGTGACATCTTCGCTGCCTTGTCTCTTTTCTGTCTTTGGCCCATGAAAACTAAACATGTCACGAAATCATGACATCTTTCTTTGCCTTGTGCCTTTTCTGCCTTTCGCCCGCGAAAACGAAACATGTCACGAAATCGCGACATCTTTCTTTGCCTTGTGCCTTTTCTGCCTTCCGCCCATGAAAACGGAACATGTCACGAAATCGTGACATCTTTCTTTGCCTTGTGCCTTTTCTGTCTTTGGCCAGTGAAAACACATGTCACGAAATCGCGACACCTTTCTCTATCAGACTCTCTCTCCTGCATTATGTCACGAAATCATGACACTTTTTCTCCTTGGCGCTTTTCTTCCCATCGAGTCGCGAAAACCCGACATGTCACGATATCGCGACACTTTTTCTCCTTGGTGCTTCTTCTTGCAACTTGTCACGAAATCGTGACACTTTTTCTCCTTGGCGCTTCTTCTTGCAACTTGTCATGAAATCGTGACACTTTTTCTCCTTGGCGCTTCTTCTTGCAACTTGTCGCGAAATCGTGACACTTTTTCTCCTTGGCGCTTCTTCTTGCAACTTGTCATGAAATCGTGACACTTTTTCTCCTTGGTGCTTCTTCTTGCAACTTGTCATGAAATCGTGACACTTTTCATCCTTGGTGCTTTCTCTTCGAACCTATCACGAAATCACGACACTTTTCATCCTTAGCGCTTTCTCTTCGAACCTGTCGTGAAATCGCGACACTTTTCATCCTTGGTGCTTTCTCTTCGAACCTGTCGTGAAATCGTGACACTTTTCATCCTTAGCGCTTTCTCTTCGAACCTGTCATGAAATCGTGACACTTTTCATCCTTGGCGCTTTCTCTTCGAACCTGTCGCGAAATCGTGACACTTTTCATCCTTAGCGCTTTCTCTTCGAACATGTCGTGAAATCGCGACAATTTTCCTTGCAAGCACTTCTTCTCCAAACATGTCACGAAATCGCGACAGTTTTCCTTGCAAGCGCTTCTTCTCCGAACATGTCATGAAATCGTGATAGTTTTTCCACTTGGCTTCTTTGCCTGCAACATGTCACGAAATCGTGACAGTTTTGTTTGCGCCTTCTCTCTCCTCGTCCATGTCGCGAAATCGTGACAATTTTGCTTGTGCCTTCTCTCTCCTCGTCCATGTCACGAAATCGCGACAATTTTGCTTGCGCCTTCTCTCTCCTCGTCCATGTCACAAAATCATGACAATTTTGCTTGCGCCTTCTCTCTCCTCCGATATGTCATGAAATCGCGACGTTTTTCTTTTTGCCTTCTTTGTTCTCAACCTGTCGCGATATCGTGACTTTTCTTACTTGTCTTTTTCTTTGATTTTCTAAATCTGGGTCACTTCTGTTTTCTTGGAATTTCACTGAACATGATCTGACTGACCTCTGAACTCCTGTCCACTGCATCAACTGACCTGTCTGTCTGTGTTGACAACAATGACAATACTTTTGTTGCACCTTGCTCAACAATCTCCCCCTTTGGAATTGTTGGCAACACTCATGCACTCTCCTGTAATTCTTCTCCCCCTTTGACAATAATACCAAAGGGCTGCTGCAGACTCCCCCTGAGTCTATACACAACATTCTCAGATACACATTGTTATAGTTAGCAAAAATCATGAATATGAGCAAAACTATAAACATAGGTATAAATACTCCCCCCGAGAATGTGATCCCGGTTGATAGTCAGTTCTTGTGAAATGTGACTACTCCCAACTTACTCCGAAGGTACTCAAAAACTTCCTTTGGCAATGGTTTTGTGAATATATCTGCTACTTGCTCTGTAGTTGGAACAAAATCCAATTTGACCTCACCTTCTGCAACTTTATCCTTCAAGAAGTGATACCGGATTGCAATATGTTTGGTTCGAGAATGCATAACCGGATTCTTTGATATGTTTATTGCACTGGTGTTATCACATTTAATTGAAATTGGCTCTTTGAAGTGAATACCAAGATCTTTCAGTGTTTGTCTCATCCATAATATCTGAGTACGGCATGTTGTTGCTGCAATGTATTCTGCCTCTGTTGTGGATAGAGAGACTGATTCTTGTTTCTTGTTGTGCCATGCTACCAGCCTTGTCTCCAAGATAAAATGCTCCTCCACCGGTACTCTTTCTGTCATCAATACATCCTGCCCAATCTGCATCAGAATATGCAATAAGAGTGAAGTCCTTACCTTTTGGGTACCACAACCCATACTCCATAGTACCCTTGAGGTACCTAAAAATCCTCTTTACAACTGTCACATGAGTCTCTTTTGGACTAGCCTGAAATCTTGCTACCATGCATACTGCCTGTAATATATCTGGTCTAGTAGCTATCAAATACAGTAGGCTTCCAATCATAGACCTGTACATGGTTTGATCTACATCTGGAGATTTGTCATCCTTGCTCAACTTGCAACCTTGTTGTCATGGGAGTGCTTGACAGGTTTACTATCCTCCATTGTGAACTTTTTCAGCATTTCTTTCACATATTTTACTTGGGAGATAAAAATGCCCTTTTCACTTTGATTGACTTGCAGTCCGAGGAAATAAGAAAGTTCACCAATCATTGACATCTCAAATTTTGTCTTCATTTTATTTGCTATGTCTTTACAAGACTTATCATGACTGCTGCCAAAAATGATATCATCTACATAAACAACAAGGACAATAAGATTGCCATTTTCTATTTTAACATACAGATTGTTGTCCACCAAACCTTTCTTGAACCCTTGTTTAATAAGATAGTTATCCGACCTTGCATACCATGCTTCGGGTGCTTGTTTCAGACCATACAACGCTTTCTTTAACCTGCAAACAAAATCGGGATTGTCACCGAGTTGGAAGCCATCTGGTTGTTCAATGTAAACCTCTTCTTCCAGTTTTCCATTCAAAAATGCTGATTTTACGTCCATTTGATATACTTTGAAATTTTTATGGACTGCTAAAGCCAAAAATATTCTAATTGCTTCTAGTCTGGCTACTAGTGCAAAAGTTTCCTCAAAATCAATGCCTTCAACTTGAGCATAGCCTTTACAGACCAATCTTGCCTTATTTCTAACAACCTGTCCGTCTTCATTTAATTTATTTCAAAAAATCCATTTAGTACCGATTATGTTTTTATTTGCTGGTCGTGGTACTAATTCCCAGGTTTTGTTTTTCTCAATCTGATCTAGTTCTTCATTAATTGCCTTCATCCAACTTTCATCTGTGTTGGCTTCAACAATATTTTTGGGTTCAATGCTGGATAATAAAGAGTAGTTCCTTATTGTTGCTCTTCTTGTCTGAATACCAATTGTTGGGTCCCCAATAATCTATTCTCTCGGGATGATTTTTCTGCCAGCTGCACTGTTTTGAATTTCTTGTTCTCTTCTTCTTCTCGAGTCAATTCTTAAATCAGCTGGGTCAATTTTTTGATTTTCTTCTGTTCTTATTTCTTCATCTCCTTCAATGACTTCTTCATAAATGGGGTAGTTTTCTTGATACGTAGCTTCTCTTTCTCTACCTTCATCAACTTTAACATCAGCACTCTCAATAATTTTCTTTAGCCGCTTGTTGTAACATGTGTATGCTTTGCTTTTTGTTGAGTATCCAAGAAAAATACCTTCGTCGGCTCTATCTTCAAATTTATCGAGATTATCTTCAGTTCGTTTGATGTAGCACTTGCTTGTCGAACACTTTGAAATATCTTGTTGTTGCCTTTCTACCGAACCACAGTTCATACGGTGTTTTGCTTTCATGTGTTCTTAGCATGCACCTATTTTGAATGTAAACTGTAGTATGTACTACCTCTTTCCAGAATCTGTCGGCTATTTTGTTCTCAGCCAACATTGTCCGTGCCATTTCTTGCACAGTCTTGTTCTTCCTTTCAACAACACCATTCTGCTGAGGTGTCCTTGTTGCTGAAAACTGTCTTCTAATCCCATATTTTTGATAGTATTCTGCAAACTCCTCTGAGATAAACTCTCCTCCTCTGTCTGATCTTAGGCATTTAATTCTTTTTCCAATATGATTCTCAACCTGTTTTTTAAAAATCTTGAACATCTCAAAGGCATCTGATTTAAGCTTTAAAAATAATACCCATGTCATTCTGGAGTAGTCATCTATGAACAGCATAAAATATTTTTCACCATTTATGCTTTGTGTTCTCATGGGTCCACATAAATCAGTATGTATCAGCTCTAATGGTTTGCTGGTGAAGTATTCCTTTGCTTTAAATGTGGATCTGGTTTGCTTCCCTTTTTGGCATGAAGCACAGATGCTATTTACTGGTTTGCCAATGGTAGGTATATCTCTTACTACTCTTTTTGAACTTATTTTTACCAGATTGTCAAAGCTAATATGACCGAGCCTCTTGTGCCACAGCCAATTTTCATCTTCCTGTCCAATCAAGCATGATCCTTCTGAAGTTTCTAAGAGAGTATATAGATTTCTAGAAGTCCTCGATCCAGTGGCTATTAGCTTTCCACTGTGTGCTTTTCTGACTTCACAGCCCTGCTTCTTAAAAGTGACTTCATGACCTCTCTCACAGATTTGACTTACACTCAGTAAGTTGTGTTTCAAACCAATCACAAACAGAACTTCTTTGGAACTGATCTTTCCATCATTTATCTTGACTGATCCTTTGCCAACTATCTTGGCTCCATCATTATTTCCAAACTTTACCGAGCCCCCTTCATATTTCTGAAGCTTTTCAAATTTTTGTTTATCTCCTGTCATGTGACTTGGAGCATCCACTATCCAATATCCATGGTGCAGATTTGTTCTGTGCTTTGAATGTTGTCTGTACAATCAATGATTCCTTTTCTTCTTTGAGTTGCTCTTTTTCTTTCCATTCTGATTTGACTGTAGTTTTGGTTACTTGTTTAGACTTTTCTTTGTCAGTGGCCTGTGCATGTTTATCTAGGAATTTTTTATTTTGCCTTAAACTGTTTGGTTGAGTTCTTCTTCCCTGGTATTTATTTGCTGCATATGTGCTTCTACAGTTTCTTGCAATGTGACCAAAGTTATGACAGTTATAACATTCTACTGCATAATCCATCAAAGGTGCAAAGACATTTCTACTGGTAAAATTTCTTTGTCCTATATTATAAATGCAGTCTGAAATCTTATGACCGTAAGTATTGCATTTAAAACAATAACCAAAAAAGGAATGATTGAACCTGGGAGTTGGTCTTTGCCAATTTGTAGTAGGAGCCACAAATTTTCTTCTCCTTTGATGTATGACTTTTGTGAATCCCTCATTGTCAACAGTCTTCTCGTGCCCGACATTGTTGCTTTCTTTTGCAAGATTCATTTTTCTTTGGTCAACCTTGATCTTATCCTCTTTCTTTACTGGTTCTATATTTATGGCCTTTGATCCACTTGATGATTCTCCTTCGACAAACCCCAAGCCAAACTTGATGTCTGTAGACCTCTGACTATTTATAATCTTTTCAAGCTTTGCAGAACTTCCTTCAAGTTTGTGATAGCAACTCAATTTTTGATTCTTTTCTTCTAGCCGCATTCTTAAAACAACAATCTCTTCTTCTAGTTTGCTGCACTCATCTATTCTCATAGTTAACTGAACTTCAAGTTCTTCAGACATTTTCTTAAATTCTTCTGTCTATACTTTCAAACTATTTATTATGTCATTCGCATCCTCAAGCTTTCTTGAGACCTTATTATTCTTTTTCCTTTCTGACTTCAACTCTTTAAGTGCAGCAACCAACTCACCTTCCAGATAAACTTCAACCTCATCCTTACTTTTTGTATCACCTTCCTGTTTTTCTTCTATTTTTGCTTCTTCAAATGCCATGAATAGAGCTTCACCTGTTTCTTCTTCAGAATCTTCACCTGAGCTATCTTCAGAAGAGCTGACATTCTTGGATATGAAACTTTTCTTTTTGAAATTGCTTTTTCTAAAGTTTGGTTTCTTCTTCCAGTCACTTCTTTCTTGGTGTGACCCTTCATCACTTTTGGTTTTCTCATTCATTGGACACTTAGCTGCAAAGTGACCGACCCCTCCACAATTGAAACACTTAAAAGGCAACTTTCCTCTATATTTTCCTTTTCCCTTTGTAAGTTTCCGAACAAAGTTGGCTTCCGTTTCATCCGATGTCTCTTCATCCTCAGATTCTTGTTCAGCTTTTGTATTCTTGTGTGCTTTAAAAGTAGCTTCTCTGTCTATGGGCTTAGTTTGTCCTATTCTCATTTCGTATGCAGTCAAGGAACCATGCATCTCGTCCATGCTAAAATTGTTTAGATCTTTAGCCTCTTCTATTGTAGAAACTTTAGAATTAAATCTTTTGTGAAGAGTTCTAAGTACCTTTTTCATGACAACCGCATCTTCGATCTCTTCGTCGAGTCCTCCGATTGCATTAATGACTCCATTGACTCTCAAGCATATAGGTCTCTATGTTCTCTTCGTCATTCATTTGTAATGCCTCGAACTAAGCTCGATGAGTTTGCGGTTTGGCTTCCTTGATCTTGTTGTCTCCTTCATGGATGCTTTTCAGTTTGTCCCATATGTCTTTTGCCGATTTACAACTCATGACCCTTATCATTTCACTGTCTACTAGCCCACACATTATGGCATTCTTTGCTTTGGAGTTATTTTCAGATAGTTTCTTATCGGCAGTATCTGTTGGAGGAGTAGTGGGTGTTGTGTATCCACTTTCTACTGACTCCCAAATGTCGTATCCTAACGCACTCAGATATGTCTACATCCTGAGTCTCCAGAATGAGTAATTAGTTCCATTGAACAAAGGAGCTTTGTTTGATGAAAATCCTTCACTACCTGCCATTGTGTTCCTTCCAAGATCACCTTAGCTGATTAAGCTTGTTCAGGAACCTTGCTCTGATACCAATTGATATTCTCACAATGACACTAAGAGGGGGGGTGAATCAGTGTAGCTAAAAATCTGATCTTCAATCCTTAAAACTGAAGCAAAGAGAACTAGAAAATAGATAAAGCAATAAACACAAGAGAGCACACCACAACACACAATGTAACGAGGTTCACCAATTTGGCTACTCCTCAAGAATGACTGCTTGGACTACGGTCCAAATCCAGCCTTTGCAAAACACCAATTTTACAATCTGTTTACCAAGCACCCACTGGAAGGAGCACCAACCCCTGATTTATCTACACCTACAGAAAGGAGCACCAACCCCTTATCCAAGCACCAACTTGGAACACAGTTTTGAAAGTTCAAACAATGACATACAAATGCCTTCACTTTTACAAGACCCTGACTGGTCTCCAATTTATCAAAGCACAGTAAATACTCACTGCTCAGCTTGTTGCTCTCTTACAGCACTCTTCTCACCCTCTTTCAGCAGCACTTTCACACATTCAGCAGCAGCATTATTCTTCACTCAGACCTATTTTTATAACATATTATTCTCTATTTTTAACTTCCATTTTTACGCATGCAACCCGTAATTGTTTCTTAATGTAACTCCTTTTGCGTATTTAGAGTGGGCATTTCATTAAATACGTTACATGCAACATATACCTCTTCCATGACTGTTCGTCCTCTCGGTCATGACTGTTCGTGTTCTTTTCTGTTCATGCATGCATATTCGATTCTATTTATACGACTGTTAGATTTCTCCTTTTTTGACTTTACTAAAAATCTGCATGATTTCTATCTGTAACTATCGCACTAACTTCAGTTAACTCTACTTATTTTCACTACATGATTTTTCTCTACAACTGCCCCTGTAACTGTCGTTCTGCTTTCAGTTGACTGTCAGTAAGCATGTTGTTGCGACCTGTCGTGAAATCGTGACACTTCTATCTCTTTCTGCCCTTCTCGCATTTTACCCACGAAAACCAAACATGTCATGAAATCGTGACATTCTCGACCTCCTTGTTCACTTCTTCGCTTGCAACCACGAAAACGAAACATGTCACGAAATCGTGACATCTTTCTCTGCCTTGTGCCTTTTCTGTCGTTCACCCGCGAAAATCGAAACATGTCACGAAATCGTGACATCTTCGCTGCCTTGTCTCTTTTCTGTCTTTCGCCCACGAAAACTGAACATGTCATGAAATCGTGACATCTTTCTTTTCCTTGTGCCTTTTCTGCCTTCTATCCGCAAAAATGAAACATGTCACGAAATCGTGACATCTTTCTTTGCCTTGTGCCTTTTCTACCTTCCGCCCATGAAAATGGAACATGTCACAAAATCGTGACATCTTTCTTTGCCTTGTGCCTTTTCTGTCTTTGGCCAACGAAAACACATGTCACGAAATCGTGACACTTTTTCTCCTTGGCGCTTTTCTTCCCGTCGAGTCACGAAAACCCGACATGTCGCGATATCGCGACACTTTTTCTCCTTGGCGCTTCTTCTTGCAACTTGTCATGAAATCGTGACACTTTTTCTCCTTGGCGCTTCTTCTTGCAACTTGTCATGAAATCGTGACACTTTTTCTCCTTGGCGCTTCTTCTTGCAACTTGTCACGAAATCGTGACACTTTTTCTCCTTGGCGCTTCTTCTTGCAACTTGTCACGAAATCGTGACACTTTTTCTCCTTGGCGCTTCTTCTTGCAACTTGTCATGAAATCATGACACTTTTCATCCTTGGCACTTTCTCTTCGAACCTATTGCAAAATCGTGACACTTTTCATCCTTAGCGCTTTCTCTTCGAACCTGTCATGAAATCGTGACACTTTTCATCCTTGGCGCTTTCTCTTCGAACTTGTCATGAAATCGTGACACTTTTCATCCTTGGCGCTTTCTTCTCGAACCTGTCATGAAATCATGACACTTTTCATCCTTGGCGCTTTCTCTTCGAACCTGTCGTGAAATCGTGACACTTTTCATCCTTAGCGCTTTCTCTTCGAACCTGTCATGAAATCATGACAGTTTTCCTTGCAAGCACTTCTTCTCCGAACATGTCACGAAATCGTGACAGTTTTCCTTGCAAGCATTTCTTCTCCGAACATGTCATGAAATCGTGATAGTTTTTCCACTTGGCTTCTTTGCCTCCAACATGTCACAAAATCATGACAGTTTTGTTTGTGCCTTCTCTCTCCTCGTCCATGTCATGAAATCGCGACAATTTTGCTTGCGCCTTCTCTCTCCTTGTCCATGTCATGAAATCGTGACAATTTTGCTTGTGCCTTCTCTCTCCTCGTCCATGTCACGAAATCATGACAATTTTGCTTGTGCCTTCTCTCTCCTCCGATATGTCATGAAATCGTGACGTTTTTCTTTCTACCTTCTTTGTTCTCAACCTGTCGCGATATCGCGACAGAAAACATGTCGCGATATCGTGACAATTTTCTTACTTGTCTTTTTCTTTGATTTTTTGAATCTGGGTCACTTATGTTTTCTTGGAATTTCATTGAACATGATCTGACTGACCTCTGAAATCCTTTCCACTACATCAACTGACCTATCTGTCTGTTTTGACAACAATGACAATACTTTTGCTACACCTTGCTCAACAATATATTAGATATTACATACAAAATTAGGAGTAGACCGGTTCTCATTGTTGGATGACTTTTCAGGATTCAATCAAGTTTGAGTCAAAGATGAATATCAGCATAAGACTGCATTCACCACTAAATGGGGAACATTTGCATATCAAAGGATGCCATTTGGCTTATCTAATGTTGGTACAACATTCCAAAGAGCAATGGATCTAGCATTTGGTGAACTAGTCAATAAAGTAATTGTTATCTACTTAGATGACATGACTGTATTTTCTCATAAAAGGCAGGATCATGTGAAACATCTTCAACAAATATTTGAGAAGTGCAAAGAATTTGGAATATCATTAAATCCAAGGAAATCAATCTTTGTGGTACAAGAAGGTAAACTCTTGGGACATGTTGTGTCAAAATCAGGGCTTGCTATAGACCCGGACAGGGTCAATGCTATTTTAGAATTGCCAATACCCATGAACAAGAAGGCACTTCAGTATTTCTTTGGGTAGATCAACTTTGTGCAAAATTTTGTGTCTGAATTTGCATAGATAGTCAAGCCTATGACTCAAATGCTAAAAAATAATGTTGAATTCAAATGGATGGATGACCGAAAAATGCTTTTAGGAATATTAAGGAAGCCATTTCACGAGCTCCAATTCTGATCAACCCCAATTATTCTAAGGACTTCATTTTATATGCTTTTGGAGCAGAAGAAAGTTATGCAACAGTGCTAACACAGAAGGGGGATGATGGTGATGAGCGACCAATCACTTTCCTTAGCCAAAATCTACATGATCATGAAGAAAGATACAACTTTATAGAAATACAAGTGTATGTTGTTATGAAATCTCTCAAGAAATTTAGGTATTTTGTCTCACAAAGCAAAATAGTAGTGTATGTAGTACACCCAGATGTCAGGAGTTTTGTGATCCAAGGAGAATGGGGTGATCGAAGGGCTGGTTGGACAACAAATATTCAAGAATTTGACATGGAAATTTGACCAACAAAGTTGGTCAAGGGGCGAGCACTTTGTCAGCATTTGGTGGAAGCAACAGTCATAGATTCCAACCTGTCTATAGAAGTAGTAGATAATCCAGAATCAACACAAATAGAAGAGTCATCTGACTCATGGATCATCCATTTGACTTCTTACTTTAACTCTGGCAAGTGCCCGAAAGGATTGACAACATCTCAAAGATGCAGATACAAGCTGCAAGCTAGAAAATATACATTGGTCAATAACAATCTCTATCAAAAAAACTTTGATGGTGTGTTGTTGCGTTGCATATCTCAAGAAAAGGCAAGGGAGTTACTGGAAGAATTTCACTCTAGATTCTCAAGAGGCCATTATTTGGTGCAAACCACAACAGCCAAAATATTGAGGGTAGGATTTTACTAGCCTTCCATATTCTCAGATGCATTCAGATTGGTTAGAAAGTGTGACAAATGTCAAATATTTACTGGAAAGGAGAAGCACTATGCCATGCCTTTAAATTCAATAACAGTAGAAGAACCTTTTCAGCAGTGGGGGCTAGATTTTATTGGTGTTATAAACCCAAATTCATCGGTCGACCACAAATATATTCTTACAACAACAGACTACTTCACTAAGTGGATGGAAGCTGAAGCAACCAAGCAAGTTGACCAGCAGATAGTCATTGACTTCCTAGAAATATTGATCACCAGATTTGGAGTCCCAGCTACTATTGTCTCAGATAATGGCTCTTCTTTCATAGGAGCCAAAACAATGGACTTTGCTAGAAAATATGGGATATACTGGAATGCAACTTCAAACTACTATCCACAAGGCAATGGCTTAGCAGAATCCTCAAATAAGAATTTATTGAGAATTATTAAAAGAAGCATTGAGCACAATCCTAGAAGTTGGCACCTTTTGCTAAATCAAGCATTATGGGTGGATAGGATAACTCCAAAGAAGTCCTTGAGAACATCCCCTTACTCTCTAGTGTATGGCAAAGAGGCTATCCTTCCTATCAATCTTGAACTCCCAGCATTAAAGTTCCTACAACAAATAGATGATGAAGAGTTCCCATCGATTGAAAGGAGACTAGTGCAACTGATGCAGCTGGAAGAGGAATGAGAGAAAGCATTTGATAATGTAACTCAACATCAAGGTCTAGTCAAATGTTGGTTTGATAAGAAAGCTAAACCAAAATAATTTTTCAAAGGTGATCTTGTACTTAAATGGGATGTAAATCTGGCTAAACCAGGGGCTCATGATAAGTTTGATTCATTCTGGACCGGGCCATATCTCATTGAGGAATGTAAAACCTCAAATGCATACCAATTACGGGATTTGGAGGGCAAGTTGATGCCAATCCCAGTAAATGGACAACACCTAAAACACTATGCCTGATTTGCACTAAGCAGTTGTATATGTATGTATATATTTCCTTTGTTTTATCTTGTACAAAAGTAGAGTGTAATTTTCCTGTTTGTTGTATAGCAAAGAGTCCTAAGCCTTTCGGGTTCCCTAAGAAGTTTCTCCAGCCATGATATTTGAATTCATAAGTGGACGAGAAAATGGGAAGCATCTAATTAAAAGAAGGATCCTGAACCCCCATCTCAAGCAAGGACGGAGAAGTGGGATCAATATGAATAAAAGGTGGAACCCAAAATATCATCTGATCAGGAGAAGAAAAAGGAATTATGGCCTATAGTTGTCAACTCCCCCATTCATCAAAAGAATTGATGATCAAATTGGAAAGAGTGCCCAACAAGCATAATTGCATGTGTACAAATGGTCGATGCTCCATCTCAATAAAATCAAAGAGGAAGATCATGGGCACGTACATCAAGTGGCCTTAATGTGCATAACGACCAAAAAAGAGTATGGTCATCCAACTGGCACCTATTGAAGAGGTGCATTTATAGAAAATGTGGTAGAAGCACATTCTTTAGATGAATTTAAGCATGTGTAATAAATTAAAGAAGAATGAAGTCTAAAGCAAGATCGGCCTAGGAAAATAGCGATCCAACTATTTCTAAAAGGAAATGTGCTCGCTTGAATATTTTCATTGGCCTGAGGTCCACAATCCAAGAAATGTTGGTGAAGGAAATCTGACAAGACTTTGCACATCAATTGGATTTACCTCAAGGAAAGTGGGATATTCTATGCAATAGCTCTGATCACCAATCTTGTTGGTCCTACATTCTGATGTTATAAGAAGGCGATGCTGGTAGAAGCTCCAGGATGATGTAGTGTCTATTGAGTATTGTTCATGCTCTTTAGAAGAAGTCTGGTTGATAATCTGATAGGCTCTGAGCGTTTTGAACCTTATAGTCCTGGTGAGTAAAAATAGAGTTGAGCAAAATGACCAAGGTAAAGCCAAAGAAGAAGTTAGAGGACTTGTTCGAAGGAATCACGGATACATGCATCACTATGAAGGCCAAAGAAAAGTTATCTCGAATGGGAGTAGAGCAAAAGGCAAAGTCAACAAACTCCAGTATCACTAGGATAGCTCCATGGAACACGCAATTGGCAATGTTCCTACCAATTGTTATGCATTCTTATCTCGAGCTAGTGGATGTTGTAGAAAAATTCTATGATGCTAGTATGGGGATAGTTAGAGGACAAGATGGACAACCTCTATTTTAGATAACTACTTAGAATGTAAGAAAAGCATTCGTGATCCTAGAGCCCTCTCTCGAAGATGTATCCATTAAACACCTTAGAGTCATTAAGGAGAAGTCCCAAAGAGAAAAGCTTGTAGAGGAGGGTCCAAGAACTTGGATGAAAGAAGTCTTAAGCTTGAGAAGCTTACCAGAGGACTATTTAGAAAGCACCTAGCAATTAGCTCAATTCAAGGAAGATGTTCAGTCAGTATTGAGCATGATAGCCATAGTGCAAGGCGCTAAGATGGACAAAATAGTACTTTCCGGAGCAGATAGCTTTGGCGCACGCTGTATTGAGGGCTCACAGGTCAATAAAGCTAGATTGGGCTGAATTTTTGGCTAAGAACATGAGAAAGCAATTGGAAGAATATCAGTCCAAGAAAAGTATGAAATTTCATTTCCCTTCTTACTTGGCCTGGTTATTTCTTTTCTTTATGCCAAGAACAACACATTCTATGCAAATTGCAGGGGCTAACCCTCGCCTAGTCGTCGATTAGACACATTCCCTTAGGAGAAGCCAATCCTATTTAGAGTTTAACAAGAGTTTCCTTGGTCCAGATTTGGCCTATGTTTATGGTAGTTGTCCTCGTCACTCTGAGAGGGTTGTGCGGTTTTTAAGGATAAAATTTCTTGAAATAGGAGATTGGTATTTTCTAGCAAAAGGAACATGCATAAGATTGTATGGCTTCTCTAGTTTCCCCTTTCTTCTCCCTTATTATGTCATAGATTGGATATTTGGGCTTGAAGTCTGTAGGTAAGCCATTGTAGTAGAAGATAAGCATGGTCAAGGGGTGAAGAAGAAAATAATTTTTTAGTTTCTTGTAGTGTATAATCCCATTAGTAATCCCTTCAGAGACCAGGCTACATATCTAAAATTGGATAATAAGTTGCATGCTTTAGGATTGGAAATAATGCCTCCCCGATGGCATTATGATCCTAATGGTGTCATTAAGAAGAAGGTTGCCAATAATGTCAAGCCCCGACCATTTGAACATCAGGAGAATGAGGTAAATTTAGGTGTTCTAAAATTCAAAAATCTCTTGGAGGATCGGTTGGTTCCATTTACCTGGTTTGAATTCCATAAGCGCCCACCATGGAGGTCCTCATATCCATACAAGAGGGTGTTTGACCCTAAAAGGAACCCTAATCAGAGAATAACAACCACTTTATTTGAGCGAGTTGGGCAGCAGAAGGGTTGGGACGATGATGAGAAGGTAGAACAGTGGTGGATAATGAAGTGTGAGAAAGATGATATCAGAGAAATCCTCCCGGGATCGATGGATGTTAAATTTCACACAAAATTTATGGCTCACATTGATCAGTGGTGGGAGAGAAAGGATGATAATATTTGCCCAAAGGTATTAAAGAAATCTGATCCTGTGGAGCCTATTGTAGGAGGAAGTAGTGATGATTAGGAAGGAGATCAGGAGTTGGAGGGCCCAAATTCTCAAGAAGAATTTGATGATGTGGCCCATGGAGCACAAGTTGAACCAGAAGTCTCTTCCTCCTAGAAACTACAAGGTAGTAGGAGAACAAGGTCGAGTAAAACCCTTCAAGAGACTTGTCATTCATCTGGGTCCTCTCCTCAGAGATCAGTGTAGAGCAAAAATAAAAGGACCCACTCAAGTCTAGTTGTTTTGAAGGAGCAAGAGCTAGGGCACAAGCATCAACGACTGCAATCTAAGGTGGTGCAAGTGAAGAAATCAAGAGCACCAACACATCATTCTAAGGCAAGTCTAAATATTGTGGAGCCTGAAGAAGAACAAGTTCCTTTATAGGTACAACTCAACACCCCTTCTCCAAATCAAGATCCTCCCAGCAATTCACTAAATCATCCTCCCCTTTTCACTGATGTTCCCCCCTCTTCTGAAAGAATACCGACCACAAGGCCTATAGCAGAGAAATATTTCCCTGAGCCTTCATCATCACCTTCTCCATTTTTTGGTCCATCCTCGGATCTTCCTCCCAATCCACTGAAAGCATCCATCCCTGTGTCTTTGTCCAATCCATCAGTCATTCCTACGTTCTCTATCACCCCTCCACCTCCTCCACAAAAATTTCCCTAGAAAGTTTCCCCTTCATCAGTGTCAGTCATTACCAAAACTAAGTGAGGCATTGGCAACACTTCCTGTATCCCCATTGTCCTCTGTGATGTCTTTTCCACTTCCATCTCAAGAAATGGAAGAAGAAGAACCAAAAATTTCAAGGTTGTGCATGTGGCAAGAGATAATAAAAAAATATGGGTAGAGGAGCAACTTTAGTAGGAGCACCAAAGCCAGGAAGAGGCCACCATGATGGTTTTACATGAGCTTGACCCGATTGAGGGAAGACAACACAAGGTGATTGCCAAACCCAGAGTTAAGAAAGTAAAAGCGGACATGAAATATGATGACTAGGAATTTGAGCGCTTCACTAGGAACATTGATGATATCCCCTCTATTGAAGTGCTGAAAGCATCACATGTGAACTCTGATACTTTGTACCTCAAAGTAAATAATGTTGAAAAGAAGATGAAAACAACAAAGAAAAGGGCAGAAAACTTTGAGGCTCAGTATCATCGGGTACAACGAGAAATGAAGACCATTGAAAGTAGGAACAAGACATTGAGTGATACATTGAACAAGGCTCCCTCACCCGAGATGTTGTAGAAAAAGGAGGATAATATCATTAAACTCAAAAATTAGTTGTAGGAAATGAACAATAGGCTAGAGCAATGTAATGAGGAATTCAAACTGAAGATGCACCAGCAAGAGCTCCTGCTTAATGAATACAAAGGAAAGATGCAACAACAAGAGAATGAGTTTAATCATCTTCTTGAAGAGCTATAGAAGGAAAAGGAGAGGCCTACTAGGCCTACCATTTCAAAGGATAATTTAAGGAGAGTCAGGCTCATCCATTTGAGGAAAGCAAAGGAAGCAGCTTTGAATATTGTTGCTCCTTTTGCATTGACAATAGAGAGCAGTCTTGAAATATCGATGGTAGCAAAGGTTGAGTTTAGAAAAGGAAGGAAATCATACATAATATGAGCCCACAAGTGGCTTCTTTGTGAATAATGCTGAGCAATCACAGTGCCAGTCCTCGCATTTGTCAGAGATATGAGAGGGAGCAATACGAAATCATGATACAACAGGTTTTGCACCTGATTGATTTGTACTGTGAAGGCACCAAGCTTTTGGACATACTGAAGAAGGAGCTTGGGGCAATGAATGAATTTAATGAGCAACTCAAAGCACTTGGGTCACCCAAATTTTGGGATAGCAATCATCAATTATATTCAGAGCAAAATCTTGAGAAGCTATTCCAAGATCTTGAGGAAGATGAAAGTATGATCACGGCCTTGCAAGAACCTATAACATCGGATCAAATTTTCAATCTGATCTCCAAGATATTCAGTCTCTCAATCATTTTTGATCAGATGGCTGAAAGATACAAAGACCCGCCTAGCCAAGAGTGGTGTAGACTCAAGTATATTGTGGAACAAATGAAAAATATGCCTATCCCTTCCATGGAGAACTGGGTAGAAATGTATAGCAAACTGTAGAATGCAGTTATTCCTCAAGTGGTCGTCCCTCATGTTGAGTCATCCTAGGCAATAGTAGAAAAATCAAGAGACCCGTCGGGTCTGGATTAAGTCATGAAAGGCAACTTTTCATGTTTCATTTTTTAGTTTCATTTATGATATGGTAGACTCCATGGCCCAATGGATGTGGCCAAAATTTTTGTTTGATTTTTTGATGTTTTGTTTTGAATCTTTGAAAGGAAGTGGTTAGCTGGTTTTTGTACCTTCTTGCAAGTAGAAGCCCCTCGTAAGTCACCAAGAATGTGGGTAGATTTTCTACACCCACTATTTTGTTCAAATCAAGGAAAAGAGAAAGAAAAAAGGTGAGGGGCTATTTTTAAAAGCGGTCAAAGAGAAAGGCCAGATGGAGAAATGGGTTGCATTTGGGCCCTTCATTGTCCAAAATTCCTGCCCAAAATATGACAAGTTAAGGATATCTATGATGGAAGAATGGGTGGTGATTCCCATTGTGGGTGATCCCAAAGTCCCGTTCGAAGAAGAAATAAATTAGACAGATGATTGGGAGAATATCAAAAATAAGGGGAGTCCCAAATTGCCGCCCAGGCGATATGATCATAGAGTCAAAAAATTGAGAGGCAAAGTCAGAAGGTGGTAGGCCCAAAGTCCCATCCAAGCTTTGTTCGACCACAAGTGAAGGCGAAAAGAATGGAAAGAAGAAGATGAGCAAGGGTGCCCATTTCCCCATCCTAGAGAAATATAGTCTAGATACAGGAAGGGAGGCTAACCCAGGTGTACGCCCAATCCAAACCTCTATCCCATCCAACAATAAATGCATGAAGGCCTAATTCAAACTTCCTCTTCCCGCCAAGCTTATTTGATCGTTGAATCCAAGGGTGCAATAGATGGGTGAATTTAATGATTTGATCAGATCAAGTACGTAAGGTGGTAGTTGAGAAGTTGATGTAGAGCAACTACCATAGACTACAAAAAGATATTCAAAAGTAGTGGCAGCATCAAATGCATTGATTAGTAGGGAAGGCCCAAGTAGGGTGATGAGGCCTGGAAATGCCTCAATCATAACATGTTTTGAACACTGAAATTGCCTACAAACTCTTATGTTTAATCTGATATGCTAGTTAAGTTGATTCAATATGTTGTGTATTAACTATTTGCATGATAAATGTATCTGAAATACTATATTCTGATTTTTACAGCTTTTTGCATAGTTTTATGTTATTTTGTTATGACTTGCTAAATGAGATATGCTTAGGTTGATAGCAGCATTTCACTAATCATGTTTTGATATGTCTCAAGCATTTATTTTACCTAAATCTGGCAATAGTGCAAGCAAACTGTTACTGTGCAGCAAAAACTGGTTTTTCCCATGTAAATTCCAGCCAATTGCCAATGAATGGCAAGGCATGGAATTCACATATGGAAAGAGATGAAGACCATTGAAATCTGATCCTGAGAGATAACCCACCTGAGAAATGCAGAGGAAATCATTTAAAGAGCACACATTTGTTCATTCCGAAGTCTCTTCGGAATGAACAGATATCTTCGAAATGAGAAAACACAGTATCTTCGAAATGAGCGGATCTTCGAAATGAGAATTGCAGTCTCTTCGGAATGAGCCACTTATCTTCGGAATGAAAATAGAATGTGCTTTTTGACTTGTTGACCGATTTTTGACGCTGGAAAAAGGGAAAGAAATATTGAAAAGGGTAAGGGAAAATATCTCCCATCTGACTTTGTCGTCCTTGCCGACCAAAGCCACCATTTATGGAAAGATCAAGTTTGATCCTCTTCTAGGATAAACCCAGGAATTGTTGCAGCATAATAGGATTAGATATTTTGAGATATTCTCAGTTTGTAAGTAGATCTTAGGACATCTATAAGTATGGCTCCCATTCAGGTTGAGCTAGGTAGGTAGAAAAGTAGAGAGTAGAGAAGTAAGTATAGGAGAAAATAGGCAATAATCAGAAAAGTGACTGTTACAGTCCTGTAACAGGTTTTCAGCAGAATTATTGTAATCATGTTCTTGAATCAATAAAGTGCACTATTTCTATTCATATTGTTGTAAATGAGTGTGAGTAAGATCTAGAGAGAGAGAGACTCATACCTTCTTCTGGACAAGGAGGCTGGCCACTTCCAGACCTAGGAGGAGGACTAACAACAGGTTTTTATTCTGATTTTGCTATAGCAGAATGAGTTGTAGAACTTGTCATTTCATTTCTTTGTAAACAACTAATAGCATTTGCAATCTTAGCTTATTTTATGATTGGGATGATATTGTGATTAATGGTTTGGTTGTAATCTCCACTTTCAGCAAAGCTTTCAATTTATTGCAGACTGTCATTTCCAGAATTTGTTGTTTTCTTGTAATTTCTTGCATTTTGTGTTTTGTTGTCAACCCCTGCATAGAATATTGACAACCTTCTATTACAGAGCATTGACAGGGTTTAATTTCCATGCTATAATTAGGTTTCCATTGCTGCAAAAGTAAATAGATTTCCTTTCTACAATTATAATCAGATTTCTAATTCTGCAACTGTTATTTCTGCAACATAATTAGGTCTCATTCTACAATTGTAATTAGGATTTCATTTCTGTAGTTAATGATTAGTTTCCATTTTTGCAACTAGATTAAGGTTTAATTTATGCAATTTAGAGATAGGAATGTCCTAAATCCCCCACACAATCGGTTTCACCAATAAGACCTGTTGCTCCAGATTGACCTAAGTTATAACCCTGTTCACCCCTTCTTCCATAGATAGCCTTGTACACTGCCTTGGATTGACAAATTCATTGAGAATTAATGATGTGTATAATGACTACGCATCATTTTGGCATCATTTCTAGGGAATTGTGTTGCTAGAAGGTGACAACAGTCCAATAGCTGTTAATTAGACTAAGCTATGAAGATTCAGGATAAAATCTGAATAGAACAACTGGTTAAAGTAACAACTATTGACCTATAATTTATGTCATTTAAGAGTAAACATGAATGAGTAAGTCTAGGGATGAAAAATGTAGAATTACCCAAAAGGATCCCTGGCTTGTTCCATTAAGGAGATCTTCACGCCTAAGGGGTGAATCACCTGTGTTTGAACTACCAAAAATATTGAAAGAAAAATCACCAATCTCATCATCATTAGAACATCCTAAGAAAGAAAAATCATCAGACTCATCATCAATAGAGGATCTTGGACCTCTTGAGAGTGAAATTTGGATAGGTTTAACTGTTCCCAAGGAACAGGAAACTATGGCAGAGGGAGGCAATCTAGATAGAGATGGCCAACATGGCTATGTCCATAATGAAGGAGATGATCAGGATATGCCCCAACCTTCCAGAACATTTGAATATCCTATCCGTTTGAATCCAACACAAAACTCTCCCATGAAAACCATTTCACCTTCAGTACTTCCAACCTTTCGAGGTGTTGTATCTGAAGATCCTGATCAGTTTTTGTTTGAATTCAAGGTAGTGTGTCAAACCTATGATTATGTAAATGACAATCAAAAACTTAAGGTCTTTCCCTCAACACTCAAGGACTCAACATTACGCTGGTTCATGAGCTTAGAGCCAAATTCCATCCGAACTTGGGATCAAATGGAAACTATGTTTTTAGACAAATATCAGGAGTATTGCCGTGTAAGGAATAGGAAAGATGAGTTATTCAGGATTAAATAGGAAGATGATGAAACATTAGAAGACTATCTTGATAGGTTCTCCTTTGTTCAAAGGAGATGTGGACTTGTAGAACCAGAGTTATGCAAAACCATATTTTTGAGAGGATTACAAGATGAATCCAGAGAAGTATTGGATTTGATGGGAAAAGGGGATGTAAATACTCTCAATAATGAGGAAATTGTGGGTCTCTATAGGAATTACTCTCGCACTAAGTAGGGAAGAAGAAAAAAGAGTACAAATGGCACTGATGTGAAGGACCTAATAGAGGAACTTGCAAATTTTAAAACTGATATTCTAGTGCAATTGAACACAACTTTGGGGGAAATGTCTGCAAAAGCAAAAACCATAGAACCTTTGGCAATTTATTGCCCAAGATGTAGAAATAAACATGCTTTGCAGGAGTGTCCTTTGAATAAAACATCTATCTCAACCATTTGTAGTATCTGTTCAAAGAAGCATTCAACTGATAAATGCCACCTGCTACCACAACTCAAAACTATGTTAGAGAATCAGACTGAGGAACTCAACTATGTTGGACCAAAACAAGGGGGAAATTTCTCTCAATACCAAAATCCCCCTCATTTTCCTACAAATTGGGGGCATAATCCTTGGACTATGCCTTGGGGACAATCAGAACCACCCCAACGTCCTTGGAATTATTCTCAATGGACAAATTCCCAAGAATGGCCACAAACAAGTTGGAGTAATCCAACCTAGAATCAGAATCAGAATAATCCATCATGGAATCAAAACAACCCACCCTAGAATCAAAATCAGAATAATCCACATTGGATGCAAAATCAACCATAATGGAGTCAACAATACCAATCCTATCCAAGGCAACAAAGAAATCAAGGTCAAACTCAGCATTTGCTGCCTGCACCTAATCAAAATTTTCAAGAAAAATAGAACCAACCACAACAAACACAATAGGTGAAACAACCTCAACTTCCAGCTCAATCAGTCACTAATCCAAACAACATGAGACAGGCATCCCCTGTCTATGTGGCTGAAGCTGAAGAAAATGTTGAAATAAATGTTCTTGATTGTAGTAACATCCAACTTCGTTCAGGAAAAGTTATACCTGAACCTGTTTCAATTAAAATCAAGGAAAATGAAGAGCAAGAACCTTTGGAACCAGTTAGAGTTAAACCAACAATAGAGAAAGAAGAAGAAAAAATAGAACCATAGGCATAACAATTACCTTCATCAAGGATAATTCCATATCCTGAAAGATTCAATACCATAGCAAAAAATTCTGAGTCAGACCTGGTCAAGGAACTTAGAAAGTTAACTATATCATTGCCCTTATTGCAAGCCATTAAGGATATACCAATGATTAAAAGTACTATCCGAGATTTGTGCATTAGAAGAGCAGGAAGAAAAAAGAAAGCATTTCCCAAGACTGTTTAGGTTGAAGGAAAGATAGTTGATCTCTTGTCTGGAAAACTAGTACCTCCAAAGTATAGTGACCCAGGAAGTCCAGTTATCATAGTTACCATAGGTTCAGTACCAATATCAAATGTCTTAGTAGATCTAGGAGCTACAATAAATGTCATGACCAAGGATATAATGAAACAATTACAGCTCAAACATCTCAGCCCCACATTTACAGTTTTAGAAATGGTTGATAGGTCAGTTGCAAAACCTGAAGGTATCATTGAAGATGTCCCTATAGAAGTCTCTTCTTGGGAATTCCCTATAGATTTTTTGGTTTTATAGCCAAGAAATTTAGCACATGGATATCCCATCATTTTGGGAAGACCTTGGCTTGCAACTGCAACAGCCTTCATAGACTACAGATCTGGAAAAATGACTATTTCAAATGGTATTGATCTAAAATAGATCTCTCTGTATCCTCCTACAAGACCCTCCAGCAATTTTTTAGGTCAGTTATGGTTTCCTGATTCAGATGAAGAACCAGAGGAGGTTATTTCCACACTAGCCACCTTGGTAGTAAGGGAACACACAGAAGACCTCCATGACATAGAAACTTTAGAGAATGAAACTATCCTAATGAATGTTCTGCATGAACAAGGGTTAGAAGAGGAAGCAGTAAATATCCATCAGTTGTTAAGGAATGAGGAGAACCAAAATTTTGAAGGTGAACCATCTGTACTATCACAGGAAAACTCTGTTTCACTACCACATGGGTGGCACCATCACCTGATTTTTCCTTCTCACTGTTCCATACAGGATATGCTTCCATCAGGAAGCAATGAAATAGAAACTTCTTATTTCCTCCCATCTCAACAGTGTCCTCTTAACTCCCTAATCACCAGGTATGAAGAAGTGAATTCAGTCCTTCCAAATACAAAACAAATAGAAGTCCATCCAAGCAAATTTTTGAACATTTATAATTGGCTTACTAGGGAAGAGGAAGAAAAATTGATAGTTGTCTTGCAGAAGCATGTTCATGCTTTTGCTTGGGACTACAAAGATATGTCAGGAGTTCACCCTGATATATGCACCCACATAATTTATACTAAAGAAGTCAAGCCAGTAAGACAACCCTAGAGAAGACTGAATCCTGCCCTAAGGGATATTGTAAAGGAAGAAATTGAAAAACTTCTGGAGGTAGGATTCATTTACCCAATTTTTGATAGCCATTGGGTCTCTCCATTGGTTATAGTTCCTAAGAAAAATGGAAAAATGAGAGTATGTGTAGACTATAGAGAGCTGAATAAAGTGACATACAAAGACCATTTTCCATTACCTTTCATAGATCAGGTGTTAGATACCCTTGCTGGAAAGAAATACTTTTGTTTTCTTGATGGATTTAGTGGATATAATCAAATTCAGATTGCACCTGAAGATCAAGAGAAAACAACCTTTACCTGTCCATGGGGAACATTTGCCTATAGGGTTTTACCTTTTGGTTTGTGTAATGCCCCAACAAAATTTCAGCGAGCAGTCTTAGCAATTTTTTTTGATCTGACTACCAATAGTGTTGAGATATACATGGATGATTTCACAGTATGTGGACAGACTTTTGACTTTACATTAGAAAACCTTGACAGAGTTTTAACTCACTGTGAAACATACCAGTTATCCTTGAATCCAGAAAAATGTTTTATGATGATGAAGGAAGGAATAGTTCTTGGTCATCACATCTCTCTTCAAGGGATCCAGGTTGATCCAAAGAAGGTGGAAATTATCAAGAATCTTCTTCCTCCTAAAACTCAGACTGATGTCAGAAGCTTCCTAGGACACATTGGTTTTTACCGTAGGTTTATTCCCAGCTTTAGCACAATAGCCAATCCCATGTTTGCCCTATTGACTAAAGATTCTGAATTTTCCTGGACTGCAAGGTGTCAAGAATCATTTGAAGCTCTGAAAGAGAAATTAGTAACTCCACCTGTGTTAAGAGGACCTAATTGGACATTACCATTTCACATACAGGCTGATGCTTCCAATACAACAATTGGAGCAGCATTAGGACAAATTGACAATGGTGAACACTATGCCATCTACTACATTAGCAAGAATTTGATAGGAGCTGAGAAAAATTATACCACAACTGAGAAGGAATTCTTGGCAGTAATTTATGCCATCAACAAATTCAGGCATTACATCACAGGTTATCAAATATTTATTCACACAGATCATACAACCATTAAGTATTTGATGAATAAGCCTATGGTAAGTGCAAGAATTATTCGTTGGTTACTATTGCTGCAAGAATTTGATATCACTATAATCAACAAACCAGGAAAAGCTAATGTTGTAGCAGATTTCTTGTCCAGGTTGCAGAACACAGATGAAGGGGAATTAGTTGAGGACACTTTTCCTGATGAAAAATTATTTGCTATATCAGTCCAATCACCTTGGTTTGCAGATATAGCCAATTATTTGGTCACAGGGAAAGTTCCTCCACATTTCACTTCAAAACAGAAAAAACAATTGATCAAACAGAGTTCTTCTTTTGAATGGATTAAGGGTATACTTTTTAAGTGCAGTCCTGACCATGTGTTACGTAGGTGCATCCGAAAGGATGAGGTATATGATATCCTTAGGGCTTGTCATGATGAACCCTCGGGTGGACACTACTCTATAAAAAGCACAATTAGGAAAATCTTAGGGACAGGATATTATTGGCCATCTCTTCACAAGGATGTGAAAAAGTACATCAGGCATTGTGATGCATGCCAAAGAATGGGGAAACCCACTCATACAAATGAAATGCCACTACAGCCTCAATTGGTTTTAGAGCCATTTGAGAGGTGGGGGCTTGATTTTGTAGGACCTATTGATCCACCTTCTCAAGGAAAGGTGCATATTCTAGTATGCACTGATTACTTGACAAAGTGGGTAGAGGTGCATGCTTTCAAACATGCTCATGAAGAGAAGGTCATTGATTTCTTGTATACTCAAATTTTTTAGAGATTTGGAGCTCCCCGGTCTATCACCATAGACCAAGGACCCCAATTTGCATCTAAAGTCATTGAGGCATTTACAGAATTATATGAAATCAAACATAGAAAATCATCACCTTATCACCCACAAGAAAATGGCTAGGTTGAGGTAACAAATAGGGAACTAGAATGAATCTTGACAAAAATAGTAGCTTTTCATAGGAGAAACTGGCTAGATAAATTACCTGAAGCAGTGTGGGCTTACAATACTACTTGGAAATCCACTACTGGATTCACACCTTATGAACTAGTCTTTGGTAAAAATCCCCTCCTACCTATTGAATTTGAGCTACTAACATTGCGCACAACATTGGAAATTGGAATTGAATTGTCACAGGCATAGACAGACAGGATTCTATAGTTGAATGCATTGGATGAACTTAGGTTGGATGCTCTACACCAAACTAAAGTAATTCAGGAGCAGAGGAAGTTATGGCATGATAGTCACATTCAACAGAGGAAACTTCAACAAGGAGATTGGGCTTTGCTATTTGATTCTCGCTATGAGGACTTCCCTGGAAAGCTGAGAACTAGATGGCTTGGACCTTACCAGATTGAAGAGGTATTTGACAATGGAGCAGCTCGTTTATCTCCTATTGATGGGTCATAGAGAAAGTTGGTAGTGAATGGACATCACCTCAGGGTGTACCATACACCTCTGACTAAAGAGGAATTCTTGCAGTAGCTTGACAGTTTGGATACACAATAGGTGGAAGAGATTTCCTCTTCCACTTCAAAACAATCAACATGATCATGGATTTCAAGAAAAAGCAAAAAAATACAAAAAAAAAAATAGAAAAAGTAGAAAACAAAAAGATGAATAAATTTTGATTATGAATTCCTTCATGGGCATGATTTCAGGGAAATCATGAATTCCTTCATGGGCATAATCAGAATCAAGAAAAAAGAGAGAAAAGGAGAGGTAAAAAAAGAAAAAAAAAAAAAAAAGAGAGAAAAATGAATAGCTCAGCAGTGAAAACCTTTCCTAAGGCACTACTGGGTTGGTATGCATGAAAACCAGTTTTCTGGCATGCATAACCTTGAAAATTTTTTGAACCATCATTGTACAAATTCACCAATTGCACTTGTTTTGAAATATTGCAGAAAATCTCAGCAGAACATCAACAAAAGCAGTCATTCTTCAAAAACTTGCATTAACTTGTTTTAATCAGGTATATATTTCTTACATTTCTTCATTGTAAATGATTGGTATATAGTATATAACAATTAACCATTAGCATAAAAGGTATCCATAAGAGTTGGCATACTTAAAACATGTTTTGAGAATGAGAATATTGATTTCTGCCTAATCTTCGAAACAAGAATGCCAAAAATAGTGTCTGCTATCTTCTTCAGATTAATTGTTGTATTGTCTTCGGATTGAAATTGTCTTCGGAATGACAATAGAATGAATATTGCACTTTGTCTTTGGAATGAAGCTTTGTCTTCAGAATGACAATTTGTCTTCGAAATGAAGCTTTGTCTTCGGAATGACGATTTGCCTTCACAATGAAGCATCATCTTCGGAATGAAGCAGGATTTGTCTTCGAAATGAAGTAGGATTTGTCTTCGAAATGAAGTTCTATCTTCAGAATGACGATTTGCCTTCGCAATGCAGCCTGATCTTCGAAAAGAGGATTTGTCTTCGAAATGAGGATTTATCTTCGAAATAAGGATTTGACTTCGCAAAGAAGCATGATCTTCGAAATGAAGTGTTGTTTTTGCAATAAATCATAATCTTCGGAAAGAGCATTCAATATAACATTTCCACGTGGCATCCAAGGAAGGAAAAAATATGATCAAGTAAAAATTCTTTTGGCTGCATACGATAAATGAACACGTGTCAGTTAGGATGTGGTTTGTTTTTGCACTCATTTAGAAAAGTACCAGAATCACGGGGGACGTGACCAACAGTATGCCACCATTTTTTGATGCTAATAAACATGCACGTGAAAATCTATGGATGAAATAGAAAAACTAAAAATGAGTAAGGTGGATCTGACGGTAAGGACATCTACGCAACCATTAATGGACATGTGTTCGGAGCAAAAATAGAAATACGTGCCACCCTTCCTTTCGAAGACATATTTGCTAACGCAAAATGATTATGAGGTACAATGCTCAGATTACGGTTCATTTCAAAGAAGAAAAATAGGGCAATTGAAAACCTGGAACAAAACCCTGCAAGTCTGCACACACCAGAAACCAGCGATCCAATAGAGGAATAGCAGTAGAAGTGAGCGGTTTTTAACGTACCCAAATAGGAAAATGGGGTGAAAGACAAAAATGGAACCAACGGATACCACCCACCTCCGAGAGAATCCAGAAGTGCTACAGATTTTTGAAGATGGAGGGCTTATGCCATTTTTGGATAAGTTTAATGGGTCCTCTGAAGATTTGGCCGGCATGTTCACCCACACATTCAGAAACAACCGGGCACACATTAACGACATGACAATTGAGGTAACCCCTAAAGTTTTGAGTCAAATTACTGAGCTGCCATTAGAAGGTCTTCCAATTTCTAGATCTGGCAAAAATACATTGGTGAATATAGTTAATCAATTTCTAGAAGAAAATGATAGGGAGCCAAAATATTTAACACATAATAACACATGCAAGGGGGTAAAAAGGGCCAGCCTGCAGGAACCCTGGGATGAAGTGGCCACATGGGTAATCAAATTTCTAACCTGTGAAGGGCAGTATGTACTGTTGTCAGGGCATCATCTAAAAATTTTAAACCATCTCAGACATGGTAGGCAACAACCAGAAGTTAGGGTAAATCTTCCCCTGTACCTGCACCAGGAATTGAAAAACATGGCAAAAAGATATCAGGAAGGAAAAGGAAGCCCTCGCCACCATGGTCTCATCAAACTAGTTTGCCAACACCATTTTAGAGGAAACCCTAGGAGCTTTGATAGGTTTTACTCTACCCTAAATGATGTAATTTTTGGAGATGAAGATGAGGAGGAAGAAGAAAGATGCTACTGATGCTATTTCAGAAGAAGAAACAGCTACTGTAGAGGCTATTGCAGAAGAAGAAATAGAAACTATTGTAGAGGCTATTGTAGAGAAAGAAACACACCCAACAACAACAACAGAACACCTTGCTCCAGAACCTTCAACCTCACGAGCTAAGAAACAAAAAAAGAGAGGGTCTGGAACTAGCAGTAGAATAGAAAAATAGAAGAAGGTCCATTTTTTTGAAATTGTTACTGATTTGTCAGAATAGGGAAGTGAAGCACCTAGCCAAATAGGGGAAGAAACAACAAGGGAAATAGAAGCATCTAAAACTGTCCCCACAACCCCTGCTGTCACCAAAAAATAAAGCAAAAAGAAGAAGTTTGCATCTGGAACTAGGAGGTCTACAAGACTCCACTTGAGGGAAATGGCAGAATAGGTCATAGAAGAAGAAGGTGGACAAAGCAGTCCAGATGTCATAGAAATACAACCAACCCCTGAAAACTTTTCTAGAATTCCTTGAATAGATAATTGAGGAAGAAACTAGGCAGGATAGTTTTGAAGTGGCTAC
Organism: Wollemia nobilis; assembly: GCA_028583015.1. NCBI lineage: Eukaryota > Viridiplantae > Streptophyta > Pinopsida > Araucariales > Araucariaceae > Wollemia > Wollemia nobilis. The sequence continues at coordinate 1,866,798 of JAQPPZ010001152.1, read as the reverse complement.
AGTTCAACAGGCCATAGAAATTGTAGATGCAATTATAGACAATTTCATAGAGCCTCCTGAACAAGAGCAGATAGCTGTTGTAGAAGAAGAGATAGTTGTTGAGCAGCCAACTACAGATAATTTGTCTGCATCAGATTCTAAAGCAGAAATAGAGGAGGAAGACATCACAGAACAACTGAGAGCAGCAAGAAGTGTTGTCAAAACACAAACCAGATGGATTGAAGAGAGAGAAAACATCATTGAGATGCAAGAAAGGAAAATTGCAGAATTACAATAGGAAGTGGCAGAATTGAGAAAAAGGTTATCACAATCTAAAAAATAGCCAACTGTATCCATTGATGAGGATGATTTGGCTCAATTTCTTATGGATTTATCTAGGGCAGATGACTCTATTGAGGTAGACATAGGTGCTCATTCTGAAGCAGCACCCTTTCATTCTAAAGCATTGCCTTCTCATTCTGAAGATGCTTCAGAATTGGCAAAGAGCATAGAAAAAGATATTGGAGATGAGTCACCAGCATAGGAACAGTCCAAGCAGTAGCATGAAACTGTTCAAGTAAGTACTCCTTCTATTGAGGTCTCTGTATTTCAAACTGTTACACCTTCAGTAGAAATAGCAGATAAGGGGGTGCAAGTGGAATTATTGTCTGATGACAAACCAGTAGAGATAGCAGAAAAGGGGGTACAGGTAGAATTGTTGATAGATGATCAACCAGTAGAAGTGGCAGAAAAAGGGGTTCAGGTAGATCTGCTACCTAGAGTTCCACTTGTAGTTAGACCACCTAATACTGTATCCCTAGAACAATATAATGCAGACATAGCCAGTTGGGTGATCAGATATGAGAAGCTTGCCACTAGGATTGAAAAATTCAAATTGGAAGGAAAATAGCTAGAGGCAAAGGAAACAGAGATCCAGGCATTAAAAGAAAAAGTGACTGATTTATGTCAGATCGCTGAGTTTTTGGTCCAATTCAGATGGCCGACCAGATTTTACAGTCTTATTCTGAAGGAGAAATACCTCAGATGGTAGGTCATGAGGATTAGCTCAGGTCTCCCATATAAATTGGACACAACTGCAGATTTCTTGGAAGCATATTTTGACAGCCCTATAGAGCAAAAAAATCTCCTATGTGAACTATTTTTACACAGCTTCTTTATTCTAGAAGAAGTAGAATTTCACCCTCAAATTTACATTGGAGATGTTCAATTGAGGGCATTCATGTCCACTTTGCAGAATCAGTTTTATTGGGACCAGGAGAAAAGGCAGAATAAAGAAATTGAATCAAGAGCTGAATTGTTAGTCAGAGCAGTTCAGCCAAATCACCCAATTATCACTAGACAACACTTCACTATGATGAACAGGGATGATGTAAAGAGGATGTACTTGAACAATTTGAGGGACTGTGTGACTAGATTTCAAAATTTTTGTAATGACAATTTTGTTCCAGCATTATCAATCTATAGAAATAGATGGGCTAAACTTTCCATGTCTTTACAGAAAAGAGAACCCATCTCCCCCATCAACTTAGAATGGTCTAGAAGAAGGGCAGAAGGAGTGATACAATTGATTGAAATCATGCAACATCATTGGATAGGTCTCAGATTTAGGCCTCCAACCATCATTACTCCAGTTCCATTCTACTTTGAAGAAGATGCCCAACCTGATGAACAGTTTGAAGAATGGCTCAAAAACCTTCAGGAGAATAGGGGATATTATATAGGCAAGAAATTGTTCTACAGGTCATGGAATTTGAACATGGACATATGTGATTCCATAGCCCAATAGAATGCATGAGGACATGCATTAATATAAGTTGGGGGGAAAATGATGAGGCCTGGAAATGCCTCAATCATAACATGTTTTGAATATTGAAATTGCCTACAAACTCTTATGTTTAATCTGATATGCTAGTTAAGTTGATTCAATATGTTGTGTATTAACTATTTGCATGATCAATGTATTTGAAATACTATATTCTGATTTTTACAGCTTTTTGCATAGTTTTATGTTATTTTGTTATGACTTGCTAAATGAGAAATATGCTTAGGTTGATAGCAGCATTTCACTAATCATGTTTTGATATGTCTCAAGCATTTATTTTACCTAAATCTAGCAACAAGTGCAAGCAAACTATTATTGTGCAGAAAAACTAGTTTTTCCCATGTAAATTCCAGCCAGCTGCCAATGAATGGCAAGGCATGGAATTCACATATGGAAAGAGATGAAGACCATTGAAATCTGATCCTGAGAGATAACCCACCTGAGAAATGCAGAGGAAATCATTTAAAGAGCACACATTTGTTCATTCCTAAGTCTCTTCGAAATGAACAGATATCTTCGAAATGAGAAAACACAGTATCTTCGAAATGAGCGGATCTTCGGAATGAGAATTGCAGTCTCTTCGGAATGAGCCACTTATCTTCGGAATGAAAATAGAATGTGCTTTTTGACTTGTTGACCGATTTTTGATGCTGGAAAAAGGGAAAGAAATATTGAAAAGGGTAAGGGAAAATATCTCCCATCTGACTTTGTCGTCCTTGCCGACCAAAGCCACCATTTATGGAAAGATCAAGTTTGATCCTCTTCTAGGATAAACCCAGGAATTGTTGCAGCATAATAGGATTAGATATTTTGAGATATTCTCAGTTTGTAAGTAGATCTTAGGACATCTATAAATATGGCTCCCATTCAGGTTGAGCTAGTAGGAGGTAGGGAAGTAGAGAGTAGAGAAGTAAGTATAGGAGAAAATAGGCAATAATCAGAAAAGTGACTGAGTCCTGTAACAGGTTTTCAATAGAATTATTGTAATCATGTTCTTGAATCAATAAAGTGCACTATTTCTATTCATATTGTTGTAAATGAGTGTGAGTAAGATCTAGAGAGAGAGAGACTCATACCTTCTTCTGGACAAGGAGGCTGGCCACTTCCAGACCTAGGAGGAGGACTAACAACAGGTTTTTATTCTGATTTTGCTACAGCAGAATGAGTTGTAGAACTTGTCATTTCATTTCTTTGTAAACAACTAATAGCATTTGCAATATTAGCTTATTTTATGATTGGGATGATATTGTGATTAATGGTTTGGTTGTAATCTCCACTTTCAGCAAAGCTTTCAATTTATTGCAGACTGTCATTTCCAGAATTTGTTGTTTTCTGTAATTTCTTGCATTTTGTGTTTTGTTGTCAACCCCTGCATAGAAGATTGACAACCTTCTATTACAGAGCATTGACAGGGTTTAATTTCCATGCTATAATTAGGTTTCCATTGCTGCAAAAGTAAATAGATTTCCTTTCTGCAATTATAATCAGACTTCTAATTCTGCAACTGTTATTTCTGCAACATAATTAGGTCTCATTCTGCAATTGTAATTAGGATTTCATTTCTGTAGTTAATGATTAGTTTCCATTTCTGCAACTAGATTAAGGTTTAATTTATGCAATTTAGAGATAGGAATGTCCTAAATCCCCCACACAATCGGTTTCACCAATAAGACCTGTTGCTCCAGATTGACCTAAGTTATAACCCTTGTTCACCCCTTCTTCCGTAGATAGCCTTGTACACTGCCCTGGATTGACAAATTCATTGAGAATTAATGATGTGTATAATGACTACGCATCATAGGGTATGTCAGTAATTCCCATTTGGATGCAGTGAAGAATGTTTATTTGTGTCATAGAAATTGCAAAGATCACTCAAATAATTTGAATTCTGACATCCTAATCCACCATTAATGTTGTATTAATTTTATTTTAAAAATCCCACCATTGGAAGGGGGTTATTGGTAGAACCTTGAAGGTTCTAGCACAATTTTAATAAAGAAATAATTAAAATAGCATCTAAATTAAAAGAATCATTGTTTCACTGGTAGGAAGGTCCCTCCAATGCATTCAATAAACAATTATATATTCTTCTTCATGGATGATTTGATATGGATTTATCTCATATCATATATATAGACTTTTTGACTAATGGCCTTTCAATCATGACTCTTCAATCATGACTTTTCAACCATGACTTTTCAATAATAATGAAATATATAATTAAAGTAATAAATAATAATTAATAAGTAATGTTAGGATGTGGTATCCTAACATGCCACCCTCCTTAAAAAGATATTTATCCTCAAAGCTCAAAGTAAGGAGCTTCATTGCTTGTTTTCCTAGTTGAATTTGCACAAGTTCTTGTACTATATTAATGTCACTTTTTCGAAGGTAAGGATATCTTCAAGGTCGAAGTTTTAGTGGGGGGTTTCCAGGAAAAATAGTAGAATCTTCCTTAGGAGAATCGTGATGATGATGGGAGGGAAACCCTTGGGGTCCCTCAAACACTTCATAATGATGCATCAAAAGTGGTGGTAACGCTTCCAAATCCTTTTGTGGTTCCTTGGTAGAGCCAACGGAGAAGGAGTGTGTAGTCACTCTATATTGGTTTTGAATAGGTTTGGTCATGTGGTGAGAACTCACTATTGGTGAGGAAGGTGTGTGTAGGTCTTGTAAAGTGCATGTCTGACCGGAATTGATCACTTCGGGTATGTCTACCTCATCCTTGCTTGGTGCATCAATCACTTCCAACATATCAACCCTATTGCTATCATTGGTGGGATCAAGTATTTTAGGTATTTCTTGCTCATTGTCCTTGTTTTCCATATCTTCCTCCTCTTTCTTATCTTTCGTGGCTTCCTCATATTCCTTACCTTCCTCATCATTACCATATTTAGTGTTATATTTAGGTGTATCCGTCACTATGTCTACCTCAATCACATTTTCATCATTGGGAGAACTACAAGGAATAGTTGCATTCAAAATATATAGTGCAGGTGTAATACATTGATGATTGTGAATAAATTTCTCATCGCAATGAAAACAAAGGCCCTTTTCTCATTGTGCCTTCATTTCCATGGGGTTAATACATTTAATGGGTAAGAGTTGGGTAAGTTTTTGGGTTGTGTAAGTATTTTGTGATTCCCATATAGGTGGTTTTGTAATTTGGTCCTTCGATCTTATTCCAAGTTGAGAATTTAATTTACTTTCAGCTAATAGGGCCAATATGATGGTCTGCATCATGGTATAGGGTTTGAAATTTGTCACCTCTATTTTAATTTCTTCTTTCAATCCTTTGATGAAGCAATATATGAGAAATGCTTCATCCCACCCTGTGTTGTGTTTGATGATATCCTTAAATAAAATTTCATACTCATGCACGGTAGTGTTTTGACAAAGATCTTTGAGCAATTCCCACATGAGTTGGGTCCCACATGGCTCTGATACCAAATGGTAGAACCCTGAAGGTTCTAGCACAATTTTAATAAATAAATAATTAAAATAGCATCTAAATTAAAAGAATCACTTTTATAAAGAATCATTGTTTCACTAGTAGGAAGGTCCCTCCAATGCATTCAATAAATAATTATATATTCTTCTTCATGGATGATTTGATATGGATTCCTCTCATATCATATATATAGACTTTTTCAATCATGACATTTCAATCATGACTCTTCAATCATGACTTTTCAATCATGACTTTTCAACCATGACTTTTCAATAATAATGAAATATATAATTAAAGTAATAAATAATAATTAATAAGTAATTTTAGGATATGGGATCCTAACAGTTATATGTACATGTTTATAATGTATGTTTTAGTTTTATATCTCTAGCCATTACAACCTTTATGTACAGTTTGATGCATACAGAAATACAAGTGGATTATTATCTAGCCTTCAATTGTTTTCATGTATGTATGTATGATTTTACTTTGCTAATTATTTCTTCTATAATTAAGTGAATGACTAGCTTTAATTTTACTATATGGATTTCATGATACTAGTTCCTTAATTCTATAATTTTCAATAGAAGTAATGTGCATGATTGGTTAATGAAATAAGTGGTGGCATATTTGGTAGTCCATGAATGTTGTTTATGTTTTAGATTTATTAGGCATATATCTTGATGTGATTGGATCTACACCACTTTGTGTTCTAGATTTATATTTTCTTTAGCTTCTTCTCTTTTCCTTTTCCTTAAACATTTAGTTAGGACCTGTAAGGATATTACCTTCTACGGAGATTGACTTTGAGATCTCTAGTCTTGGGTCCATTCAAATTTGGTCAAGGTATGTCGATGCACAATCCTTATCGTTAGACAAACCTTCGACCAATAGTTTTTGGCATGCCCTATGGGACCCCTTACCATATTTTGGATAATTTTAGAGGACTGATGATACCCCATTTTCTCTATATCCCCTTGTTACCTGGTGAATCCATTAAAATATATACCTAGAAAGCCATATCAGACCTATAGTTTTTTCATGATTATAGGACATAGGGCTAGTATTTTAGAATAACCAGTTGAGTTCTAGAATTTATACTCCAAAAAATAGTAACCGAAGTTTATTATTGAGGTCCTTGGTCCTGCTGAAGAACATATTGATACTCAATTGGTACCCTACCTCAAATATCCACTTTACATAAAACAACAATGGCACAAAATCAAAACCCTGGAGTTTCCAACTTGAGTCATATATGACCTCTTAACCTGGATGATCAGCACACTATTCCTCAAGTATCCTTGAAAGTCCTCCTAACCTATAATGGTACAGGAAAAATAGTGTATGAACATGTTCAGGATGTAGCATCGATGGTTGTTGAGCATAACATTCACGATGATGATGTGATGGTCAAATTACTGGTCATTTATCTGAAAGAAAAATTGCTTTACTGGTATAAAACTCTGTTCAATGGAAGTATAAACTCCTAGAATGCTCTAGCATAAAAATTAATAGAAGAATTTAATTATCAAGTGGACCCCTTTTCTCTACTCACTCAATTCATAGGTAATATAGAGGTATCCACAAGAAACTATTATGGATTTCAATATCAAGTTTAGTCATACTTGGCAAAGAGTCTTGATGGCCTTAGACCAACTCATGAGAAAGCTATCTATTAGTATATAAGAGCATTCAATTTGGATTTGGGACTCATGATAATGTATTCAAATGTCCTTTATTTCCTTCAAATATTTCAAGAAGCTACAAAAGCAGAAAAAAACCTTATTTCTATAGGCATATTATCTCCCAAGCATGTAATTCCTATTTTATCAAAATTCCTTAATGACCAACCACAAATGACTATCCTGGTGCCTACTTATATAGCATTACCACCACTCAAATTTTGCACAACATGACAAATTCTCATTCTCTTCGTCTTGTTGTCAGATGGTGACAATTGTCCCAAGTATTTCACTATCAAGGGCTTCTCCTTCATAGTGGATTTCTCCAATGAGTTATCCTTTGATGATTTATTTAGTAAGACTCTCTTAGCCTTTTAACGGATTCTCATTGAGACCTTCCTAAGGTCTTTGATCTTGTAGCTTATGTTGGCCTTCCTTGAGATCTTCTATTCAACCTTTTTCTCTTGGAAGTGTTGGTGGTGATATCTTCTTATGGATCTCTGATTCCACTACTTCTAAATGTAAGTAGGACTCTCCTAGTCCATCTTCTTCTTCTTCTAATATTGGAAGTTATTCAATGAGATCTTCTCCTAATCTCTCCTTTTTTTCTTCAGGTGTTGAGTTGATTCTGAAGAAGATACTCTTCCTAAATTTCTTGTAGGAAGTTTTCCAACTCAATGAATCTTCTTTCCCTATAGTAAAAATATTAGTATTGAAATCTTAATATACTTCTAAATTAGATATTATTTTCAATTTCTTCTTCAATATTAATGCTTATGGAGCCTTTTTCAGTATCGAGGCTTGTATGGCATTTTTAGTATCAAGGCTTATGTGGTCTTTTTAGTATCAAGGCTTCTATGGTATTTTTAGTATCAAGGCTCCTATGGTATTTTTAGTATCAAGGCTCATGGCTTCTGTGGCCCTTTTAGTATCAAGGTTTCTATGGTATTTTTAGTATCAAGACTTTTGTGGCTTCTTATTCAAGGCTTCTATGGCCTTTTTTTCAAGGCTTCTATGGCCTATTATTCAACTATGAAGTTCTTCAATATAGCAATGGAGATCTTCAATCTCCTAACTTCACCATGACTCTTCACAAGAATTATTCTTCTATAGTATTCTTCTCTTGCACAAGGAACTAATATCTACACTATGAAGGCACACCGACCTTAGGGTAACAAAGTTGGAGTCTCCTAGCTTTCTATTGTAGGAGGAGTCCCAATACTCTAAGAATTAATTTTCAGCAAGAAAAGAAACTTTAGGCAATAGTTAGCAAATTCTAGATATCATGTATGATCTTCACTAGATGATTTATCAATCTAGTGGATTGAATGCTAAGTCGTTAGGCAATAATCTAGGATGATCTTCACTACATGATTTTTCAAGCTAGTGGATTGAATATTGAGTCCTACTATTCATGAGTTTTTCTTGCAACTATGTGGAAAATACTCTATTCAAATGTAATATTAGTATTTTTGTAACTGAGATTTCTTTTAGTACTCATTTGGGATCTCCCTAATTCTACCACCTAGATTCTTCTAAGATTTTTTGATAGTGGTTGGTTTAGCAGCGCATAAAGTTGAAAAAAAAACTTAGGCTCAATAATAATGGTGGTTTTCCTAACCTACTATGGTTAGATCTACTGTGGCTCAGATACCATTGTTAGATTTTGACGTAATGAGCATTGGGAGATAGCAATCACAAGATGCAGAGTAATATAATAAAAAGTAAATCTAATAGATGACAAAAATATGTTATAAATATAAATGACATAAAATAATACAATGTATCTATGGAGCAAATGAACACTCCATTAATAAAGCTACTGAACTACATTGCAACCATCATCAATGGATGGTTATCTATACAGAACTGTACTATGATCTAAGCTAAACTACCTAACTATATTCGTCGATTCTATATTTGTATTACAATGAAGCCTTTCTTATATAGGAAAATAGATTCCTTGGCCAACACTCTACCTAGATGTGCAAGGGACAACTTGCATATTGACACTTGTGCATTTATTACATTGCATGAAGTAACTAGATAACTTCCCCATAAAGTAATATAATGTCCTCAGTATGTACCTTGGAAGACATATTTACATGACCCAAATAATGTAATATACTCTATATCTAACATGATCATCATATATAAGAATGTCCCAAATAAATATTTAACTTAGACTCAGCTCAACTTCCTTATAACAAACATCTATGTATCTACAAGAACTTAAATAATTACGGATAATAGATGCCCCTATCCATTTTGACAATGAGTCATAAGACTTAATCAAAGAAACCATAAAAGTTAACATAGGAATAGATCAAGACCCTCACCTTATCAAACTTGGAAAAGTCACAACCCAAGAAGAGCGAACAAAGTATACAAATCTAATAAAGGAATTTTTGACATCTTTCCTTGGGGATACAATGAATACCAGGACTCGACCCTTCACTAGTAGTCTATGATCTGGTAGTACATCTCAACACCAAACCTGTTAAACAAAAATTAAGAAAGATACATCCAAGAGTCGCTCTTTCAGTAAAATATGAATTGCAAAAACTCCTAGATGTTGGCTTCATAAAGTCCATAGATTATTCAGATTGGATATCCAAGATTGTTCCTATCACCAAGAAGGAAGGATCCATTCAAATTTATATTGACTTTAGAAATATAAATAATGCTTGTCCAAAGGATGATTTTCCTTAATGAACAGATTCTCAAGTTACAACCAAATTAAGATAGTGCTAGAAGACCAATCTAAAATACCTTTTACTACCCCTTGGGGAACCTTCTACTATCAAGTCATGCGATTTGGACTTAAAAACATAGGAGCAACATAATAAAGGGCCATGACATATTTCACGATCTTATGCATAAAATTGTAGAAGCTTACATAGATGACATATTAGGTTGATCTCAGAAAAAACAAAACCACGTTTGAGATCTCAGATGTATATTTGAAATATTAGGAGATTATAGAGTTAGGCTAAAACCCAAAAATTGTATATTTGGAGTAGCATCAAGAAAATATTGGGATTCATTGTATCCCATTCTAGGATTAAACTTTATCCCTCTAAAATTGTGGTAATAACAAACATGCCACCACCTACAAACCTAACTAAATTGTGAAGCTTACAAGGCAAATTACAAGCCATTCATAGATTCATATCACAACTTGCAAATAAGTGTCAACCTTTCTCCAAATTGTTGAAGAAGGGAATAAAATTTGAATGGGATGAATTATGTCAAAAGGCCTTCGAATATTTAAAACTTACCTCTTGACACCATCTGCATTGGTACCGCCAAACCTAAATAAACCATCATTACTATATATAGTAGCCATTGACCATACCATTAGGTATTTATTATCCCAATACGACAAAAAACATGGAGAAAGAGAAATCTATTACATTAGTAGGACCTTAGTAAACTATGAAACTCACTACACAATATTTTCCTAGCAATTTTTCTCGTCTCATAAACTAAGGTACTACATGCTTAGTCAAAATAATTACATATTAGCAAGAGAAAACCCATTATGCTACCTCATGGTAAAACCTTATATATCAGGTAGTACTGCAAAATGAGTCATAGCCCTTAGTGAATTTTATATAGAATTCATAAAAAAAAAGGATAAGTCATAGCCGATCAATTGGTCACATCCTGTTTAGAATCAAAACATCCCATAAGCATATATTTTGTAGATGAAACAATCTTTTCAATAGAAACCCAGGAATAAAAAACTTAGGTCTTATATTTTTATGGAGCTAGATGTGCAAAAGGCACAGGGACAAGAATTATCCTAGTCACTCAACAACAAAAACTCATCTCATTATCCTTTAATCTTTTCTTCTCATGTACTAACAATACAATAGAGTACAAATCACTCATCCTAGGTCTTAGGGCCACAAAAAAACTAAACATTGAAAACTTAACAGTATATGGTGATTCACAACTGGTCATCGACCAAGTAAATGATACTTATAAAGCAAAAGATGAGAAATTGAAGCTATACAAAGTCATTGTAGACATGTTGAAAAATCACTTCAACCAAATTACTATAGAAGCCATACCATGATATAGCAACCATAATATTGACACTATGGATAAAAAAACATCCCTCATACCCTTAGAATTGGAAGATGAAGAAGCTTCTACTATCATAAGGTCAATCAACAAGTTTTCCACAATCAAATCATGCCTACAACCTATTAACATATGCAATATTGAAATATTTATACCTCAAGAACCTTGGTATCAAGACATATTTAAATTCCTCAAAGAAGTAACATTCCTTGAGGGTTTTAACTCAAAAAAATGAAGACAATTTAGGCTAAAATATTACAAATATATCATCATTGGAGATATCTTATATCAATGCTCCTTTGAAGGTATACTCCTCAGATGCATAAATGCAAATGAAACCCAAGATATCATAAAATAATCCCATGATGGAGCATGTGGTGAATATTTTAGCATATTATTAGTAGCCAAGAATCTCTTGAGAATGGGCTATTATTGATCCTCTATGATAAAGGATGCTCACAACTATGTAAATAAATGTGACAAGTACCAACAACACAACAACCTTGTTCATACCCCTTCTCAAGAACTCCAAAAAATCATATATCCTTTGCCTTTATCTTCTTGGGAATTGGATATCATAGTTAATATCAACCCTCAATCATCTGATGGACATAATTTCATCATCACCATCACAAAATATTTCAATAAATGGGTCGAGGCAATACCTTTATATTTTTCCATAGAAATTCAAGTATCAAAGTTCATTCTAAATCAAATTATCAGTCAATATGGTATTCCATATACCATAATTGCAGATAATAGAACCTTTTTTAAAAATAAACAAGTCACTAAAACGTGCACCAAATACAAAATTTAGCAAAAATGGTCTACACCATACTACCCGCAACAAAATGGACAAGCTGAATCCTCTAACAAAATGCTAATCAAAATCTTTAAGAAGCTAGTAAAAAAACCAAAAGAGACTGACATTTGAAACTCTACCCTACCTTATGGGCATATCACATGAGTGTGCATACTCCCATAGGGACAATACCATACACTTTAGTTTATGGTACCAAAGTAGTATTTCCCTTCGAACTTGATATACCATCTCTAAGAGTCTTATTACAATATTCTTTCGTAGGAGATGAATATCGCTCAAGTCACTTACAATAAATAGAACTCCTAAAAGTAAAATGCATCAATGCTCTAGAGCACCATAGAATATACCACAATATATTTTGACATGCTTGTTGGAGCCAAATTTGACTCAAACTTTGAAACCCCCAAATTTAAATTTTTGGTTTCATCAAAAGAAGCAAGCATTGCTGGTCTCTTTGCATCTTATTAGAGAAGTTGGTTTTCCATAAGTTTAACCTTAAACATTGCTATTATGTGCACCTTTAAAAAAATTGTTATATCTTAAAAAGGTTACAAAAGTCAATCCCTTTTAATAAAACCTGACCATTAAAAAGATAAAGGTTTAGTCTCCCGAATCAATAATCATATTTGGACCTAAGTCAATTTTTAAATCATTCAGTCCTAAGGTATTAAAAGGATTTAATCAAGGGCCATGGTCTAAAAACCCAAAAATCTAAGCACAATATTAAAGTCCGAAACATAAGGTTTAATCAAAGGTCTTAATTAAAACATTAGGGGTATGCACCCCCATTAAAATAAACATCGAGCACATCGATCCAAATCCAACGATAGTGCTCAATCAAAATCTGATCGAATGATGACACTCTCATAAAAGGTGCATCAAAAAGGTAAAAGACCATAAGATTAATTAAGACTATTAAATGAGATTAGCAAGGGTCTAACGCATCGGATAATTATCCCCTTTTCAGCTTAATCAAAGTTTAAAATCATGAGCCCCTTGGTAACTAACCCCATAGGTTGAAGAAAATCAATGGTCGTGCCAATATTGATCGAGATCCAATGACCATGCCAAAATCAAAACCCAAACGATGGAATGGTAAGAATATCGGGTAAACATGAAGGTAAAGCTAAGATTAATCATGCATTAGTAAGGGTATAATACGTTACTAATTATCCCCCTTCAGGCTTAATCCAAGATTAATCAAATACAATGATGCACCCCTTTCGGTTATCAAGTGTGCATATTGCAGGATATCTAACGACAATGCCTCATCAAAGAGAAATCGTATGGATGCACCCGACTTAATAAAGCATCCCGATATAAAGTTCGAAGGCTTGAGTACCATGGTCACAAAGATCTGACGGTTGCGCTTGATCAAAAATTTGATCCAATGATGCACGTTCATCATGAATTACCAAGGATAAACAAGGCTTGAGGGTATGCACCCTCATTCATTAATGGTCGAGCACATCTATCTAAATCTAAGGGTAGCACTCCTTTCTTACTTAATCAGGTGGTGGCGCTTTAATGAGCCAATCAAAGGATAATTTGACCAAGACAAAGGTAATATTTTAATTAAATGGATTAGCATAGTATATAACTTATGGTTAATATTAAAACATGCACCCTTTGATTAATCAATCAGATCCGATGGTAGTGCTCCATCAAGGTAAAATCGAATGGATGCGCTCTATTCGGAAAATCAAATTTATTAAATATCATGTTCTAAGGTCGGGGTAAAAGCCTAAGTATAAAGTTAAAAAACCTTGATTAAATGTTAAAATGCTTTAAAAGACCACAAGGTAGCGATTAACTTAGGTTTTAATCAAATGGTCACTTTTATTATGAGACTAATCCCACAGGATAAAAGAAATCGATGGTTATGCTAATCCTCCTTAGGATCCGATGACAACGCACAAGTCAAAGGTCCAAGTAATGAAATGATCACGAAAATCCAATGGTAACGCTTCATTAAGATTAAAAGGATTCGACGACGATGCATAAGTCATAAGGTTTTACTATGAAAGGCTAATCAATGTATCTTTTCCCAGACGGAATCAACGGTGCCACGGGCCACAAGAGGGATGACCGATAAAGGATTCCCACATGATTCCCAAAGTCAAAGTGATCGAACAACTGCACTTGGTCGAACAACTGATCTGGCATTAAGCCACTGATGAGGTTTAAGAATACCAAAAGTAGCCATGATAGAACTTGTGATGATCACAAACCAATAGAATCGGTAGACTCATGTTTCGAAGAGAAGATTTGATAGTTTAGCTCCCAAGAAAAGGATGATCACTTCACAAAATACCCAAAACAAATATCGAGGTAAAAAATAGGGATGTAACTCATTCACAACAAGGCACGTTGAAGGGCACTATGAAGATCAATAGCTGAGATGAAGCCAAGTAGATTAGTACGCATAAGCACTATAAATCTAGATGATACTCAAGGAAGGAAAGATTCGAGCAATCAGAATAAATCCCCTGGATAGTACCTAGATAAGGGTAATGTAGACTGATCAGAAGATAAATCCTGATGCTCAAGCGTGAAATCAGATCATACATATCCACTAAAAATGATAGCATACTATGTGAAAGACTAAAATAATCTTGCTAAACATGCTCATGCCCGAAGCTCATGGCTTATAAATAGAGACAGTGAAAGAGAGCTGAAAGGCATCAGTGAGAAAAACAATGGAGTACAAGAAGTATGAATGTATTCATTTTCTGTTCTACAAATACTTAAGGTGAAGAAAGCGCATGAAGAATAAAATATGGTTTCGACTTATCGAAAGTCATTCAATCCATGCTTCGATGGAATATAGTTACAAGGGGAACACTCCGATGGAATATAGTTATGGTAGCAGCTTATAGATGCTTCCAGATCTTGTTTTCCATTCTCACCTTCCTCCTACTTATCACTGCCTCCCTCTTCCTAGGTATTCTTTCTTGACCATCCTAACATTTTTCCCAACATTACACCATCTCACCTCCATCCATCGTGTGAAGCCATCCCCTTTCCTCTCTTCTCCCTTCACTCTATCATATGATCAGTGCCATTCCATCCGATTTCCACTGGCATGCCACCCCTTGTCTTCACCATCACGTCGGGTCCCCCTCCATCTTTCATCAAAATTTTATGACATTAGTCCGGTCAATCCCCAATAGTTTATCATAGTGACCAGGACAAGCAGAAGAAAATAATTTACGTATAAGTATAAATCCTTTGTTAAATGAGCAGAAGAAGAGAAACAAGTATGCCAACTCATTTTAGTGGAAGAACTCCCTTCAAACCAAGAGTGAGTTGTAATAGTCGATTCAGAACCACACCATCTGGATAGCATACAGAAGAGATTCAATCATATGCTGACAAGTGTAAGGCTAAGAACTAGCCAAGAATAATAGATTCAAGAACCCAACCTATAAGAAGTGCTTAGGTTCAGAATCATCATCAAGCAATTAGAGAATAACATTTTTGCTAAGAGGTATACTTGAGTGCCCTTTAGAGTTGTGTTGTTGTATCTCCTTTTTGTGTCTATTTTTCTCATTCATTCTTCTTTCTTCCCTTTACTATGTAGGATTTTGATAGGAAAGTACTCAAGAAGTTGAGAATATTTCTAGTCCTATTGAGTTAAAGATTTAGAGACTCTTTTGTTACCATATTGGAACAAGGAGAGTAGGAGATACCTGTTACATCATTTGAACATAATCTTCTTCATTATATTGATATATTTCTTTGATAAAAATAAAGTTAAAAGGCTTCTTGCTTACTCTGAATGTAATGAGATTTTATGAAATCAATACAATTCTGAGTTTCATTTCTATTATATCTTTGTCTTGTTGTGTGTGTTATTGTGTAATGGATTACATTATTTGAATGCATTATATACGTTTCTTTCATTGGTCAACTTTTAGTTTTATTACGATATTCGAATAAGTCTAAGAGCACCAATTTTCTTTTCCCCATTCTCTCTGTTCATGTTAAAATTGTTGTTAAATTGCTATAACAACCCAATGAATCTAGGCATCGGTCTACATAAGGCATAACAAATGGTTATTTTCTTGCTTGGTCATTTTAATACATATAGTGTTATATTAATCTGGAGCATGTAATCAACGTTTTATCATAAAATTACCGCTAGGGTTTCCTTACCCGTTCTGTAGTTTTCTTTTAGCAATATTCATGTTTATCAGAACAAAGAGGCAGGTTGACTAGAGCCTGTAATAGCTCGTTGGTTTCAAATAGATTTTTGCAGCATGACAATCGAATCCTATGGATGCAAGAATCGGTTCCAATAGTTTTTTGGCATCGTTGTTGGGGATAGATTCTTCATGAGTTTAGACCTGGATTTCACGACACATTTTAATCAAATGAGTGGCCAATTGGAATAAAGAACCTATGTTTTTCACATCTTTCATGTTCTTTATTTTCTTTCTTGCCCATGTTTTTCAATTGCTTTTAAAGTGAGTTTATGCGTTTCTTGATTTTCTTGAATTATCCCAAGAACCGACTCCTGTGAGGATGAGTGTTAATATCAAGCATTCTTGATAAAGTATACGTTGTTCTTTCTGCACCCTAGTGTTGGCAAATCTATCTGAACAAACCTAGAAGATTAAAATAAAAAAGGAAAGAGCAGAACGTGCTGGCGAACACCAGGAGAAGCGGTAAGGAGCTATTCCCAAAACTCGAGAATCTAGAGGTATTTATACATAATCAAAAAACTCCACTTTTCAAGAATATCACTTATAATAGTAAATCAAATTCTAGCGGTAAAAAGTACGTAAAGAAAAATAAAGATCAGAATACTTTTACTATTGATATCACTGTAGATGAAAATTTGAATTCTGCTATAGAAGATACATGTGATTATTCTCATTGTCCAATTAATAGTAATACTAAGGAAGATAATCCCTTAGATTATATTCAGGCTACCCAGACCCATATTATTGTAGGTATTGCTGCTATGAATTTGAATTCTACAATAACAATGGCCTAGGCTAATGTTCATTTATGGAGAACTAATAGATATAGGCCTTTTGTGTTACCAACAAATCTTAATGCCTTACCTAATAAAGCTCACAAATACCTTCCAAAATTCTTAGGAAATAGTGCAATAACTAGAGAAGATCATATCAAGAGTTTCCTGTATGCGATGGATAGTCTAGAGGTTGAACATGAAGATGTAGTATTGAGACTATTTTTACAGACTTTAGAAAAATATGCTAGAGAGTGGTTCAATTCCCTTCCTGACAATGATATCCCAAACTTCACCAAAATGGAAGCTGTGTTTCTAAAGAAATATGGTGAAAGAAAAAATGAACAATCTCTGTTAACTGAGTTAGCCACTATGAAGAAAAAAGAGAATGAGGTTGTTAGTGACTTTAATAGAATATTTTCAAAGACCAAGAACAAAATCCCTACCAACCTTAGGCCTAGTGATATTCAGTCTATTTGTTTTTACAAGAATGCTTTTCAAGGAGAGTTTAACTATGAGTTGAGGCAAGAACAAGCCACTACCATTGATGGTTGTATGGAAAAGGCAATGGATATAGAAAGAAATATGCTTGATAATGGTAAGATGAAGCCTTATTCTCTAGAAGTCAACCTACCTGATAGAAAACCTAAAAGAGTAGCATTTGATATACAAAGAAGAACTGAAATTGATCCAATGGAGAAATTGACTAGTCAAATGACTGAGATGCTCAATAACATGAACAACAGGATAGCAAGAATCGAAAGAAACAATGGTAATAATGGTGAATCATCACAAACAGAGTGACCTCATGTTGATAATCATCCTCCCTTTAAAAAGAACTTCAATAGGAATTGGGGAAACAACAATGGTTCTGAAGAAGGAAATAGGAGTAGGAATAATGGTAACAATAGCTAGAAAAATAGAGATTCTGATAGAGATCAGAATAGTGTTCCTAACCCTATACCATCTACCAATGTAGTAGAAGGCTTTCCCTATTTTTTCTCTACTTGTGATGCACCTCATAACCCTGATGCATGTGGAATTCACCTAAGTGACCAACGCAATGTAGATTTACATGTTGAATCAGAAGAGGATATAAGAATCAATGCTTGTTGGTCTGTTGAAGATGAATCTAGAGAAATGTTGTTTGAAGAAGATATGGATAAATATGCTTCAAATCATCATCCTCAAATCTTAGTAGCTGAAGGAACTAAAATCTTGCAGAAATCACATGAGTCAAGATATGACAAGATGAAGCAAGGGAAATTAATCCCCACTGCTCAAGAAGTTGAAGAATTAGAGGCTACCCATACTTTGAATTTAAGAAACAGGACTGTCCTAGATAGGATAGAGAAAGCCTCTACAAGTGAAACAAGAAAACAAACTTTCACAAATAAGAATATCAGTAAAGAGAAAACTGATAGAATCCTCAAAAATATTACTCTTGAAGTAATAGAATTAGAGGAAGAGATTTCCAAAGAAGAAAGTAATAAACCATTGGATATAAAGAAGATAGAATTTGATGTTGGGTCAGAACTCAGTAAACAAAATGTTAACATCACATTTGGAGAACTTATGAAAGTTCAACAATACAGAGAACAAGTCTGCAGAGCATTTGGATTAGTGGAACAAAAAGAAGACCCAACTTGCCATGTTGCTAGACAAAATCAACATGATACAAGATCACCATCCTCTGTCAGACCCTTTTATGTATCATTAAGGTACAATTCAGATGAAGGAGAAAGGTATGTCATTCATAATTGCATGCTAGACAGTGGAGCCTCACACAATATCATGCCCAAACTAATAGCTGATCAAATGGGATTAATCTGTACTAGAGATTCTGCCCCTATTTTTGTAATGGATAGCAGACAAATTCCTTGTGTAGGGGTGATAACTGGATTGTTGGTTTTCTTAGATCAACACCCCAAAAAGGGCATAGTCATGGATGTTGCAGTAGTTGATGTTGACCCATTCTTCTCACTATTACTCAGTAGACATTGGGCAGAACAACTGGGAGGTTCAATTCAACTGGATTGGTCCTATGCTACAATCCCCATATCAGATAAGGAGAACATAATTTTACGAAGAGAACCATTTAACAAACACTCCGTAGAGTTAATTCAAACTAATGAAACCATGATAAACTTAGTAAACTCTATGGAAGAAAAAGGGATGGGAGTTTACTCCATATGGCACAACCCATTCCTGGTGGAAGTACCAGAAGCAAAGAACATGGATCCAGAAGTTATGAAAATGGTAGATGCTGAATCAGATAGAGTATTAACCCAAGAAATGTGGACCATGTCTTTTGATGGAGCTAAATCCCAATCTGGAGCAGGTGCAGGTGTTAATTTGATTGATATAAAAGGAAATTACCTTGGTATTCCTTACAGACTGGAATTCCCTTGCACAAACAATGTAGCTGAGTATGAAGCTTTACTACTAGGGTTAAGAAAAGCAAAAGAATTAGGCATTAACTACTTGACTGTAATAGGGGATGCAGAGCTTATTATACAATAGGTCAAAGGTAAATATCAGACCAAGCACCCTAGGCTTAAGCAATATAAAAATGCAGTATTGGAAGAAATTGATAAATTCTTAGCTTTCAATATCTCATATATTCCAAGAGAACAAAATCATGTTGCAGATATTTTAGCTGTAAATGCCTCAGGTCTAGATCACCCAGAGATAACTACAGAATATATGGATAGATTCCCAACTATTTCAGTCTATAAGCCTTCTGTGCCAGATAACATAGTCTATCTACAGGTCTTTCAAGATGATATAGATATTAAAGATTTTATGACTCTGCAAAATCAGTATGCAGATGTAATCTATGATGAAAAGGATGAAGACAAGCTAAAAGACCAAATAGGAGAGCCAGTAGAAGTAATCCAGTTGAAAACAAATAGAATACCCAAAGGATTGGTTTCTCTAGAGAGTCTATTTGATGATTTTGACAAAGCTTATAAGCCTTTAAGTAGAGAAGTAATATCTGAAGACATTAACATTGGTTCAATGAAAGAACCTAGAATAGTGAAAGTAGACATGGCCTTACTTGCTAAAGAAAAAGTTGGATATATCAGTTTCTTGAAAAAGAACAAAGAACATTTTGCTTGGACTTATGAAGACCTTAAAACTTTCAAAACAGATGTAATGACACACATAATACCCCTGAAGGAAGATTCCAAACCATTTAGATAGAAATAGAGGAAGTACAACCCAACTCTGCACCCAATAATGCAAAAGGAGGTACAAAAATTGTTGGATTCCAAAATAATCAGAAAGGTAAGATTTTCTTCTTGGATATCCAATTTGGTACCAGTAAAAAAAAGAATGGGGATATTAGACTCTGTGTAGATTTTAGAAATTTAAACAAGAGTTCATTAAAAGACAATTACCCATTACCCAACATGGAACAATTATTGCAAGCAATAGTTGGCTCAACTAGATTGTCTCTGTTAGATGGATTTTTAGGGTACAATCAAATTCAGATAAATCCAGAAGATAGACATAAGACAACATTCACTACACCTTGGGGCACATTTGAATA
Source organism: Wollemia nobilis (assembly GCA_028583015.1). Lineage (NCBI taxonomy): Eukaryota > Viridiplantae > Streptophyta > Pinopsida > Araucariales > Araucariaceae > Wollemia > Wollemia nobilis. Next base: position 1,846,391 of record JAQPPZ010001152.1, on the reverse strand, counting down.
TTTAAGAATACCTTTTGGACTAATGAATGCAGGTGCTACTTTTCAGAGGGCAATGGATTTTGCCTTCAAAGGATTAATGTTCAAAATTGTAGTTGTATACCTGGATGATATCACAGTATTTTCTAAAAATCCAGAAGATCATCTAGAACACTTGACTATAGTTTTTGCTCGGTGCAAGGAATTTGGAATTTCTTTAAATCCCAAGAAATGCATATTTGGGACTACACAAGGAAATTTGTTAGGACATATAGTTTCAGAAAAAGGAATAAGCATTGATCCAGAAAGAATTGAAGCTATTTCCAAAATTCCTCCTAGAAATTTAAAAGGAGTTAGGTCATTCTTTGGCAAGATAAATTTTATTAGAAGATTTGTCCCAAATTTTGCAGAGATGACCAAACCCATAAATGACATGGTTAAAAAAACCGGAGAAATAAAATGGACAATAGAAAATATGGAAGCATTTAACCAGATCAAAGAAGCCATATCAACCACTCCAGCCCTAAGCTGCCCTGATTATGCAAAATATTTTAATATCTACTCTTATGCATCTGAACACTCCATTGTTGTAGTTCTTTCATAGAAAGATGATGAAAATAATGAAAGGCCAATAGCCTTCATGAGTTCATGTCTGAAAGGAGCACATCTCAAATACACCTTGCTAGAAAAACATGCTTATGCAGTCATCCAATATTTAGAACATTTCAAAGGTATATTTGGCTCAAATAAAGTTTACTGTTGTATCCCTTTTATAGCAATAAAATATATTTTTTCTCAATCAGAGCCATTAGGAAGACCAACAAGATGGATGGTAAAGCTTCTACAGTATGATGCTGAATTCAAAATAGTTAAAACTATCAAAGGACAAGGTTTGGCTAAACTATTGGCTAACAAAGAAGAAGAAGGATTTGAAAATGTTCTCACAATAGATGAGGCATATGATGTCAGAAGAATCAATAATACCGAATGCAAATGGTATGAAGAAATTTTGTCATACCTACAAACCCTTTCATTCCCTAAAGATATGTCAACAAACAGAATGAGGTCAGTCAAGCTTCAAGCCCATAAATATTATATACAGGATGGTGTGTTGTACTGGAAACACCCTGACGGAGTATTATTAGTCTGTTTATATGAAAGTGAAATCCCAAAAATAATTAATGAATTTCATGATGGTTTTTGTGGAGGACATTTTGCTCCAAGAGCCACAACTAATAAAATTATGAGAGCAGGATATTATTGGCCTTCCATTTTTAAGGATGTATATAAATATGTTAGGAACTATCATAACTACCAGGTTTTTGTAGGAAAAAAGTAGCTAGCAGCCATGCCCCTCAAGCCAGTAATCATTGAAGCACCATTCACCCAATGGGGCATTGATTTAATTGGAGAGATCAAGCCTAATTCATCTGGCCAACACAAGTGGATCATAACTGCAACATATTACTTTACAAAGTGGGTAGAAGTTGCACCCCTGAGAACATCCACTACTGCCACTATCATCAAATTCTTGGAAGAAAACATTCTGACCAGGTTTGGAGTTCCTCAAAAACTGGTAACAGATAATGCACAGTATTTTGTTTCATATGAAATGGTAGAATTTTGTGTTGAATATGGAATTGAACTATCCCATTCTACTAATTATTACCCCCAAGGAAATGGTCTAGCTGAGTCATCAAATAAGAATGTAATAACTAGAATAAAAATGTCATTAGGTAAGAACAAAAGAGGTTGGGACAGTGAACTTAAATTTTCTCTATGGGCTGATAGGTTGTCTGTAAAAAGAAACACAGGAAGAACCCCCTATGAGATGGTATATGGAGAGAAGGCCTTATTACCTTCAAGAATAGAAAAATTGGCACTTTCCCTCCTGTTGCAAGACCATGAAGACCCCAATCCCTTACAGAGAAGGCTTGACCAAATTGTCCTGTTAGAAGAGCAAAGAAGAGAGACCCTTAATAGAATGATGGAACAAACCCAAAAAACCATGAAATTGTTTAATAAGAAAGCCAAGGGTACTCCTTTTTCTCAAGGAGATATAGTCATCTATTGGGATCCTAAAAATGATAAGCATGGTGAAAAGGGTAAATTTGAACCTAAATGGATTGGTCCATACCAGATAGCCCATGTTATAGGGCAGAATACTTACAAGTTGCAGACTTTGCAGGGAGAAATAATGGCTATCCCTATTAATGGCCAACACCTCAAAATGTACAATCCTTGTTGAAGGTGAAAAATAAAAAAAATATATAAAAGTGGAAAAACAAAAAACCCCAAAAATAGAGTGATGTATTTTGTTATTTTGTGTACTAGATAAGCTTTTCTTTTGTTGTTAGCATAATTCTGAGTTGTTGTACACATGATATTCTTAGTTTGATGAGTATACATTACTGTTGATTCCACCAAAAATAATAAGAAAAAAGAGATTTATTTTAGACTCTGATGAGGTTTACAATTTTTCAAATATGAGTGTTTATGCAATGGTTATTTGATATGAGATAAAACAGGATGAAAATAGAGCTGATTGAAACATCATGTCAAAGCCTCACATTACAAATGATACTTAAGGTGACTTCAAAGGTCCAAAGAACCGAGTTATCTTTGAGAGGGTGGTTGAGCCAAAAATCATTACACTCATCCTTTTAGCCAAAAACTAATCCTCAACTCAGGCATACTCTTTGCACAATTTTCTTATATATCAAAGTACTTCTCAAACGAGAAAGAAAAATTAAAAACAAAGTAAAATTGAGTCACTACCTGAGATATCTTGGAAAACCTCTACCGGGGCTATAGACGCTTGACTAGAAGTAGGGTAAAACCAGATGGGATTAGAAGCAACTCCACCGAGGCTATAGACGCTTGACTGGCAGTGGAGCCCTACAGAATGGTGAAAATTTTTAAGAGTGAAATCACATATTAGGCTTAACTATTTTGCTCAGATATGGCAAAGTTCTGAAAGACTTAGAAATCAAAATGAATGCACAAACACACACATGGGCCAAAGCATGATGGAACAAATAGCTTTGACAAAATTTTGTGTAATCATATCCTATGACTTAGCTAAAACAAACATTACAATATATCTAAAAAAACTCATATGTTTCTAAAATTTTGACCCTAGTTTCCAAATTGAATAAAAGGAATTACAGTTTTTAATACTCTATTACTTTGATACTATGTTGTTTGTACAGTTTTTCAGTTTAAAAATTGTTATGTTTTGTTTTTCAAGCTTTGCTTATCAGTCATGATGATTTGAATTTTTGTCCAAATTGCAATAAAACCAGGAGATTCTGTGGTTCTCAAGTGCCTCATGTTTTCAACACATTGTCCCAGTCAGAGCCTATGTTGGAGCCAAATTTGACTCAAACTTTGAAACCCCCAAATTTAAATTTTTGGTTTCATCAAAATAAGCAAGCATTGCTGGTCTCTTTGCATCTTATTAGAAAAGTTGGTTTTCCATAAGTTTAACCTTAAACATTGCTATTATGTGCACCTTTAAAAAATTGTTATATCTTAAAAAGGTTACAAAAGTCAATCCCTTTTAATAAAACCCGACCATTAAAAAGACAAAGGTTTAGTCTCCCAGATCAATAATCATATTTGGACCTAAGTCAAATGTTAAATCATTAAAGTCCTAAGGTATTAAAAGGATTTAATCAAGGGCCATGGTCTAAAAACCCAAAAATCTAAGCACAATATTAAATTCCAAAACATAAGGTTTAATCAAAGGTCTTAATTATCTACTTGTTGTGGTGTAGTGGTAAATGCCCTGGGTGCTGGTAGAGGCCGACCCAGGTTCCATTCCCCTTGTCTCCATCTTGTAGATATATGGTATAGTTAGGAATGTCCTATGTGCTGGTAGAGGCCGACAAGGCTCCATTCCTCCTATGCCCAACCTGTTGAAAGTGGCACCTCGAAAGGGGTGTTTTCCACTATAAATTAGTTTAATCTGCTTGTTGTGGTGCAGTGGTAAATGCCCTGGGTGCTGGTAGAGGCCGACCCAGGTTCCATTCCCCTTGTCTCCATCCTACAGATATATGGTATAGTTAGGAATGTCCTATGTGCTGGTAGAGGCCGACAAGGCTCCATTCCTCCTATGCCCAACTTGTTGAAAGTGGCACCTCGAAAGGGGTGTTTTCCACTATAAATTAGTTTTTATCTGCTTGTTGTGGTGCAGTGGTAAATGCCCTGGGTGCTGGTAGAGGCCGACCCAGGTTCCATTCCCCTTGTCTCCATCCTGCAGATATATGGTATAGTTAGGAATGTCCTATGTGCTGGTAGAGGCCGACAAGGCTCCATTCCTCCTATGCCCAACCTGTTGAAAGTGGCACCTCGAAAGGGGTGTTTTCCACTATAAATTAGTTTTGATCTGCTTGTTGTGGTGCAGTGGTAAATGCCCTGGGTGCTGGTAGAGGCCGACCCAGGTTCCATTCCCCTTGTCTCCATCCTGTAGATATATGGTATAGTTAGGAATGTCCTATGTGCTGGTAGAGGCCGACAAGGCTCCATTCCTCCTATGCCCAACCTGTTGAAAGTGGCACCTCGAAAGGGGTGTTTTCCACTATAAATTAGTTTGATTAAGGGGGAATAGAATAAATGGTATAGACGTTTTTCGTAGGACTGCCCAAACTTCCGAACTCGTTTTGGCCATATCTCACTCATCCGAACTCGGATTGAGCTAAAATTTTGAGGGTAGATGCCTGAAAAACCCTAGAACGTCTCCACCAATTTTCATATCATTTGGAGCAACACAGATCCTAGCGCATCCCTATGTGTGAACGATATATTTGGCAAGCGGCTATGCGAGGGTTTCATCTGGGTTGAGTGCAAGCAGCTCCAGAGGTTGGTTTTTAGGGCCTTCGGGCCCTAGCGGCCAATATTTTTGTGGTTTATGCTCAATATTTTAGCAGGAAATGTTGCAGGGGATACAAGATGGGTTAGAAATTTGTCTTTCAATAGATCATACTATGAACTTGAGTGACAACGGCTTCCAATTTGCTGCACAAAAGAAAAGTGAAAACCATACCTTTCCACGGCGTCTAGGGCAAGGATTAAAGAGACCACGAAATAAGTTTCAAGCAGTTGATCAAAAAATGGCTCATATCTCAAGTGAATCTGGTGCTAAGGTGCACCCACAAAATAATTCTACTGTGAAAACCCCTGTCAAGGGTAAGAATTTTGAAGACTCAGTCCCAAAAATGAATTTTAGGGATGCCCTTCATGGTGGACAGCCTCAGCCCAATGCTAATATCAATATTAGGGCTTCTCATAAACCTCTAAGAATGCCTAAGATTGATCCCAGGAAAATGGAGTCAGGATGTCTTAAAGCAGCTGATGGAACTCCTATTGTTAAGCTTGATATGGGTAACATTCAGACTGGCATTGAAGATTTGGAAAAAAGAGGACTAATTTGTCGGTTCGTGGGTTTTCATCCGAGTCTATCTACTTTCAAAGTCTGGGCTGCAAAAAGCTGGAAAACTAAAGGTGAGTTACAAATCTCTATTTATCCAAATGGTTATTTTCTTGTTTTATTTGCTAATAATGAAGATAGAGAGAAAACTTTTCAAGGGGGTCCTTGGTTTTTTGGAAGGGCAGGGCTTTTCATGAAGCCCCGGCATACTAAATTTAAAGCCGAAGAAGAGATGCCTTCTATAGCTCCCGTGTGGGTTAGACTCTTTGGCCTCCCTATTGAATTTTGGAATCCTACTATTTTTTCTTCAATTGGAAACTCTTTAGGAACTTTTATGATGACTCGCTGATTGTACTCAAAATTTTGAACATATTATTTATGCTCGAATTTGTGTTTTAATGGATTTTGACAAACCCCTACCTAAAAAGATCACATTACAATTTGGGGAAGACACTTGGGAGCAAGTAGTGGACTATGAGAACATTCCTTTTCGTTGTAGAATTTGCCATGAATATGGTCATTTGGCCGGTGCTTGCCCAAATAAAATTCCTGATCAAAAGAAAGAAGATATAAACTCAGCAGGTTTCCAAATACCTAAGAAGAAGAACACTAAAAAAAACAGGTAATGAAGGATCAATCAAAGTCATTTGCTAATATGTTTGAAATCCTTTCCACAAATGATGTCCCAAGTGAGGAAGAGGAAATAATGGAAACTGAAATCTTAGAAACACAATTTAAATATGAAGGAAAGAACTCAAGAGACAAACCAACAAATCAAAGGTTTTCAACAGAAAAAAAAAGGAGAAAATTTACACAAGAAAAACAATATTTCAAATGTCAAAACTTCAAATAATGCAGGTCCCAATATAGACTCCATTGAACCATCTAGTAAAATTTTGGCTATGTATGAGCATTCTTCAAGGTTAGAAGCCATCTCAGATTCAATTGGAATAAGTCAAGAAACAGGGAAAAAAAATTGAAGATGGATTCTAATCAAAAAGTAGGTCGCAAGACCAATCAATATCATATGGTAAAAGAAGGTGAAAAGCTTGTAGAGGAAGGTAAGATTAATGCCCTTCCCAACATTTTTAGCCCTGGTATTAATGAAGATCATCACTTGGAATATTAGAGGACTCAAAGGGAGTCTTTCAAAACAAAATGAAATTAGAAGAATGATTCAGATAAATCATCCACATCTTGTTTTCCTTCAAGAAACAAAGATGTCAATGGAGGATATGGACTTAATTGCCAATAAAATTTGGCCAGCTGGAAAAGTGGTTTCCCTCAGTTCCCAAGGGACTTCGGGTGGCATTGCTTGTCTTTGGGACCCAAAAGAGGTAGTTATTCACCATATGGTTGGCAGTTGGGGTTTGTTGGCTATAGCTATTCAAAGTAGACATTCCAACCAGATTATGCTCTACATTACTGTTTATGCCCCGACTTCTTTGGAGGAAAAAAGAAGACAGTGGAAGGATATTACTCATATTATCTCTCATTTTCCTAAAGCTTGGATCTTGATCGGAGGAGATTTCAATACCATCCTCTCTCTGGATGAGAAAAGTGGGGGAAATAGAAATTTGGACAAAAGTACTGACCTCATGAGCGAATATATTGCAAACCTCCATCTTGTGGATATCCAACCAGATAATGGCCTTATGACTTGGTCTAACAGAAGGCAAGGCTTAGCTTGTATAATGGAGAGATTGGATAGGTTTTTGCTCTCTGAAAATTTCTTAATCCATGGTCACATTCCTAAAGTGAAGACTCTTAATAATGTTGGTTCGGATCATTGGCCAGTCATGGTGGAAATGTGGAAAACCAATGTGAGTTTCTCTCCTTTTCATTTTCAATTAATGTGGCTTAGAGACATTTCCTTCAGACCTCGTGTGCAACAATGGTGGAAGGAAGGTAAACCTAGGCATGGGACTAAGATGTTCTATTTTTCCAAAATACTGCAATACATTAAATCCAAAATCAAGACTTGGAACTGGAAAGAGTTTGGGGATGTTCATAAAAAAAAACATGAAGTTATTGCTCATCTTGAAAATTTGAATAAGAAAATCCGTTTAGATGGCCTCACAGAGAAGAGAAGTGCAGATGAAATTAAACTCACAACTCGGTTAGAGGAATGGGAAAAAAGAGAAGAAATCTTATGGAAGCAAAAATCTAGAATTCAATGGCTCAAAGAAGGAGATCGAAACACAAATTTCTTCCACAAATCTCTTCTAGCTCGAAGATCTCACAACTTTATTTCTTCCTTAAAATCAGATTCTGGAGATGTTGTTTATACTTGGGATGGCATGAACTCTATTGTTGTTGATTACTTTTCCAATATTTTTGTTGCTACTCCTCTTGACTCAGCTTCACAACAAAATGTTCTTCAAGCAATCCCTTCTCTTATCACTTCTGAGGAGAACTCTATTTTGACTCGCTCCTGTTACTATCAATGAGCTTCAACAAGTAGTTTTTAAAATGCAAAAAGGGAAAACCCCAGGTCCTGATGGTTTTCCTATTGAGTTCTACCAAGAGTTCTGGGATATCCTTCATGTTGATTTATTAGAGGTGGTGGAAGAAGCCAGGAAATCCAAAGAAATTTTGAAGGTTATCAATAAAACTTATATTACTCTTGTTCCAAAAGCTCAAGAGGTTGATCATATCTCAGCTTTTAGACCTATTGCTTTATGTAATGTTCTTCTCAAAATTATTACTAAAATCATGGCAGAAAGGTTGAAGCCTCTTTTGCATAAGATTATTTCCCCGGAGCAAGGGGGATATGTGGAAGGACGTCAAATAGTAGATGAGATAGTTCTTGCTCAGGAAGCCATCCATTCCATGGATATGCAAAATTCTCCTTCTATGTTCATCCGGTTAGACTTATCCAAAGCTTATGACAGAGTGGATTGGCACTTCCTTATCAAAGTTTTGAGGCAATTTGGTTTCTCTAAGGATTGGATGGATTGGATTATGGGATGTATCTCTTCAGTTTCCTACTTAGTTCTTATCAATGGCAGGCCTTCTCAGCCTTTCCCAGCTTCCAGAGGTATTAGGCAAGGTGACCCGCTATCCCCTTATTTATTCATCATTCTTGCTGAATGCTTGGGTAGGACTATAACCAAAAAGAGGGAAAACAAAACCCTTGAGGGAGTTACCATTGCTCATGGAGCTAGACCTATCTCTCATCTTCAATTTGTGGATGACTCTACCCTTTTAGGTAAAGCTACGGTTAAGGAAGCTTCTAATATTAAGCAAATCATTAGCTGTTTTTCTAAGGCTACCGGGCGCTTGATCAATGAAGACAAATCTAAAGTTATTTTCTTTCACCGCTCTGCTAGACAGGAATCCATGGTCTTGGATAAATTAAGATATAAGAAGACCTCTCTTCCAATCACTTATTTAGGTATTCCCATAAATATTCAAAGGCAGAAAAATAAAGATTGGAATTGGTTGTTGGACAAAGTCAAGAAGAAAATTGGAAAGTGGACCAACAAGTGGCTTTCTTCTAGGGGTAGAATCACCTTGGTAAAATCAGTCCTTCAAGCTATTCCTATTTATGTTTCTTCCATTTTGAATATCCCAAAGGCTGTTCTTCGAGAATTGGATCAAATCAGTCATCGTTTCCTTTGGAGTGGTACTAAGGAGAAAAGAAAATGGGCCTTGGTGAAATGGGATACTTTATGTCTTCCTAAGAGTGAAGGGGGGTTAGGATTCCGGTCTTCAATTAATAACAACAAAGCTTTAGCTGCTAAATTATATTGGAGGATGTTGCATAACCCCAATGCTCTTTGGGCCAATAATCTCCATGCTAAATATGCTGAGAACAAAAGTCCTGAAGACCTTGTTCGCTATCAACTTCCTACCAAAGGTTCTCCCATTTTAGCAGTTCTTAAGACTGGTGAGGATTTGATAAAGAAAAAATTATTTTGGATCATTCATAATGGTCAACATGCAAATTTTTGGATAGATTCTTGGGATGGTCACAAGCCTTTGATAACTCAGTTTCCCGATTGGAGGCCTTGGATGGAGGAGCTTCACCGAGCTAATTGGATAAAGGTGGCTAATTACTATCGGTACCATACTGGTAATTCAAAGGTTGGTAGATATTGGATCCCTATTGAGGACTGGCCTATTCAAATCCCAGAAAGGCAAAGACAAGATATCCAAGGCATCCTTCATATGAGATCCCTCTCTTGGTCCCATGAAAAAGATTGTTTTGGATGGAACAACACTACTAAGGGTGAGTATTCAGTTGCTCAAGGTTATTTGACCTTATGCCATAATAATCCCAACCATTCTTCTGACATATTTTCTCAATTGTGGGCTCAAAAGCTCTGGCCTAAGGTGAGGTTCTTTAATTGGCTTTTATTGCATCGTAGGGTGCTTACTGGTGAGCAACTTATGAAGCGTGGTTTTCATGGCCCTTTTAGATGTGAAATGTGTGAAGAGAATGTAGAAAATATCAACCATATTTTTATTGAGTGTACTTTAGCCTCTGAGCTATGGAGGAGAATGGCAACTTTACTTGGCTTACAATGGTCCAATTTTTTCACTTTTGAACAGCTTTGGAGGGATTGGCCTAATCAAGAGGGTGTTGATCATTTTATTAGGCAGTTAGTTTGGATGGGTTCTACCATTCTTCTTTGGAATATTTGGAATGAAAGGAACAACCAAATTTTTAATCAAGATAGGAAGGATATTCACTATATTTGGCAAAAGACCATAGCCAACTTAGTTGAATCAGTCCATCAACTCCTTAATCACCCCCAAAACTCCCACCAAAGATGGGATCAAGTGATGCAAATATTGAAGATTAAACCTTCTAAGGGCAACCAACTTAAAGGGAATGTGAGTATTAGTAAGATGGATAGGACTAGAAATTGGCAACCTCCTCCTAAGGATTTTGGAAAAGTCAATACTGATGGAGCCTCTAGAGGGAACCCTGGAAAAGCCAATGTGGGAGGAATTGGTAGACTTTCAGATGGCTCCCTGGTTTTTACTTTTGCTGAGAATTTGGGTATTCTTTCCAATAACCTTGCTGAGGGGTATGGTATCCTTAGAGGCCTTCAGGAGGCTACTAAGGTTGGATGGGAAAAGGTGTTAGTTGAGTCCGACTCTCAACTTATGATTAATCTCTTGAAGACTCCTTCTAAGAATCATAAGGTGGATTGGAGAATAAAAAGAATTATTGAGAAGATTCAGTTAATCCAGATGGGATTTTTGAAAGTTGATTACAATCATGTGGTCAGAGATCAAAACAAGAGTGTTGATGCTTTAGCTAATTGGGCTTTGGACAAAGGTGATCTTACTTGTTATGGCCACCCTCCTATATGGTGGGCTTCTCAAATTAGGGAAGCTCTTCTTTCTATCATTTCTTTGGATGGCTCCAGTTCTAAAGGTACCTAGTTTCTTCTTGTTTTTTTTTTTGTTTCTCTTTGGTTCATTCAGTTTTTTTAGTTCCCTAGCTCATTCTATTCTTTATTTTGTTTCCTCTGTTGATTCTTGCATTAATAGTCTTCTGGTCTAGATAGGTCATTGTTTTGTTCATTTTTTTTTCTTTTGTCTTCTTTGTTTTTTTGTTTAGTTTTTTAAGGTGGGTGGGTTCTTTTGTTTTGTTTTGTTTTTGTGTTCTTTGTGTTGTTTTTTGTTGTTCTTGTGTTTTTGTTGTTTTGTTTTTTTTTAATGTTTTTTGTTATTGTTCTTGTGTTTTTTTCGTTCTTGTTCTTGGGTTTCTCTTTGTTTGTGTTATTTCATTTTTTTATGTGTGAGTGTTTTCTATGTTTTTTGTTTTTGTTTATTGTCTGTTGTTGGTTGTTTTTATTTTTATTTTATTTATTTTATTTTTTAGGTTTTGGTTGTGTTTATTTTTCATGTTTTTTTGGGTTATGTCTTTGTAGTGTTCTGTTGTTTTTGTCTTGTTTGTGTTTTGTTATGTGGTTCTTGTGTTTTTCTATGTGGTTTGTGTTGTGGTTTCTTTTATCTTATTGTGCGTGTTTGGTTGTGCTTTTGGTTTTGACACACTCAAGGAGCATGTTTTTTATTTTATTTTATTATTTTTGTTGTTATTTACTTTTTTTAATTTGGTTTTGTGTGTTTGTTTGCTCCTTGAGTATGTCAAAGGTGGTAGGCCAGGTCCGAGTCCTGGGCATTTTTGGCGGAATGGATACCCCTGCCTCCTTGGGTCTTACCCGAAAGTGGCATCCCTTTTGGGATGTTTTCCACAAATAAAAAAAATAAATAAAAGGTCTTAATTAAAACCATGAGGGTATGATCCCCGTTGTGTTAAAAATCGAGCACCTCACATAAATCTAAGGGGAGCGCTTCATTAGAGTAAAATCCTATGGACACGCTCACTTTGATTAATTGACCATTTAAAATGATGTGGTAAGGAATTAAAGTCTAAAGTTTTGAAAGAAACATTAATAAAAACATTAGGGGTATGCACCCTCATTAAAATAAACATCAAGCACATCGATCCAAATCCAATGATAGTGCTCGATAAAAATCTAATCGAACGATGACACTCTCATAAAAGGGGCATTGAAAAGGACAAAACCCCACAAGATTAATTAATACTATTAAATGAGATTAGCAAGGGTCTAACACATCGGATAATTATCCCCCTTTTGGATTAATAAAATTTTAAAATCATGTGCCCCTTGGCAACTAACCCTGGAAGTTGAAGAAAATTAACGGTCGCACCAACATTGATTGAGATCCAACAGTCACGCCAAAATCAAAATTCAAACAATCAAATGATAGTATATCGGGTAACACGAAGGTTAATCTAAGATTAATCATGCATTAGTAAGGGTATAATATGTTACTAATTATATCCTTTGGGATTAATCTGATATTAATCAAATACAATTATGTGCCCCTTTCGGTTATCAAGTGTGTAGATTGCAGGATATCTAATGGCAGCACCTCATCAAGAATAAATCAGACAGATGTGCCCAACTTAATAAAGTACCTTGATATAAAGTTAAAAGGCTTAAGTACCATGGTCACAAGCATCTGATGGCTACGCTTGATCAAAAATTTGATCCAACTATGCACATTCATCATGGATTATCAAGGATAATCAAGGCTTGAGGGTATGCGCCCCCATTCAGTAACGGTCAAGCATATCTATCTAAAACTAAGGGTAGCACTCCTTCCTTACTTAATCAGGAGATGGTGCTTTAATGAGCCAATTAGAAGATAAGTCAATCAAGACAAAGGTAAAGTTTTAATTAAATGTATTAGGTAAAGAGAGTTGAAAGACATCAGTGAGAAAAACAATGGAGTACAAGAAGTATGAACATATTAATTTTCTATTCTGCAAATACTTAAGGTGAAGAAATGCCATGAAGAATAAAACATGGTTTCAACTTACCAAAATCATTCAATTCATGCTTCAACGAAACATAGTTACAAGGGGAAAATTTTGATGGAATATAGTTATGGTACAAACTTATAGATGCTTCCAGATCTTGTTTTCCATTCTTGCATTCCCCCTACTTATCACTGCCTCCCTCTTCCTAGGCATTCTTTCTTGACCATCCTAACATTTTTCCCAACATTACATCATCTCACCTCCATCCATCATGTGAATCCATCCCTTTTCCTCTATTCTCACTTCACTCTATCACGTGATTAGTTCCATTACGTCCGATTGCCACTAGCATGCCACCCCTTGTCTTCACCATCACGTCGGGTCCCCCTCCATATTTTGTCAAGATTTTATGACATTAGTCTGGTCAATCCCCAATAGTTTATCATAGTGACAAGGACAAGGAAAAGAAAATATTTTATGTATAAGCATAAATCCTTTGTTAAATAAGAAGAAGAATAAAAACAAGCATGTCAACTCATTTCAGTGGAAGAACTCCCTTCAAACCAAGAGTGAGCTGTAACAGTCGATTCAGAACTGCACCAAATGGATAGCATACGAAAGATATTAAATAAGATACTAACAAGTGTAGGGCCCAAGACAAATTCTAAATAACAGATTCAAGAACCTAGCCTATAAGGAGTATCCAGGCTCAGAATCATCATCAAGCAATTAGGGAATACATTTTTTTTAAGAGGTATACTTGAGTGCCCTTTAGAGTTGTGTTATTGTATCTCCTTTTTGTTTCTATTTTTCTCTTTCATTCTTCTTTCTTCCCTTTATTGTGTAGGATTTTGATAGGAAAGTGCTCAAGAATCTAAGATTAATTCCTGTCCTATTGAGCATGAGATTTAGAGACTCTACTATTACCATATTGGAACAAGGAGAGTAGGAGAGACCTATTACATTATTTGAACAGAGTCTTATTCATTGTATTGACATATTTCTTTGAGAAAAACATAGTTAAAAGGCATCCTGCCCACTCTACATGTAATATTTTATGAAATCAATACAATTATGAGTTTTATTTCTATTATATATTTGTCTTGGTACTGTGTGTCACTGTGTAATGTATTACATTATTTGAATGCATTATATACATTTATTTCATTGGTTAACTTTTAGTTTTATTACGATATTCGAATAAGTCTAAGAGCACCAATTTTATTTTCCCCCTTCTCTCTGTTCATGTCAAAATTGTTGTTAAATTGCTATAATAGCCCAATAAATATAGGCACTGGTCTACATAAGGCATAAAAAATGGTTATTTTCTTGCTTGGTCATTTTAATACATATAGTGTTACATTAATCTAGAGTGTGTAATCAATGTTTGATCACAAAATTACTATTGGGATTTCCTTACTTGTTATGTAGTTTTATTTTATAAATATTCGTGTTTATCAGAACAAAGAGGCAGGTAGACCAGAGCCTATAATAGCTCATTGGTTTCAAACAAATTTTTGTAGCGTGACAATCAAATCCTATGGATGCAATAATTGGTTCTAACAGTACTTATCACAAGAAGGTACATCCAAGATCCTTTGAAGTTGGGGACTTAGTCCTCAAAGAAAAAAAATAGTAACACCAACGTTGACCTAAAAGTAAATTTTGAACCTAATTGGTTAGGAAATTTTATCATCATAGCCAAATTCAAATCTAAAGCCTATCACCTAGCCACATTGTACTGGTAAGAACATAAAGAACCAATCAACAACATGCATCTTAAATGCTATTACATATAAAACATCGAGTCATCATATCATCATATACAATTCACCCCTTGCATGATTGCCTGGTTTTTTTTATCAAACCATAGAGTCAGGAGGGTTTACTATCATGCAAAAACCAATCCTTATTACAAACATATTTTCATTGCATCTGCCTAGGCTAACCATATGTTGAGTAAACTCTCTCAATCTAAAAATATTATCCACTAAAATATTCTTCTACATCCCACTTCATTACTATCACACTTCTTCTCTTCTTCTCCTCCTCTTGGGTTAAGTGATGTATGATGCAATCATCCATGGCCCTGATAACCTGGCATTTTCCTTTTCTTCTCTCTTAACCTTGGGGAATCCAACAATAAACAACAATTAATTACACTTCATTTCCTCTCATCCATCACATTTATTTCTCTCTTTGGAATAAGTAATACACATGACCTACTTTCCTCTATTCCATACATAGTCACATTATTGATATCTACAATATTTCACAAAAATATTATCAACAATACATATCTACAATATTATTCAACAAAAGAGCATCTTCACAATCAACACTCATGATTATTCAATAGACTCCTCAATAATATCTTTTTCTCTCCTATAATATGTCAATGACTTTTGTAAAGTATTTTACAAAATAATATATTGCATAAGATAAATTTAAGAGCAGTCTATTGAATGTATCATGACATATATTCATTACATTATCCAAATACAACTCACTTGGTAGACCATCTAGAGATAGAAAACCACATTCAACCAATCTCTCATGAGTTCATAATCATTTGTGAATTCCACTAGTTACTGGTTGAATGGGTTTCTCTTCCTTTATTGGTTTGTCATATGAGTTCACAAAATCATACCTAATATATCACCACCAACTTACTTATTTGGTAGGTCACATGGGTTGAGAGGCCCTTAATCATCCATTCTCTTGTGGATTAACAATTACTTGTCAAATTTATACAAGAAAATATGATTAAGGGTAGTCTTTTCCATTTGACATACCATTTTAATATGCAATCAAAACATAAATTAAATCCCCATGCATTGTCTTTATAATAAATCACAGGGATTGTAGGATTTCATTGATCCAATATCCCATAGGTTTAAAATTTGGAATTAGCTAATATTTGGGACCCTTGACCAGGGCCCATTAGCCAAAAATTTATGGGTGCAATTGTTTTTTGTCGATTTGCCCTAATTTTATAATAATTTGACCATTTTAAGTTTAAATTTATAACATTGCTGCTAATAATAATGAACCTTCTACAAGTGTTTTGATACTATTCACCTGGATTTCAAAAATGATTCACCAAATTTTTATAAATACATTTTGGTGCCAATCCCTTATGCATAACCCTAATCTAATATATTTTATATATACAATCATTTGTAAATATTTCCAAGCACAAGATCGATATTTTCCTCATAGTTGTATGGTTCATGTCATCAAAATTATATATAAAAAAAAATTAAAGTCTCTCACAAACTATTGTTCAAATAGGTCTATCAGACTATGAGGCTCCATAGACCCAATGCCTTGTATATATACAATTATTTGTATGCTTCACAAGATATTGTGTCTATGTTGTATTCATAGCTACTTGGTCTTCTAAAATAATAGAGCATCCATAAATCCTATTTTCTCCATCGACTATTTGCCCAATAAATCATTGGATCAACACAATTTTATTTCTAAATAAGTATATTATGCAAATACTCTATAAACATATAATCTCAAAACAATCTCTCATCAAGGGTACTATATACTCTTTCTCTGGTTGTACAAAATGTTATTCTATAGACAAAGAAATTCCTCCATCTTGATGTATAACAACAAACTATAACTTCTTCTCCTCTTCAAAATTGAAACATCTAGACTAAATAATGGGTCCTTTGGCATCATTGGGATTTGGTAATCAACACTTAACGTACCTATAATAATTTATGACCATGTCAAGCAATCGATTATAATATCTCCATGCCTCCTAATAGCCTATAAGATAGCATGGATGTTATCTATATATTCAAACAAATAAGATCCTTCAAACTAAGGACAATGATGTCACATAGACCTCCTAGATAACGGGATTTCTTTTTCCCATGCTCTATGTATATACATTTCTTTGTACACACACTGGGTAAAGGACAAACATTTCTTCTTATCTTGGATTATCCATATGGGAGCATT
The DNA here is from genome assembly GCA_028583015.1 of Wollemia nobilis. Lineage (NCBI taxonomy): Eukaryota > Viridiplantae > Streptophyta > Pinopsida > Araucariales > Araucariaceae > Wollemia > Wollemia nobilis. The sequence continues at coordinate 1,829,691 of JAQPPZ010001152.1, read as the reverse complement.
ACCCTTAGTTTGAAATATTTTGTTTACAATACAAAATCCTCAAATATTTCAACACATCAGAGGTGGTGATGAGTATTAAGTCCAATTCCTCACGTACATGTAAATATTTTGTATATGCATTGGGTAACAGATATATATACTCTTGTTAGCCTTTGTCATGTGCTAAGAAATTTAGCAAGATAAACTCTTTTTCTTAATTAAAGAATTTTTTTACTTTCAAATAGCGAGAGCAAAAAGATCAAAATTCATTTTGCAAGTCCTTTGCAAATATTTACAACCATTTTGACATTATTGTATTACATTACAATAACAAAATAAAATATTTTGGAGCATTATTTCATTATCTTTGATCAAAATCATACTTCATAAACAATGCCATTACATTATATTGTAAAATATTTAGCAATAACTAAATACCTTGCCAAATAATTGCAAGCATCAAATGAAATTACATTATCATGCATTCCACAAAAATATTACAAAAGCATTTCATCCCTTTGCAAAACATTTACAAATACTACAAAGCATTTCTTCATTTTGCAAAATGCTTGCGATCATTAGGAAATATTGCAAAAATATTTTCAAATACATCAATAGCATTATAAAACATCATTTTAAAGCTTTGCAAAAGTCTTGCAGACAACAGATAATATTTTCTATATAGTGAAATGTTTCATAGAGAATGTCACTTGAACATTGATAAGAATAAAAACAATTTCATGGACTTAGTTATGTGTTTCATAAAGAATGACACTTAGACATTGATGAAATCAAAACAAATGATCTTATCTACACAGTAAAGTGTTTCATTAAAAATATCACTTGGACATTGATAATAAGTAAAACAATTTTATCTACGCAATTAAGTTTTTCATAAAGAATGACACTTAAAAATTGATGAAAATCAAAACAAATGATCTTATCTACGTAGTCAAATGTTTCATAAATAATGGAATTTAAACATTGATGAGAATCAAAATAAATTATCTTATCTTCATAGTCAAGTATTTCGTAAAGAATGGCACTTGAATAGTGATAAGAAGCAAAAATGTCATCTATGCAATAAAGTGTTTCATAGAGAATGACACTTAAACACTGATGGATATCAAATATCTTATTAATGCAATCAAATATTTCATAAAGAATGACACTTAAACATTGATAAGAAGTAAAATATTCACCCATGCAGTTATGTGTTTCATAGAGAATGACACTTAAAGACTAATGGAGATAAAATATATTATCTACGTAGTAAAATGTTTCATATATAATGGAACTTGAACATTTATAAGGATTAAAATAAAAACATATCATATAGGTACCTCATCTATGCAGTCAAGTGTTTCATAGAGAATGGTACTTGAACATTGATGAAAAGAAAACATTATGCATCATGTAAATATTACAGGTACCTCATCTACGCAATTAAATGTTTCATAGAATATGGTACTTAAAAATTGATGAGAGAAAAAATATTTATCAAAATATTATACTTCATGTACATATTATAGGTACCTCATTATGTTTTAAATGCTATCATTAATGTGGCACTATACGCCACCATTTAAACATAATGATCCTGTAGACACCCAAAAATCACACATGTCTAATTCTATGTACTTGTAGATCCATCAAGACACTTGTAGATTTGAATAGACCATACTAGACACCTCTAGGCTATTGTAGACCAGTGTAGACTTGCGTAGACTACTCTAGACCAACGTAGACAACTCTAGACCAGTGTGGACCACTCTATATTAGTGTAGGCCATCGTAGACCTTCATAGACTTATGTAGACCATTTCATTGGTTTATAGGCATGAAACCCTACTAAACTACACAATCCACATAATAACCAACGTTCATCCATCAAAATACCACTTATCAATCACTTAAGGCAACCTAAGCCCTTCTTAGACATAATTAGGACCCCACGGGACTATTAGTTACCAAAAATTCTTAATTAAAGTTAATTCTAATTCTAATTTTAAAGTCATTTCACTCAAGTAAACTTTTTGAATTAAAAAGTTTAATTAGGTTCCTAAACCCTAATTGGTCCTAATTATTCTCTCCCACATGTGTGGGCACCAAGTTAGTTAGGATATTTCTTAGGAAACCCTAACCTAACCCTAATCTAACCTTTAATGTTGAATAATCCTAGTTAACCCTAATCTCTCCTCACACATGTGTGAGGATGAGATATTTCTTTGGGGAATGTAGGAATGACACCTCATAAACCCTAACATAACTACCTTAGGACTTTACATTAGGGTTTAGTACTCCTAACCACACCCCCTAGACCTTAGTTTTTTCTATAAATAGTGGACCTAATTCCTCATTATATATCTCTCTCCAATTTTATTAAGCCTATAGAAAATCTATGTAAATGTGCAATCTCAAACATTTGAACTATAAAAAAAACATAACAACACCTGAGGAGCCCATCCAAACAAGGATCTCTAGCAGAAATTACTCATAGCTCAATTTTCCCCTCGACCTACAAATCTAGCTTCCAATTCACCCCTCGACCTACGATTTGGCCCTATAGATAGTTTCTCACTGCAAATCACTTAGGTATACTCCATTTCATGTATTTATGATGTTTTATGTAGTTTATTTCAGTTTTCATTACATATTTTGTATCCATTTGTCTTATTCACCATGGGGCCTAACTAAGTCAAGCCCCTAAACATACTAACTCCATTTTGTAAGTCTATCACAGATGCAAAGAGGAAAACAATAGAAAATACAACTATCGGTGGAACACATTATGCATGAAGCCCACCTACATTGAGGAGCCCAAAAGAAAGAATCATATTTATTGTACATTTATGAAATAAATAAGGGGAACTATCCATTTTTGTAACACAAAAGCACTTCTATCATGAATAAAATCAGCATTTTTGAATAATCTATGTTTTAGCAAGTTATTAGATGAAATGCAATCTTTTGTGTGTTTCATTCTGGCATGCCTAGTGGAACCCCCAAAAGGATTGTGCTAGACTAGTTTTATCATGAATCTAACATAATTTACTATTTTTGGCTTGTTGTAGGTACCATATCTAGACATTTCAAAAACCCTTGAAGCCCTGACAAACCCCTCAAGCCTTCAAAATAGGGATTTCAGGACCCTAGATCTTATTTTCCCCCAGACCTAAGAATTGGGTCTAATTGCACCAAAACACTCAAACTTGTAGAGTTCAACAACAAAAATATAAAAAAAATCCATCTAGAGAAAAAGGAATCAGGTATTCCCATTTTTTTCTTTCTTCTATCATTTTATTGCAATTAAATGTTCACTAGAAAATGTGATGAATCTCTTGTTTCAATGCATCTATCATGTCAAGAACATTTAGGTTAGCTACCCTATCTTTATATTTTAGTATAGAAATCATATTTACATGCCTCTTTGATTAAATAATTAAAGTGGGTTTTTGTTTCTATTCATTCTTTGTGTAAAACCTTCTTTCTTGCAATAGTTAGACCTTCCAAATTGTTGTCCAAAAACTTGCGTTAAATCTAAAAGTTTAGTCCATTTAATTTTCAAGAACACTCTCATTTCTTTTCTCAAATTGCATTTTAAATAGGTTTTTATTTGTCCTTTTGTATTATTCTATCAATCTCTCTTGAAAGTACATTTCAAATTCTATTTTCCAAAAGTGCATTTAGGATTAGGATTTACACTTTTCACTTGAACACTTCATTAAGGTAAATCTGTGGTACACTAGATCACATGGCTAACCCCTATTTCACCTTACGCTACCTTTGATATTTCCATTGGCATGGATTTGGGTTAGGCCATTATGAACAAGGGTTACGTACACCCATTAACCCTCATGTGCAATTACCTACTGATAAATCTAGCCTAGGTTATCACCCAACCATCGTTCACACATTAGAGGATGAGCTCTAGGACCTATCCCTACACCCTTCCCCACTTCCAACACACACCTTGGAAGAGTATATCGATATGGATATTCTAGAGGATAACCCATCCCCCCACTCAACTATCACAGTTCCTTGTGACTTCTTTCAAGAAACTCCTCTTTCTAACACCACATCGTCATGTTGTGTTGATGAATTAACAAGTCAATTGGTCACCTTGTCTCTAAATGCTCATGATCCAAAGCATGACATGGCATCTCCCCCACCATCGCCAACACATTTGGCCACATTTCCACCTATACATCAACAACTCCATCATTCTGCTACTCGACCACATTCTCCACCAGTAATATTGAACCCTCCATTGAGCCTCCTACGATATCCATAGGTTTTTCATTCTACATCATCAAACCCTTCACCACCTACTTCCCCCATGATATTGGTTAATATGGTCGATGTGGATATCTTCTCCCCACTTCAATACACACATCCAAAAATTCATGACGACACACCAAATCCAAATTTTGTCAATCTCACACACATCTCACCCATACCATCACCTTAGGATTTTCTACTTTTACCTCATGTCCTACGTATCGCTAATGCTCCTTCACCTTCTACACCACCTCACATTCTGCATGTTCATCACACAAACATCTACATAGATGATGAATACAAAATTCTTGAGGCCATCGATGACCTCCACCTCATTCCGGTCCCATAACAACTTTGTGATGGCTCTCACATGCTAATCGAAGAAACCATTGACATAGACATCGATGATGACCCCAAAAACCCTCACATTGTTAAACTAGCCACTAGCCTTTCACTCGAAGAGTACATTTTTATTCACTACTTTCCTCAAAAAGTACATCAGAGTCTTTGCATGGTCCTACAAGGATATGCTAGGCCTCGATCCCACCCTTGTAGTCCACAATCTCACATTAGACAAAGAGGCCAAACCTATCAAACAAAAGCTATGATGCATGCACCCAATAGTTGCATTGCTAGTAAAGTCTGAGCTCCAAAAGCTCTTAGATGTAGACTTTATCATACCCATAGACTATCCTGAATGGGTATCCAACATGGTTCCAGTGCCTAAACCTTTCGGTGAGGTTTGTGTTTGCACTAAATTTTATGATTTAAACAAAGTGTGTCCCAAAGACAACTTCCCTCTACCTAACATCGACTCACTAGTTGACTCCATAGTAGACCATGAGATGATTTCCCTTATGGATGGATTCTCTGGGTACAACCAAATCAAAATCAACCCTGTTGATCAGCATAAAACCTCATTCACAACCCCCTAGGGGACTTTTTGCTACAAGGTCATGCCCTTTGGCCTTAAAAAATTTGGGGCAACCTACCAGCATGCAATGACTTATATCTTTCATGATTACATGCATAAAATCATGGAATACTATGTTGATGACCTCATCGCAAAGTCCAAGGAATGTTCACAACACTTAGACAATCTTCGAAAGATCTTCGACCATTTACTAGAACATAATGTGCACCTTAACCCAAAGAAGTGTGTCTTGGAGTTACTACAAAATGGATTTTCTTTCTAATGGGATAACAACTATCAACAAGCCTTTGATTCTATCAAAGCCTACCTCACTTCTCCACCAGTTATGTCCCCCCACACCCATAGTTACCACTTATGCTATACATTTCAGCCATAGATTTTGTGCTAGGCACATTATTAGCTCAAAATAATGCGCTCGAAAAAGAGCAAGCTATATATTATATCAGTCGTATGCTAGTCAGCTATGAAATTTGATATGGGTACATGGAAAAACTATGCCTAGTTGTAGTTTTTACCACCCAAAAACTTTGTCACTATATGTTAAACCACACTACTTTTGTCATCGCTTGAGACAATCCTCTATGATATATGATGAACAAAAGTTACCACAACTCTCGCACAAAAAAATGGATTATGCTTCTAACTAAATTTGACCTAGAGTTCATTTCACAAAAATCCATAAAAGGATAGGTCATCATGCAGACCAACTTGTAGAGGCTCCACTACCAGATGATCAACCTCTCCTTATTCAACTTCTTGACGATTCCATATTTCACATTACCAAAGTCGAAGAATATGTCGAGCCTGAATCACTAGTGGATCTTACCCTATTCTTTGATGGATCCCAATGCACTCATGCTGGGGTTGTAGGTATTATTTTCTTCACACCTTAAGGGGAAACGCTCCCCTTTTCCTTTAAATTTGGTTTTCCTTGCACAAAAAATAATGTAGAATATGAAGCCTTAATCCTAGGATTAAAATAGGCCCACTCCATGCATATCAGATGCCTCCACATCATAGGTGATTCCCTCTTAATAGTAAACCAAGTGTAAGAAATATGGCAATGTCATTGTCCAGTCCTTCAACAATACAAGCAGGTTGCACAACAACTTCTTTTCCAATTTAAGTGGTATGACATCAAAGCCACTCCATGATCATCAAACCATTTTGCTGATACAATGGCCTCCTTAGGATCATTAATCCTATAAAAACCCCTATCAGATACCACATGTGTATCCATTCACACCCTCACCCAATATGCCATATCACCTATGCCTCCCATAGATGATGGTGGCATTCATGTAGTCAATACCGAACCACACGATCCTTGGTTTGCACAAATCAAGGATTATATTAAGTTAGGATTCCTACCATGTGACCTACCACATGCTCATCGTTGAGCATTCAAAAAAAGAGCAATTCACTATACATTGTTGGGGGACATCCTATACCATCACAGTTATGATGGCATCCTCTTACGTTACCTAGAACCACATGAATCTCAGTGGGTTGTACAAGAAACCCATGATGGTACATGTAGTGGCCACTTTAGTGGCATGGCAATCACAAAGCACATCCTTCGCATGGGCTACTACTGGCCCAATATGGAACATGATTGTTGTGAGTATGTGAAGCACTGTATCAAGTGCCAACAACATGTAAATCTCACACATCTCCCATCTCAAGTGCTTCAACCTATTCAGTCCATGTGGCCTTTCTCTCAATGGGACCTTGACCTTATCAGATAAATCACACCTACCTCATCTAGTAATCATAAATTTATCATCACGACCACAGAATACTTTACAAAGTGGGTCGAAGCCATCCCACTCATCCAAACCATGGGAGCTAAGATTGTGGTATTCATCATAGACCATATAATATGTCACTTTGGAATCCCCTCCCAAATCATCTTTGATAATGGGAAATCATTCAAGAACAAAACTATCCATGCCCTTTGCACCAAATTCAACATCCATCATAGTTTCTCTACCCTATACTACCCACAGGGTAATGGTTAGAGGCTACCAACAAAATAATCTACTCCATACTTCGTAAGACAGTAGCAGAGTCTCATCATGATTGGCATAATCAAATACCCTTAGCTTTGTGGGCCTACCATACGAGCATTCATACTCCCACTAGGGCAACCCCCTTCTCACTGGTCTATGGCACTGAAGCCATTATGCCCCTAGAACTTGAGATACCATCCTTATGAATATCTATGAAATAATTCATTGATGATGACACTACTCATCAAGCCCACTTTGATCAACTCACACTCCTTGATGAACACCACATTCATGCCATCGAGCACACATGAGTCTATCAAGACTACCTTCATCGTGCCTATGATAGTAAGGTGCACCAACATGAATTTCAAATTGGTAACTTAGTTCTCAAAGAGAACCAACAAATCACAAGTCAACCTCACCAACAACATGATAAGTTTACCCCAAACTGGTTGGGCCCATTCATAATCACACACAAATTTGGTTCAGGTGCCTATCGATTGGCTAATCTCGAAGGTCTCATCGAACCTGAACCCATTAATATTCTTCACCTTTGTACATTCAATGTATAGCTTATGTAGGTCTCCACCACCACACATCGTACATAGTACTATCTACATACACATCACTCACTATGCACATCACCATACACACATGATATTTATTTCCTATTATAATAGATGTACATTTATTTTTTATGCCATTTATATGTTGTTGGTATCTATTTCTTTTTGTAGGATTTACATCATCCATCACTACATCATCAATAGAGATACATGATCATACACACACACTATCAACATCTCAGACTACCACCATGCAGGATCATCCCCCACTACCCCTAGTTCTGATCACACCGATCGATCTGGCCAGGCCACCTGCCACTGTACATACCAGACAGTCCTCACCCTCATCCCATTTAGATCACCACACTCCACCTCGATGCCCTTCACCCCACCCATAGAGGTTCATCTTACTCACCTCGCTTAGGATACAGAGAGATCTCCCTATCCTCCTTTGATGAAAATGAGGAAACCTCCCATGTTCACACCCAAGGGTCTCCTCCACCTCCACCTGAGGATACAAGGAACCCTTACTCACCATCCTCTTCCCCTCACCATCCTTTAGGAACTTATCACCCTCCCAATAGAGGATACACACCTCATCCTGCACGTCCTTCATGCCTACCTCCCCCTCTTCTGAGCGGGATGTCCCCATACACCCAAGCCCTTCACCTACATGCTTCCCAAGCTGCTTCCATACATGTACCTCCATCCTATACATGGCATTACCCATAGCCTTCTCCTACACCACCCATCCTTCAGATGCCACCTTCACCACTTTATGGCTTACCATTTCAGCCAACCTCACAATATACATAGTCATTCCACTCACCCCCATTATCCTCTCATGCAAATTCCTCTTCACACCCATATTTCACTCCTTATCCATTGGAGTCCTACTCTCCACCTTCTCCAATCTCATCACCTCCACATCTTGATATCCAACACATCCTATCTTGACTCGATGCTCTTGAGCTACATCTGAGTCATTGTCACTACCTCACTTCTACTCGCCAGTCCACCATGGCCCGTACATCTTCACCTCCCCCTAGGTCCATTCCTCATCCTCGAGTTTGACCCACATCAGAGTCTCGACCCACTCCTCCACCATTCGACCTCACTCCATCCACTTCCTACACACCTCCCATAGACCCCTATATCTACCCCACGCCTATTCCCTCCACACCATTATCCAAAATGTTTCATCATCTCCTTCATCAAGGCCTCCTGGTGTTACCTAAAATCAGGCCTATTGACCCATCACATCCTAAACCATGAAATTACCATGAACATCAGTTTTGTATATACCATCACCAACCAGGCCATGACATTGACACATGTCATACATTTGAAACCTTGGTAGACAACATGTTACTTGGTGATCATGTCCCATCATCTGAGCATTCTCGTTCATCCACCCAACTCTAGAGTCCTCCACACCACATCATCCCTCGCACTTTGCCATCACATGAATCTCTGATAGCTCCCTCCCACTACATCCACCACATGTCAAACTACACAAACCACCAAAGCCCTAGAAGCATCATCACCTCACCCCCTCACTCATGACCTGACCCTCATCACTTTTCCCATCAGTAGTTCCTCTTCATCCTCCATCTTCATTTCTTTCTCTTCTTCTTCTTCTTATTTCTTCACGTAGTTGTATGGTCATGCTTCGAGTGGCTACATACCTATGTTGATCTAATGTCTTTCTTCTCATCTCCTTCCTTTGGTAATCCCCTCATCTTGTTGGTTACCAATACTTGTTTCTTCTTACTTCTTCCATTTGTAAATCCCACCTTCAAATTCTTCCTCTTTTTTTCATTATCGCATGCATTCCCACTAGTCACATATTATTCGCCTACTACACACACACCCCACACGTTGGGGCAACCATTATCACAACATCCTACCTTCATTCCTACCACACCATACACTTTCTTTGTAAATAAGCTTTTACATCTACAATCGCTACATTTCATGATATTCCTCTTGTAGATATTGCATTCTTCCATTTGCATCATTTACATTACATCCATTGCATATATCCATATGTTTTTCATTATAATTTCATTTCATGTTTGTATATTCTTCCCCCAGAAATATGCACCTTTGACAGGAATAACATATGCACTTGTTAGCATCACCACTTGGATGTCCATTCCCCCTTTTTAGGATTAGGGTGTATATAGGTGTCTTGTTTAGTTTTGACCACTCACTAGTTTAGTCAATCAAATGTCACCTCTAGCTGATAGGTTTTCTACACTTCTTATAGTTCTCTTAGGCTAGTTCAACTTCTATCACGTATCACTCACACAGGTTACATGCTTAAACAAATTTTGAGTCTAGGGAAGATAACACCTTGCGTAGATATCACCATCTAGTGAACGGTTTCCCCTACTCATCCTATCACTTGCATGGTCAACATATGACCTAGGGATAAACAAAGGGATAAGCATAAGCAAAAATTAGACAAATGGGCAGAAAACAAAAGCCAACGCCCATACAAAAAAAAAATAGAAAAGAAAGAAAAAGAGCACCACAAAACAAATACAAGCAATAAATGAGGGGAAAAAACAAAAGGAAAAGCCTCCAGATATCACAATTGTTATGCTTCATCACCTTTGGTCCTTAGGTTCAACATAACATCATGGGATGATTTCCATCGCTAGCAATAGGCTCCAAGAGCCTGCCTACCAATGGAATAGTCTTACAAGTGGTGACATATCTGTCACATTAGCGACCTTCTTTTGTATAGATCACTACATGCTTGTGGATGAGCTAGCTAGTTTGGCTATGTTTACAATGGGTTAATCCTACCTCCCTCAAAATGGATAAATGAACCTCACTCATTTACACACACAAGTCCATGATAGACTTTGAACCAGTCAGATTAGTTATGAGTTGTCACCAACACTTGCACAATTTTTGGTTTGAGATTTGATTACTATAACTATGATTGTCAAAGCCATTACATATGCCTTATACCATCCTACATCCCTGATATTATGGAATGGATCACATTCACATAGGTACATGCCATGATACAAGTGCTTCCTTTATGCATTTCAGTCCTCTCATACATGCATCTATGCATCTATGCTACATAGAGTTATCAAACATTATAGTATTGCATTTATCCTACATGCATCCTCTCACATTGCATCATCGCATTTATGTTACATGCATCTACCATAATTCTAGTATACATTGTCACATTCATATCACATCACATAGCATTGCATTCAATCTACACAACTTCATATCATTCTACAGTATACCTATACTACAGTATAATCATATGCCTACACCCTACCACATATATATTCATGCATTGTACATTTACTCATAAATTATACTATGCTAACAATTCAAACACAATTCAAACACATTCAAATCATAATAAAAACACATGTATATATAATAGCCACAACCAAAAGATATATATATATATATGATCCATCAAAAATACTCGTAGGCTACAAACTAGGACCATGCCCACCATACATCATCCAAAATTGCCTGTAGGCTACAATGATAATCAACCCTAACTACCACTAGGAGTCTCTCCACTCCCCTTATGGCTAGCCCTCCCCTGTGCTATCACATATGCCACTGTAGCTCTACTGGACTCTACTCCTACCCTTGACACCTAAACTCCTATGGGAGACAACACCATCCTTGAACCAGTAGCAACATCTGCACCCTGTACCACATCTCACACCTCAGCCCTCATGCCCCTTTGACCCATTAAAGTTGTACTTTGATGAATCTATTATGAGTGTTTCCATACTCATGATTATGACCTAGACTGTGACACCACCTGGTCATAATTAGGGAGTGGAATCCCATGCATCACCAAAGAAAACTCACAAGCTACTCACTTTGCTACCTCTATAGACAGCATATCTCCTACACTCTCACTACCCCTTCATAGCTGCTCTATCTCTACCCTCAGAGCAACCACATCATTTGGCACCTCCCCTACCACCTGGGCTCCCTCAGCCTCCTCTCATGTCTGTTGTTACCTCACCATATCTACACATAACTCTATAATATCTACATCCTGAGCCTCCATCATAGATCACTCCCTCTACACCTCTACCCTCAACTGCTCTATCTCCTCTACCATCTTAGCATACCTAGCCTCGAAGGCCTTTTGATCAACATCACCAACAACCTCCAATGCTATCATCCTCTCCACCAAATCTGTCACCTCTACCACCCTACTCCTCTCACCCTCATGGAGCTCTCCCTCTAACTGATGTACTCAATCCCATAGTAATAATACCTCCTCCTCCGCATCCTACATCTCCTACTCCTCAATGGGAATATCCTCCATCTCACCAAAGAAACCCATATCCATGGTATCATCAAAACCACCCATAGCTATACCCCCACCTACCTCCTCCATGGTTGCTCCCTCCTCTATAGGTTGTGCCCCACTACTCATAGGAACCTCCTCCACTCTCTCTATAAATGCACTCGAGGTGCCACCCAATCATCACCTGGATCATCAAAGAGGTACCTCTGTCTCACTACTAGATCTATCCTATGACCTGGCTCGAGTACCTCTACCTACCCATCCCCTCTGTCGTAGGTACCCCACCACTAGGTGGTACCCATCGATCAACTACCCCAACACCTGGCTCCTAGCTCTACATCACCCACTAGGCATCATACTCTAGTGTCATCCCTACATCATCCACCTCTGAGATCACCATAGGTGGGTCCCTCTCACCAGTCCATGGTAAGACTATAGGTTGCTCCCCCTTGTCACCCCATCATCGATAATATACAATAGGTACCTCTAGAATGTCCTATCATAATCCGAACTATCACATCACTTGACTAAACTAAAATAACTCAGCCTATCGAGTATACCATCCCACCAACCACCTCCCCTAATGAATGGCACCCAACTGCTCATCATCATGCTCCCATACCACCCCACCCCTCCAAGACCTCCACATAATCACATCAGGTACCAAATTTCCAAACTCCACCCTCCAAAATAGAGGATCACCCTCATGTGGCCTCTTAATACCCTTCTCCTCATCTGTCCTCCATCTCAAAGCATAGGGTAAATGTGTTTGATCATCCACATGAGCATTATAGGGCAATAGTGATGGTCGCTCAATGGCTATGTGCTCCCATGCCCACACCTATAGCAAAGGAGTCCAACTCAACCCCTTCCTCCCAACATGCACTACATCATGCAACTCCCTATACACCTGAGCCAAGAGTGCAGGTGCCCATGCAAATACAATATTTCGCTCCACCATGTCACTCACCACATCCAACATGTTCTAGGTAAACAATACCCCAAAAGTATCTAGTAGAGCATACATAGAAATCATAACCATCACTGCACACTGGCGCTTAGACAACATCTTATTATTCCAAAGAAGCTCATAATCCATCTTCTTTGTATCTACCTCCCTCCACTTATCCCCAAAGAACCACTCCATCATAGCTTCCTGACTATCATCAACCACTGCGCACTCTGGAACACCCTCAATAGGCAACTTATATATCCTATATACATCCTCCAGGGTGATCGTCATCTCACCCATCAAAAAATGGAAGGTGTTTCGATCTGCATCCCACTGCTCACACAAAGCAGATATATATGCCCTATTGGCATGAATGCTCTTGCATTCCCATACACCTCTAAACCACACCGCATCCAACCACTCCTCATCCTCCTTATTCTTCATCAACTGCATCCAACTCACCCTTCATCGTATGAACACGATGTCGTGGCTCGATCTTCTTCACCTGTTCATACACAAACAAGCACAAAAAAATTCATATGAGTTCAATATACAATCCTCCAATTAAACAAAATTCAATTTTCTTAAACACATTTCACACATAAATTAATTCATTTAATTTATCATGCATTTCGAGACATAAAAACATGCACAATCCACATATCACAACAAATCAAAAACATAGTCACATATTTGGATACCCATTTTGCCATTTCATGGTAAAAGTCCAAACAGATGTGAAAAATAGTACATATTTGGCTTCCAATAGTCAAATTTTAAAATTTCCACATACTCACTATGACATGAAATTCAAAACCACATCAATCCATCAGACACACAAAAACAAAATACATTTTTGAACACCCATTTTGACCTTTTATGGTGAAAGTGTCAACAGATTTCAAAAATAGTATACAAATACACACAAAATTTGATGTCAAAGTCAATACAACCTCATCAATATAGTGCACATGCCAAATCACAACACATCAAAAACACAGTCACATTTTTGGACACCCATTTCACCATTTCATGGTGAAAGTTCAAACAAAAATAAAAAATAGTGCATATCGGGCTCCCAACAGCCAATTTTAAATTCATTCCTATCTACATCATGGCACACAATTCAAACATATGCCAAATGCAATCACACACCAAAACAAATCACATTTTTGAATACCCATTTCGCCCTTCTACGATGAAAGTGTCAACGGTTTTCAAAAATAACACACCCACAATGGAAAATTTAATAGTCAAAGTTTCTTAATTTACACCTCAATGGCTCACATTCAGATAACATGCCAAACGAAGACAAAATAAAAATACAGTCACACAATTGGATACCCATTTCCCACTTTTATAGATGAAATTCAATCACATTTCAAAAATAGTACACCATCACTCCAAAAATGCAAAGTCAAACTATGCAACTACCTTACCCATTACCCAATCAAACTACAACAAAAACATGTCAAACCTAAAAAGCGATCACACTTTTGGGTACCCATTTAGCTTGTTTAACACTTTGTGTTCCAATTTCAATTAAAATTTACATAAATTTTAAAAATAACATGAAAACCTCCCCCCTATTTCATGCTTTTCCAGAAATAAAATTAGAAAACAAAGAAAATAAAGAGCACTTACCGATGGGTCTCCACGTTGGAGCACCAATTCCAGTGCATCCCCTCACCATCCTATCACTCAAATCGATCAACCACAAGAGCTTCACATCACCAACCATCACTCACTCCTCACTCTCCAAGTTTATCACCATCAAAATGACCCCCCATGCTTCCAAAAAGGTTTAAATACACCTAAAACCCTAATTCACCCCCTACCCTATGAATTAGGTGCAATTCACCCCCTACCCTATGAATTAGACCAATTCACCCTCGACCTATGAATCCAGATCCAATTCACCCCTGCCCTATGAATTGAGCCTAGAAGCCCCAAAATCACCCAAATTTCATCCCAAACCCTAGGAAATCTGCCCATCTTCCTACCCATCTGATTTTTCATCACTCCTATCATGCATTTTTCTTCTATCAATCGATCCATCATCATATCACCACATTTCATTCACCTCATTGTTGATTCCTCATTTGAGGGGGTATTCATATCCAAAAGTCAGCTTTGCATGCAACCAAACAACCAAACATCCAAATCATGGATATCACATCTATCTACAAATTTTTTTGCTAAATATTATCTTATGATAATAATCTCAATCCCAACTAGATATTTGTTAGATCATAAGAGTTATGCATTTCCATGGGTATGTCAATCTGGCATTCAGGTAAAGCGGTCCTTACCATATATTGAATGGTACGTTTGACTAAATCCTAGCGCAACATTAGGGCATGTCATTTCTGGCATTCAGGTAAAGCGGTCCTTACCATATACTGAATGACATGTATGACTAAACCCAATGTCCCTTAACTCAAATGGTTTGACACATGTCACCTTGCACTCATCAATCAATCAATAACAAAAATTTGAATAGGCATTTGTTCTATTCGTACTTTGGACCATCCTACATTGGTCGCAAAAGCAAAGTAGTCATAAGTTGCCTCCACAAGCAACCAATATGACATTGAAAAATGTCATACAGAATTAGCAAAATCATAGCATTGCATCTACAATCACCCATTTGCATTCATCATCATTTTGCATTTTCCTTTTCTCTTCTTCCCACCTTCTTTCCTTTCTTCTCCTTCTCTCTTCTTTCCCCTCTTCTTCTTCCTTTCTTCTTCTCTTCTCTCTTAGATCCCGATCAATGTTGTATGGTCACGCTTCGAGCGGCTACATACCTTTGATTAGATCCCATTCTTTTCCCTTCTTCTCTTGGCTATCGATCAATGTTGTATGGTCATGCTTCGAGTGGCTACATACCTTTGATTAGATCCCATTCTCTTCCCTTCTTCATCTTCTACTTTCTCCCATCATATTTTTGTATTAAACTATGTTCTACATAGTATAGTACAAAAAGGGGCAAATGTAGACACCCAAAAGTTGCACATGTCTACTTCTACATACTTGTAGATCCATCAGGACACTTGTAGGTTTGCATAGACCATCCTAGACACCTCTAGGCTATTGTAGACCAGCGTAGACTATTGTAGACTTGTGTAGGCTACTCTAGACTAGCGTAGACCACTCTAGACCAGCGTAGACCGCTCTAGATTAGTGTAGGCCATCGTAGACCTTCGTAGACTTATGTAGACCATTTCATTGGTCTATAGGCATGAAACCCTACTAAACTACACAATCCACATCATAACCACCTTTCATCCATCAAAAGACCACTTATCAATCACCTAAGGCAACTTAAGCCCTTCCTAGACCTAATTAGGACCCCACGGGACTATTAGTTCCCAAAAAGTCTTAATTAAAGTTAATTCCAATTCTAATTTTAAAGTCACTTCACTTAAGTGCACTTTTTGGATTAAAAAGGTTAATTAGGTTCCTAAACCCTAATTAGTCCTAATTATTCCCTCCCACATGTGTGTGCACCAAGTTAGTTAGGATATTTCCTAGGAAACCCTAACCTAACCCTAATCTAACCTTAGAGTTGACTAATCCTAGTTAACCCTAATCTCTCCTCACACATGTGTGAGGATGAGATATTTCTTTAGGGAATGTAGGAATGACACCTCATAAACCCTAACCTAACCACCTTAGGACTTTACCTTAGGGTTTAGTACTCCTAACCACACCCCCTACACCTTAGGTTTTTCTATAAATAGTGGACCTAATTCCTCATTATCTCTCTCTCTCCCCTTTTAGTTAGCCTATAGAAACTCTACAGAAATATGACCAAAAGTGCAATCTCAGACATCTGAACCATACAAACAACATAGCAACACCTGAGGAGCCCATCCGAACAAGGATCTCCAATAGAAAGTACTCACAGCTCAATTCACCCCTCGACCTACGAATCTGGCTTCCAGTTCACCCCTCGGCCTGCGAGTTGGCCCTACAAGAGTGTTTTCACTCCAAATCACTCAGGTATACTCCATTTCATGTTTTTATGATGTTCTATGCAATTTATTTCAGTTTTCATTACATATTTTGTGTCCATTTGTCTTCTTCACCATGGGGCCTGACTAAGGCAAGCCCCCAAACATACTAACTCCATTTTGTAGGTCTAGCACATGTGCAAAGAGGAAAACAACAACAAATACAACTACCAGTGGCACACATTATGCATGAAGCCCACCTACATTGAGGAGCCCAAAAGAAAGCATCATATTTATTGTACATTTATGAAAGAAAGAAGGGGAATTCTCCCTATTTGTAACACAAAAGCACTTCTATCATGAATAAAATCAGCATTTCTGAATAATCTATGTTTTAGCAAGTTATTAGATCAAATGCATTCTTTTGTAGATTTTAGATATCATGTTGCCACCTATGGGAATACATAAAAGGTATAGCTTTCGCCTCTAAAAAAATGAGCGTTCTCCTATATCTAGTCAAAAAACCACTACTTGCAACATACTTCTGGATGGTAATCTATCATCCAAAAACTCAACACATATGAGGGGGCATCTCCCCTTCCATATACATCTTGATCATCATCATAAAACCCTCATCACCAAGAAAACCAATCAAGACTACAATCACTTAGTTGACTATATCATAAAATATTAACACATCAATGCATAAATCACACATCAAAGCATCAACATCTAAATCAAACCACAAGGAATAAAAACACCATATCAATATCAAAGCACAAGTATCATATATATATATATACCTCATATTATACATGTTTCTAGAGAAGGTGTATCACAAAGATAAAAAAATGGTACACTCAACTCATAAAATGAGGGTGTAGCACAATACCAAAAACTAGTACACTCACTCCTAAATACCCTAAAATGAGGGTACACTCAACTCATAAAATGAGGGTGTAGCACAATCCCAAAAACTAGTACACTCACTCCTAAATACCCTAAAATGAGGGTACACTCAACTCATAAAATGAGGGTGTAGCACAATCCCAAAAACTAGTACACTCACTCCTAAATACCCTAAAACCACCTAGCAGGTGGAAACCACCTCTCCATCACCCCCTAGAGGAGGAGGAGGGAAAAAATAATAGACCCTTGAGAAGTTTCACTTACTGACAGAGCCCTTGATCTTGACTCTAAAGGTGATGGTGCACATTGCTCTATAGGGACGTCTACATGATATAAATGGTGATAGTACATGGTCCTACTCTACTTCCTCTTGACTCAAACCTCTAATTATCAAAATATCACCAAAGCATCAACAATCATTGCCATAGAGTCCTATAGCTTCCTCTCCAGAGGCTTGATAATTATAGCCACTAATATAACATCCAAACCTTACCCAACCTATGCTTGAGCCTCATCCCTCTCTCACTACATATGCTCCAAATAAAACCTTAAACTAGCAATGATTTCTTGGTCCATGGCCTACTCCTCTATGAATCGATATAATATCGATCAGATCCTAGTAATGGTTTCCTCATTAATATCTCCCATTTGGGCCATCTTGTATTGGACCCTAGTCACTTGTTAGAAATAGAGTCTATTCCATCATTTGGGTTATGTAAATGTATCTTCCAAGGTACATACTTAGGACATTAGATTACTTTAGGGGGAAGTTATCTAGTTACTTCATGCAATGTAATAAATGCACAAGTGTCAATGTGCAAGTTGTATATGTGCAAGTTGTCCCTTGCACAGCTAGGTAGAGTGTTGGCCAAGGAACCTATCTTCCTATATAAGAAAGGCCTCATTGTTAGATAGATATGAGAAGGGGGACATAGATAGATAGAGCTGCTTACAACATAGTCATAGGTAGTAGTGCAGTGTTGTGTATATCACCATATATTGGTGATGGGTGCAATGTAGTTTAGTAGCTTCATTAATGGAGTGTTCATTTCCTCCATAGCTACGTTGTATTCATTTATGTTATTTCTATTCAGCATACTTCAGTCATCTTGTAGATTTACTTTCTTTTATATTATTCTGCATCTTGTGATTGCTATCTCCCATTGCTCATTACATCAAAAGCTAATAGTGGTATCAGAGCTATGGTAGATCTAGTCTATGTAGATCAATAGGGAAACCACCATTATCATTGAGCCTGAGTATTTTGTCAAACTGACGCGCTGCTGGACCAACCACTATCAAAATATCTTAGAAGAATCTAGGTGGTAGAATTAGGGAGAGTCACAAGTGAGGACTGAAAGAAATCTCAGTTCTAAAAAATATTGAGATTACATTTGACTAGAGTCTTTCCACAGAGTTATAAGAAAAACTCATGAAGACTAGGACTCAACATTCAATCCACTAGATTGACAAATCATCTAGTGAAGATCATCCAGGATATTTGGAATTTTCTAACTATTACCTAAAGTTTCTTTTGTTGTAGAAAATTAATTCTTAGAGGATTGGGACTCCTCCTACAATAGAAATCTAGGAGACTCCAACTTCGTTGCCCGAAGGTCAATGTGCCTTCATAGTGCAGATATTAGTTCCTTGTGCAAGAGAAGAATACTATGAAAGAAGACTTCTAGTGAAGAGTTATGGTGAAGTTAGGAGACTAAAGATCTCCATTGCTGAATCGAAGAACTTCACAAGTTGAAGAACATGCCATAGAAGCCTTGACACAAAAAGGTCATAGAAGCCTTGAAGAAAAGGCCATAGGAGCCTTGAAGGAGAAGCCATATAAGTCTTGATACTAGAAAGGCCATAAAAGCCTTGATACTGAAAAAGGCCATAGAAGCCTTGGTACTGAAAAAGGCCATAAAAGCCTTGATACTAAAAAAGGCCATAAAAGCCTTGATATTGAAAAAGGCCATAAAAGCCTTGATCCTAAAGAAGAATTTGAAGAGAATATCTGATTCAGAAGTAGACTAAAGATTTTAGTACTAATACTTTGTTGTAGGGAAAGAAGATTCAGTGAGTTGGGAAACTTCCTACAAGAAAGTTAGGAAGGGTATCTTCTTCAGAATCAATTCAACACCTAAAGCAAAATCGAAGAGATCAGGAGAAGATCTCATTGAAGAACTTCTAGTATTGGAAGAAAGAAGAAGAAGAAGGACTAGGTGAGTCCTAAAATCTAGAAGCAGCAGAATCAGATATCCAGAAGAAGATCTCACCACCAACACTTCTAGGAGTAGAAGGTTGAAGAGAAGGTCTCAAGGAAGACCATCAGAAGCTGCAAGATCAAAGACCTTGGGAAGGTCTCATCGAGCATCTAAAAAAGGCTAGGAGAGCCTGACTAAATAAATTCTCAAAGGAGAACTCATTGGAGAAATCCACTACCAAGGAGAAGCCCTTGATAGTGAAGGACTTGGGACAATTATCGCCATCCGACAACAAGCCCAAGAGAAGAATAATTTGGCAAGGAGTGCCAAATCAAAAAAAAAAAGAAATTTGAAGTCAAAAATTCGACAAGAAGACTTGAAGATAGAAGAAGCTCACCAAATATTGGAGATTTGAAGATTACCTCTCATAGCAAGAAGGCACCACTTCAGAGACAAAATACTTCTCCAAATCTACAGTAGAAGGAGGAGAACACAAGAGGAGAACAAGCCACCAAATCCTAGGCTCATGAAAGAAAGTTTGAGACCACCATTTGGTGAAGAAGGAGTTGTTCAGAATAGTCTACAAAGAGCTGCAAGATCCTACTCGAAGTAGCAACTTGGTGATCCTAGACACCAAGATCTACATCCTCTATAGAAGTGGCAAAAGAGCTACAGAAACTTTCAAAAAGGTAAGCAACTTTTGGTGCAAGTAGATTCATTAATTGGATTACTTATCAGATTTGTTAAAGCACCTGAATTTGGATTAAAGTTGCAATTGGATTATAGTCTTCAAAAGTGCAAAAATAAAGGTTCTTTTTAAGGTTCATTTGCACATTGATTAGGAGTTGATTAGATTTTTGAATTACTTCTATCAACTACCTATCATCTACTTTGGAAAAATAAAAAGAAGACTAAGTCCTACAATATTGATTGTAGTGAAATTTCAGAATAATTATTGAAGGTTCATTTCAGATTATTCTTGATTAGTTGTAGTAAATTTGATTAAGTGCATGTTCTTGAGAGTTGATTGGAGTGATAAGGTGAAATTGTTAGTGCATTAAAAGTGAAATATTATTAGATTCATTTGCACTATTCTATTGCTCTCAAAATATTAGCTTTTGTGTACTTGAGAAGGGCACAAAATCAGAAATTGTCAAAGTGTCTAAAGACACTATTAGTGCACAAAATCTGCAACACATAGTGGCCAAGTGAAGCCACCAAATCAGGTTAGAATCCTCCAAAACTTGGAGAAGAATACAACTAACCAAAAATAGAAATAGAAGCTTCAAATATTGAGACTTGGTGAGTCTCAAATCCAAAGCATTACAGGGTTAATTACTTGTTACAAAGGGCAAAAAATTATAGCTACAAAGAAGCTTCTATCTACATCATTAAAGGCTTGGATTTATCATCAAAGTATCCAAGAAAAAAGGGTAAGGATTCTAGCCAAAGAGACATCCTCAAAACCCTCATATTTGCATTCAAAAATCTGCTACAAAGATAGAATTTTAGACCTGCAAAAGAGTGCAAGAAAAGGTGCAATAAAGAAAGTTTTATATACATGTAAGGTTACATGGTATTGCACTTCTACAATATGTTATATGTAGGAAGAGAGCATATTTGAAGGTGCCTCAAAAGGCACAATATCTATAGGGTAAGCCAACCAAGGAAGGATGAACATTTGCACTCCTCTTCCATAGTAAAAGGAGCCACTCAAAGGGCTCACTCTCAACATATCTTGGATGGATGAACCTACAATATCAAATCCCACACAAGGTTGTTATCAAGCTGCATTTATGTAGATAGAAAGGGAGCTCATCTACGAAGAGAAGGCATCAAAATATACTTCTACCAATGTGGGATGGATAACATAGCAAGCGACTATCTACACTACAAAGAAGCACATAAAATAACATGTTGAAGGCATAGTAGACAAGGATAAAAGGTGCTACATTCAGGTCTTAAACTTGGTGAAGATCATCCACCAAAGGAAGCACCAATATCACTTTCAGAATCACCATTCGAAGCTCCATAGCGCCTCATCAAATCACCTACAAAAGAGAAGGTTTCTTGCTGTCCAAGAAATAAAGCAAGCTAAGAGAAGGCATACGAAAGGAGTTATATTCTCCTTGGGAGCGTTATAGCACAGGTCTTCATGCAAAGCATTTGAATGCCACTTGGCATAATATTTCTAAAGCACCATTCTATCTCTCAACGCTCAAGAAACCTTCACGTAGAAGTTACAAGGAATATTAAGGAGGTGGTACCACTTGTTATCCTCCACAAGCCTCACACAAGTGCCCACACGAGTGCTCATACGTTACAGAGTGCCAAAGAAGTGTTAGACAAGGAAGTTGGTACATTACAAAAGGAGCGAGCACTCATACATAATAGTTGTGACACTTGTCACAAAATTCAAGACTTATCTTCCATAAAAAGGGTGGTCAAGGAGGTGAAAGAATAGTCAAAGCAAGGTAGCAATGACAACAAGCGAGTCTGAAGTGACTCGATAGCATCTCGGTCGTATCACGGTAGTAGCTCGATAGCTACATGATAGCGGATCGATAGCAACTTGGAGAACAATCCGAGAGCAAATGATGAAGCACATTACTCCTAGTCAAATGGGTCAAGGAAGCATTGAAGTGAGTGTTGAAGCAAATAGCAAGTGGAAGAATCTTCCATTACTCACAATGCCCAAGAAGGACAGTCTACCATCGGTTTCATAAAGGTACAATTTCCATCTAATTTGCTTTCCATAAAAAGGGAGTTATAAGGTTATATTATAAGGTTGAATTATTGAAAGAAATCAATCTTCATTTGAAAGCAAAACTTAGGGAAATTAAATATTAAAATTGTCTAATATTTGCAAAGCATAACCTAGGAGAAATAAGGAATACTACTTGGAATTAATTCATTTAAAGTTTGCAAATATTAATGTGTTCTAATTTTCCAAATTTGGGAGTCATAAGGGCTACAACTCCAAACTAGGTTATTGGAAATTAGAAACAATCCAAGGGATATAAAAAGAGGTTATTAAAGCTTTTTACTAAGGTTGGAAAATTATAATATTCTTGTCTCAAAAACTTCTCTAAAGGGACAAAATAAATCCAACATTAAAACCTCTTCAAAATTGAAAAGTGCTTAGTTCAATAGGAGTAATAAGGTGTTAAGAAGTTGATTTTTGATCTTTACAAAATTTGTACAAAATCAACCAAAATTGAACTATATCTTTACAAAAGCACTATATTATATCTCTAGGGAGTCATAAGGCATTCTACAAAACTTGATGATAATAATATCCTTCAAATATTATCAAGTTGGGAAGATATAAGCTTTCTACAAAAACCTAAAAATTAGGTATTCATACTCTCATCACTAGGGAGACATAAGGAAGTCTACAAACCTAAGGTTTTATCAAATCAAGCTTATATACTTCAATAAGGGATCATATATTCTAATATTGGGAGCCATAAGGTAGACTACAATTCTATATTTTTTCTTCATTTCTACTTCTTCAAATGGGAAAAGGAATATCATACAATGAATGTAAAACTTGCTCCAACAAGAACCAATCTACAAAACATGAAAACATGTGGTACATTGACTCAGGAGCCAGTCATCATATGATAGGAAATATACAATGGTTTGACTATCTTGAAGTTGCTAGAGGATACAGACTAAGAATTGCAGATAACCAAACCTATCCTATACATGGATATGGATGTGTGACACCTAGCAAATCATTTCCAGATCTTCTACTACAAAAAGTATTGTATGTTCCTAGATTAACTTTCAATCTCATTTCAGTAAGCAAGCTAGTAGAAAACAACTATATGATCAACTTTGGATATATGGATGGGATCAATACATGCCTCATTATGAATCAATATGGAATAAAAGCAATAGGATCAATCCATGAAAATACATACGTCCTAGATGCAATGGAAATATCTCAAGATATTGTGTTGTTTCAAAATGATGCTAACACATTTACAGAGGAACAAGTAGAAGAAAATGAAGAACCAGTACACCAAAAAGGTAAGCATAGAAGAATAAAAATTAAGAAGATGAGAGGAAAATTACACCATGATTTACTCATTCATAAAAAATCAGAACCAAATGAAGATACTTGCAAGGAGAACTACAATGATGGCTAGATAGAAGACACAGATTACCTACAGAACCTGAATACAATGAGCAATGAAGGAGAATACAAATTCCATTATCCATTGGAGGAAGATCCATATTGAAGACTAAAGTCTTCAATACCCAAATAATGTAATACAGGGGGTGTTAGAAATAGAGTCTATTCCATCATTTGGGTTATGTAAATGTATCTTCCAAGGTACATACTTAGGACATTAGATTACTTTAGGGGGAAGTTATCTAGTTACTTCATGCAATGTAATAAATGCACAAGTGTCAATGTGCAAGTTGTATATGTGCAAGTTGTCCCTTGCACAACTAGGTAGAGTGTTGGCCAAGGAACCTATCTTCCTATATAAGAAAGGCCTCATTGTCAGATAGATATGAGAAGGGGGACATAGATAGATAGAGTTGCTTACAACATAGTCATAGGTAGTAGTGCAGTGTTGTGTATATCACCATATATTGGTGATGGGTGCAATGTAGTTCAGTAGCTTCATTAATGGAGTGTTCATTTCCTCCATAGCTACATTGTATTCATTTATGTTATTTCTATTCAACATACTTCAGTCATCTTGCAGATTTACTTTCTTTTATATTATTTTGCATCTTGTGATTGCTATCTCCCATTGCTCATTACATCAAAAGCTAACAATCATATCCTCCACTCGCATGACCTCAAAGGTGAATAGTTGACTCCTCACATACTCTAAAGTACAATAGAAATCCCTAAAATATACTATTTAAGCCCCCTCCATAGTCTTACTAAGACCTAACCCTCCACCAAAATTTGGTCCTACTCCACCAAAACCTGGTCCTACTCCACCAAAATTTGGTCCTGCTCCACCTAAGCTAGATTCTACTCCATCGATTTGGGTACATAAATATGGAACCATAGTCAACAGAGCTACAACTAAGGGGGCATTGTATTATTCCCTAGCCCTTTGTCTAGCTATCATCCTCTACCATCTCTCCTATCTACATTGACACCTAACCACTCTCAAAGCACTAAGCATATTCTAAAATACCTATCTCTGATCCCTTAGTGGTGGACCCACTATTAGTATATGGGGCCTAAATACCTATACCAATCAATGTACCCTATTGTCATATCCACATCATCAAGTCTAGGGGTTAGTACTACTGGATCATCCTCATCAATCTCCATAAAGGTTACAGGATTCACAAGATCCCACCATGTCTCATAATGCACTCATTGTATCTATAACTCACTTACTATCGGTACGCCATGTACCTATCCAAACTTATGTGTCACACAGTCATACAAATATAACTCATAGACCTTATTTTCATTATCTAACCATCGAATATACCTCATCCTATCCATATCCTTGTGGTCATATGATTACATATACCTGTCCTTCCATGATCACTAGATAACATGTGCCACACTCATATCATAATTTAGATATCTCAACCAAGTTAGGGAATATTGTGAATGCTAGATACACATATCCTATCTTTAAATTATGGGCCTCGCAGGTTCAACACCTCTCATCACTACAAATCTATGGATATTTATGTGCTCCCACACCCAGACTTGAAGCAAAGAGTAATACGTAAAACTCTAGCTCTGTCTATACACCACCCTGTACAAAGTATGGTATAACCTCACCAAGATAGCAAGGGTTCATGCATAGATGATTTGATCATCCCTAAACACTACTATAATCCATCCCCATCCCCATGGCATGAAACACCCACTAGTATCCCTCATTATCATCCCTAACATGAATGATTCTATGAACGTAGTAAAATAATCAACATGCGATCCTACATAAGTGCCATTGATCCTCAAACCATCCTTCATTCCTAAAAATTCACCCTTCCTTGAGAAGTTTAACTTCCTAGACCTCAAACTCATCCCTAGGTGAATGGGAACACCTCAAGTAGGCATTTTGAGGATACGCCATACATATTCTAGTGTAGCTATCATCTCACCCATCAGTAGCTTGAAGGTATTAGTATATAGGAACCACCTCTCTGTAGGGGATATCAATAAGGAGTGATAAAACTCCAACTTAGGCATGTATACCACATTGTACAACCTTATTGCTTCAAAGTCACCACATCCTTCTCCCTTTGATCGCTCACTAAGATGATCCCTAAGAACTTAGGATGATGTTCCTAGCTCACCAAGATCTTCATCCCCTACCAAAGCCACATCCAAATGATTCATATAGAAAACCCATCATTTCACCTTAAAATTTCATTAAAACATTACCATTATATAGGGCTCAAAAAGAGATTTCCAACGAGTATAAATATACCTATATTTGTACACATATTAATGCCTAAAACTATAAAATAAAATTTGTAGTCTAGTGTCAAATTTGCCACTGACACCAAATTTTCTAGTGCCAAGTTTTCCACTGGAACCAAAACCGCCACTAACACTAGTGTCAAATTTACCACTAGTACCAAATTTTCCACAACTCGTGGAAAATTTTAAAAAAGGGACCCAAAATCAAAATTTTAAGTCAAGGCAAAGCACTTACCTCTTAGTCTCACTCTGATACATCCACTGTTCCTCAAAAAAAATCCACACAATGTACCCACCCTTGGATATGCATAATATCCTCTTGCAATCCTATCTCAGTCTCTCCAACTTGCTAAAATTGGTAAATTGCAAATGAGGGCATATTCACCTTTCCTTTTACCTTTTAAACCACCAACCTATCATTGCCAACTTAGTCAAACATCCTATATTTTTAAAATTTTATCCCAAAAACACATCCTTGGGCATTTCATTCTCAAAGAAGATACTATGCCATGGGATAAAATTTTCATGAGGTAAAATAATCTTCTCTAGATATCAAAACACATAAAACAAGGCATATATATGTAATAATACAAAATCATAAAAACAAGCAAAATCACAATCAACTTTTTAGATCAACAAAAAAATACAACTTCAATACATCACAGTTTCAAAATTGAGTATCACAACTTAACTTTTGACACAACATCAAATATATCACATCAAAATTGTGGTAAAATGTAAACACCCAATTTTGACACATCTAGAAAAACATTTCAAAACTAGTCACAAACATCCCAAAATTTCCAAAATCTAATCATAAATGCTACAAAATATCAATTTAATGCTACATATATTATTTTTCACCTTTACCAAATTCACCACTCTGACCAAATTTGCCAGTGGTGAATTTGGCAAGTTGAGTGGCAAATTTGGAATATTAGGGTATTTTGTACTCTATTTCATTTTTTGAATATTTTGTTATGCTTATTCATTTTCCAAATGTCAATTTCCACTTCTATTTTCAAAGGTCATCTAAAAGGACCTAGGGGGATTGAATTTTGTACCTCCAAGTATTATTGTATAGTGGCCTAAGTAGGCCCCCTAATTCTAATCATATTTTCAAGTTTTTGTTAAGTTATCTTGTAGGAATAGGTATTATTTATAACATTGGATCAAAGAATAAAAGCAAGGATCAACCATTGGAGAAGCTAAGTGTTCTGATTAATCTTTAGGTTATTTTATGGGTGCTTTATATTTCTATTGTATACCCTAGATATGATTTAAAATAAAATATATTTAATTAATTTCTAGGCATTTAAAATATAACAACATATAGTGTGCACTTAGGGTTAATTATGTTTGTGAATTTCTTCTTGAGCCCTTATTTAAAGATTGTTTATTTAAAACCCTAGGTTAAAATAGAATTCAAATGAAGAATAATTATAGGGTTAGTTCTTGTATTCTTGCATTCTGTAATTCTGCATTCTCCTTTATCTTTCATAGCTTAGATATAGAAAGTCCAAACATAGCTATTTGTCTTGAAACTGAATACATCAAATTATCCTGAAATCCTGAGGACTTGGAGCGAGTCCTTAAACCATTTCTGGTGAACCCTTCCCCCTAGCACCGAGTGTAGATCACAACATACCCCCATGGTTCACCCCACAAAAGGTTCCCTCCTTGCAGATCTAGCCTTTTGTTTGGGAATTGTACGTGGTAGGGTAGTTTTCTCCCTCTACATATTTGGTGAAATCAATGTGAACACCTCCTTTTATTTTAAAACTTTAATCCACATCATTAATTTTATGTGTTAGCTAAGAAAAATTAATAGCATAATTTCTTGTGATTTTTTTTCATTAGTGTTAGTTCCTTCCTTTTTGCCCTAGTATTTTTCTCTTCTTCTAATGGATTTCAACCTTGGGAGTGAGCAATGGCCTTTGAGGTTTGATGATATTTTCCAAGAGAATGATCTAATTGATAGAAAAATCATAAAATTGAAGAAGAAAATGTTGATAATAGTCTTGGTCCCCTTGAAGACCCTAAGGGTCGCTACATTTTTTAATAATTTGATCATGTTTTGGATTTTTTGGAATGCCATAAAGAGGCTTTACTTAAGGATGTGAAACAAAAAGCTCAACTCAAAATAGGTGAGAATATTCTTCCTCCTCCAGTCATCTCTCCAAGGCATGTTCATGATAACCCTTTGTTTGAATCTTTGAATCATGGTAATATAGCCCATCAACCAACCTATTCCACTACTGTAACCACCAATGTTGGAAGAAGTTCACAAGTTCATCCAACCAGTAGTGTCACTCAAAATTCTTTTTAATTTTCTTCTCAATCTGCTAATATCAACACTTTTTCCTCTATTCCACCAACTATTAGTTACCCTCTCCAGAAAGGTATCACATATCACAATAATATCAATACCTCCAGCTTAATCCAAGTGCCTTTTCAACAACTTGCCTATACCCCCCTTTAGGGAATATTGGGGTATTGTACAATAGTAATCCATAAATGTAGAATTTGGTAAATGTGGTAAAATAGTTGCCTTCAAAAATGGATATGATTTAGCCTTCTAATTTTACTTATAGATATAAAGATATGTGCAATAGGGTTATGCATAGTGGTGAATATTCGCCAATTGGGAAAATATTAGGATTTTCAAAATTGAAAATTGGTGAATATGAGGACCCTCAATGTCAGCCCATTCACCTAAAATTTTTAGGACCAATGTTTTTCTTAGGGTCAATTCACCACAATATATATCCAAACATAGGCATATTAGTACTCATTGGAAATCTCTTTTTGATCTTGATATAATGGTGGTGTTTTTATGAAGTTATAAGGTTATTTAATAGGTCAAAAGTTATCCCAAAGATGACCTTAAATTTTAGGGCTTCAAATACCTCAATTTTTTGTGTGAATATGATAGATTTGATTTTCTTTGGATTCGGCATGATTCACCTTGATTTTGATTAGGATTCGCCATCTTTTTACAAGTACATTTTGAGTCCAACCTCTTATGCATAACCCTGATTGTGCAATCAACCCCTAGACCCTATTATTGTTGCTAGACCTTATCCTAAGCATTTTTCCATAACATTTTTGCCTATATATAAGGGAATAGAAGATCCAATTGAGAATTTAAGAATATATAGAACAGCTTGCCATGATCTTGTCTATGATGATATGTTATTACTAAAGATGTTTCCTAAGAGTCTTGTTGGCATGGAATTAAAATGGTATTATCGGTTACCTAATTATTTTTTGAGGGATTTTTAGGAAACAACATATTTATTTGTTCATAATTTTAGTGCATATATTGAAAAGGAAGTAACAATGAGAGATTTATATGATTTAAAGCAAACTAAAGAAGAAATATTTTCAAAATTTTTAGCTCGTTGAAGAAGTTCAGTTAGTCTATTAAGACATCCTATATATCAGAAATATATGCTTGAGATATTTATTAGCAATTTACAAGAATAATTATCTTATGAATTAGAAACTACAATCATCACATATTTTGATCAAGCAATTGAGTTAGAAAGAAAAGTAGAACAAGCTCTTATTATAATAGGACATCTCAAAGTAAAAGAAGATAAAACCATTTAGTCACAGTATAGGGATAAGGATGTGGTAGGTGATGGTGTAATGGATAGTAGGCTTGTTAATAATGTTGTTAACAACCTACACAAGATAATACTTCAAAAACCTCCACAAAGGAATTTTACAAGACTTGGCATAGCTATGGAAGAAGTCCTACAACTTTTATAAGCCAATGCAATTGAGTTACCTCCTATAAGACAACCAGATACTATAGCTAGTTGGTACAAGACAAGAAAAAATTATGCATATCATAGACTAGTAGGACATTGGACAAATTATTGTAAGAAGTTGAAACATGTGGTTCAATATTTAATTGATGTAGGATGTCTTGATGTAAGAGATTCTAAATATTTAAATAGTAAAAAAAATCCACTACCAATCAGAATATACCTAAGCAAGGACAACAAATAGTTAATCAAATATCTTGTAGAAATATACATCATTATGATAACCAAATGGTTGGTATGGTAATATCTACTTCAGAACAACAAGTGTAGAATTGATAGATCCAGTGGTCTCAACAGGAGATGAGTTTTCAGAAAATATTTCCCTCTTAGAACTTTTGCAAAATTCTCCTACTCATGGAGAAGCCTTAATAAATGTTCTAAAAAAGCAATCTATCCCTCCATATATTTCCTCTAGTGATATGAACAATGTTGTAAGCTTTATTGGGACACATCACATTACATTCTTAGATGACGATATTTCTTCCTCAGACCTACATAGGGATTATTCTCTCTACAGTACTGCATTTACTGGGGAAATCCTTATCAAAAGGGTTATGATTGATAATGGATCTTGCCTAAATTTATGCACATATCAATTTATCCAAAAGTTTTGATTAAAAGAGGAAGATTTAACTAAGTCCAATGAAATCATAAAAACATTCAAAAATTTGTCCCAAAAAGCTTGTGGTACTATATCTCTCCCCCTTAAAGTTGGACCTAAAATTTTAGATACATTGTTCTATGTGGTACCTTTCCTTGCATTCTTTTAATATGCTTCTTGGAAATCCTTGGATTCATGCAATGAATACCGTCCCTTCTACTCTTCATCAATCTTTGAAATTCAAATTCAAAGAACAAGTTATTACCATTCTAGGTGACCTTCATCCATTCGAATATTGTTCAATGGTTGAACAAGCTCAGTTTGGTCTCAATGTTTTTTCTTTAGTTTCATCATCTATTTCTCCAAGTTCCTCATCTCAAAAATTTGAACAATCCAATAATCTAAAAATGAGTGACGAACCTCTAATAAAAGTTTCATCGTGGGATCAAGACAATCAATTTCTTTAAGAAACTCTTCTAGATATATCTCATTAAGGTTTGGAGCATACTAATGAGGATAAGGATCCCACTTATCCCTATAACATATTGTTTTGTAATATGATAAATTCTATGTGTTCTAATGGTATATCTTTTGCTTCTCATAAATATCTTGCAAAGTTAGGGATTGCTCCTCCCTATGTTAAGAATGATGGTTTTATTCAAAAATGTATTGATTATCATTTTATGGTTGCCAAATAAAGAGCTATGAAGGAGCCTCTCCATGATTATAATCATTTATATGGATTACCTTTAGATTTTTCTTTGATGAAGTAGTCCCTTGAATGCATGTTCTTCTTGTTAAGATAGGAAGTACAATTAAAATGTGTGTTGACTATCATTCTGATTGCTTGTTTAACATAAAATAAAATAAATTCCATCTTTAATTAGGCATGCATTTGCATTATCATAACTATTTTCTTGATCATACTGCATGATTGCCTATCATAATTTGCATGGTTTCCTGACATTTTTTTCCTCTTGCATTTTTTGCTTTTCATAACTGCATCACTTCTTGCTCATGACTGCTTGTTCATATAGCTTTTGGAGATTCATGACAATGGTATATGATGATACCTAGTTAGGTCGTAGCTCACATGCATTGCACTTTCACTAGGGCTATGATGCATAGCGAAGCCCCAACCTAGGACCCATGCATTTTCATCCCTTATTCTCTTCTTTGCTTCCTTTTACTCTTTCTTATATTCCCTCTTCTTGTATTCCTTGACTTTGAAAGTTTTTATACCCCTATCAGGTAGTACTTGATAATACATCATTCACATCAAAAATAGCATATTCTCCCTATCAGGTTACACTTCTTTTGACTTAGCGGTCTCAACACCTAACTACAAGATAAGCTCCTTGGCCATTTTAGTAGGCCTCAACATACATCCTAGTGGGTAATCACCCCACAATATTCACTAGTCATAAATAATCCATAGTGGATTACTCTCCATAATTTTATCATTTGAGAAATTATCCATAGTGGGTTACGCTCCATATTTTTCCATTTTGTTCATCTTAGCGAGTACTACACCCATAATGGGTTTTCACTCCACATATGGACCTTCTCTTTGGGAATAAAACCCTTCATTTAGGGTTCTTTATTAGCTTCTCTTGATTTCTATGGTTTATCTTTGGATTCTTGTTCTTGTTCTTCTCTTCTCTTCCCTTCTTCTTTCTTTCCCTTTCTTCTATTCATCCATGCATTTCATACTAGTCGCATTAGACTCATGTTGTACCCAACGATCTTTGCTCTATTGTTTGTTTACTTTCTTTTTTCTTTATGTTTATGTATTTTTATTTTTCTATCATTACCTTTTAAAATTTCTTATGAAATATTCATTCCTTTCGAAACTCGAGGGGGTACCCTAGCCATAGAAGCATTAATGCTAGTAATATCTCACCCTTTTTACCAAACCTAGCCACCCCCTTTTCTATGTTTATTGTCTTCTTAACCATAGGTATTTACATATTTATTTGACAAATTTACTTGACCTTATATACATCAAATAGGGGGAAAAATGTAGACACAGAAAATTGACCCACTAAGGTGAGTAATTTTCCCTAGATCCCTTGTTTTCTCCTTGGAAAAGTAGGTTCATATTTGAGCCTAATTTCCCCTACTAAATATTATCTATTTTTCTTAAATCCTATACCATTGGATTTTTCTAAAAAAGAACTTTAAAACGGTATATGATATGACCCGTTTTGACTCTGTTTGATCCTCCAAAATGCATTAAAACCGTACGAGGGTCTAGTTGGTGTGATGTTGCGCCCCATATTTATGGAGCACAACTTTGAATTTTAGGATTTTCCCTTAAGGAAAACCTAATTTTCAAAGTTGATATTTTTAAGGTTGGTTGTCCACCTTAAAAATAAGGAGGGTTTGAAATTCATTTCGTCCCATCAAGAAATCAAGTTTTTATCAACCTAGTGAACCAAGCAATATAACATTTTATTATGCAAGCTCTATTTTATTTGGGTCTTCTTCTTCTTCTTATTCTGCAATCAAGATAACTTGCAAGAGTGAAGTGTGATCTATTGAATCTTTTTTTTCTATTGCATTGGATTGTGTGTTGCTACTCTTGGTGGACAAGTGTTGAAGCCCTAAGGAGGAATCTACTACTTGGAGGTCTCCATCCATTTTTCTTGCTTCTTCATTGCTATCAGGTTTTTTTTGTTCTTATATACTTTACATATTAGTTAGGTTTTTTATTATGCATTCATTAATTCATATTTTTTTTATTTTTCTCTTAGCTTCTACGAAATCGCATCTAGATTCTACGGGGGCATGATTTCACTGTACTATATCGTGATCGCTCCCTATAGGGTGTGATTTTACATAGACCACATTTGGGGATAAGCTGCTATCCCCAAAACCTAGATCTATGTTATAGACTACATTTAGAAAATATTAGGGTATTTTGTACTCTGTTTCATTTTTCTATATTCTATTATGCTTATTCATTTTTCAAAGGTTAATTTCCACTTTTGTTTCCAAAGCTCATCTAAAAGGACCTAGGGGGCTTGAATTCTGCACCTCCAAGCATTACTGTACAATGGCCTAAGTAGGACCCCTAATGCTAATCATATTTTCAAGTGTTTGTTAAGTTATATTGTAGGAACATGAATTATTAATAGCATTGGATCAAAGGATAAAATCAAGGATCAAACACCAGATAAGTTGAGTTTTCTAATTAATATTTAGGCTATTTGATAAGTGCTTTATATTTAATTTGTAAATCCTATACCTGATATAAAGGAAATATATTTAATTAATTTATAGGCATTTAAAATATAACAACATATACTGTGCACTTAGGGTTAATTCTATTTGTGCATTTCTTCTTGAACCATTGTTTAAAGGTTGTTTATTTAAAACCCTAGTGTTGAGTGGTATTTTCACCCAGTTGTGAAAACACACTCTCCGATAGGATTCGAGTCCCAAATCCTCTGCTTGCAAAGAAATTAAACAAGTAAATTCTCCAAGGTCTCCGCTATGAACACTTTGGAATACCTTAGTGGTTGCAAGTAACTGTTAACAAGGGGCACTATGGTTTATTTTACTCTGAAATTGCAATGGACTCAATTTTGGTGAATTTTCAAGTGTTTAGTTTAATGACTGTAAATTAAAATAAAAGTTAAAATTTTTGGAAATAAAAGTGCAGAGAAGATAAAAATAAAATGTAAAGGAAAATGAAACTAAAATACACTCAGGGGCTGCAATCCAATTTGACAAAATCGAAGATAATGAGGTTTTCTACATACAACCTAACCTATTGAACCTGCAAACTCGCACAATCCAGATAAGCTAGGTGCTGGTTTCTAGGGTCTTAACTATGGTTTTCAGATTTAGGCATTCGCATGAAGCAACCAAGAGAACTTGCATTAAACTTCACCTATAAACCTAAAAATCCGAAAGGGGAAAGATAAACATTCAATTTTGCATGCAAAAAATAACTCCTCCTTTCTTGCCAATGAGATGCAACCCTCTGTAATTCCGTATTAAAAAGAATATATCAGTTACAATGACAAAATGTTTCCAGTTTTGACAAAACCAGAACAAGTGGAGGAAAACGCTCCAAAAACAGGCCCAAAATGGCTTATCACCCTTAGCTCTGCAACCCTTCCCGCAGCGATTTCTGACCCCCATACCAATCTATGCTTCTACTCTTATACTTTCTGGCAATGCCCTTTGTTTTGCCCTGTGACGCTTCGCTTCATCTCCCAGGTCTCTTCGTTTCATCTTCCCACCTCTTTGCATTATTTTTGGCTTTTGTTCGAGCATCGAAACGTTTGATCTTCTCTCTAACTGTAACCGTTCTGTAACCCTTACACCTTTATGCCACGTGTTCAGCGCTTCCCTGCATGCTTTGTAATGGCCCACTGTGAATCACGACAAAAAAAAGTATGTCGCTTTGCTCCTCTACCTGCATCGCGAAAATGAGACATGTCGCGATATCGCGACATTTTTTGTCACAGCCTCGTTCGTCCTCATGCATCGCGAAAATGATACATGTCGCGATATCATGACATTTTTTTGCTATCGGGCCACGTGGGTGCAACCTGTCATGAAATCATGATGTTTTTCTCTTTAGACCGTGTTTTGTTGCACTTAGCCACGAAAACGTGACATGTCACGAAATCGTGACACTTTTTCATTCCGTACCATCTTGCTGCTTTCTGTCATGAAATCACGATGCTTTTCTCTTTGGCATCATCTTGCTACTTTTTTTGTGAAATCATGACGCTTTTCTCTTTCGTACCATCTTGCTACTTTCTGTCGTGAAATCATGACGCTTTTCTCTTTCATACCATCTCGTTGCTTTCTGTCATGAAATCATGAT
The DNA here is from genome assembly GCA_028583015.1 of Wollemia nobilis. Taxonomy (NCBI): domain Eukaryota; kingdom Viridiplantae; phylum Streptophyta; class Pinopsida; order Araucariales; family Araucariaceae; genus Wollemia; species Wollemia nobilis. The sequence continues at coordinate 1,793,865 of JAQPPZ010001152.1, read as the reverse complement.
GCTTTTCTCTTTCGTACCATCTCACTGCTTTCTATCATGAAATTGCAACGCTTTTCTCTTCGACACCATCTTACTGCTTTCTGTCGTGAAATCATGATGCTTTTCTCTTTCGTACCACCTCTTTTACCACCGATAGATCATGAAAATGCAACTTGTCGTGATTTCGTGACACTTTCTTTCAATTTGCTCCTTCCTCACTTTTATGCTGCGAAAACCTGACATGTCGTGATATCGTGACATTTTTTATCTTTTGCCCTTCATCTCGTCTTTAGGTCACGAAATGGTGACATGTCGCGATATCGCGACAACTTCTGCATTGACTCTTCTCTTGCTGCCTTCGATCGTGATTTCATGACAAGTCGATATGTGTATTTTTCATTTGTCTTTCTTTTTAACCTATTCATCTTTTTTGTCGCGATTTCACAACACGTCGCGATATCGCGACATTTTCTCTTCAAGATGCATTCTGCTGCTCTTAACCGCGAAAACGCGACATGTCACGAAATCGCGACAATTTTCCATTTTGCTGCATTTTGTTACTCTTGGCCGCGAAAACGCGACATGTCACGAAATCGCGACACCTTTTTGTTCCACTGCATTTCGCTTGTCTAAGCCACGAAAAATGACCTGTCGCGATATCGCGACACTTTCTTTTTCTTGGTAGCGACATGTCGTGATATCGCGACCCTTTCTTTTTCTGAGTAGCAACATGTCACGATATCGCGACCCTTTCTTTTTCTTAGCCGCGATAGAGCAACACGTCGTGATATCGCGACACCTTTTCATTTTGACGTACTTTGCTATTCTGAGCCGTGAAAACATGACACGTCGCGATATCGCGACAACTTTTCATTTCTAGCCGTGACGGAGCAACATGTCGCGATATCGTGACACTTCTTCTTTTGTGATATTTTGCTCTTCCTTTGATTTTTTAGCATCTGGGCCACTGAGGTCTTCTTCGAAAGCATGCAAAAAGGTGGGTCCCCAATTTTGGGGTGTGTTGTGGATCAGCCACAACAAATGGCGACTCTGCTATCAAATGCTCCTGAGCATTTTGGTGAGAACCCAACCTGGAAGTATACAAACTCAGAAACAGGCATTAGCACATAAGAAATATAAACAAATGCCAATAGATCAGAAATACATGAATCATCAGAATCATTAAGTATCAGCTCGGTGTGTGCAATGTGTTTTCATTCCCTATCATTTGAACTTGATCAACATTCCATTGTCAGTTTCACCTATGATTTGTATGCAAGGCTATGAATGATTTGTGCAGGATTTGATGTATGATGAAGATGCTAGAGATATAACAACCTGCTTTACAAAGGCTCAAACCTTCTAATATCATGAACAAACATATTAAAGCTGTCAAACCCTCTTAGGACCAAATATATGTATACTAAATTAATTTACTAGATCCCAAAGTTGGTTATGTGTCACTACCATCTTGAACCCATGTGCAAGTGTAAGTGAAATCAGAACTTTGGGGAATAGGATTCCCAACCTAAGCGAGATGGGAATTTAACCCTATCCTTACTATTCTGATTTGGAGTTCATTACCTCATCTTGAACAAAATGATTTAACTTGTTATGGATGAAACTGTCAAGCTAGTCTATCCATATGAGCAATCAGTGGTCTTGCTTTTAGACAAGACATGTTGCCACGCATGAGCATACTTAACCCCATAATCCATGACTTGGCTTTATTCATTCTCTTCTCTCTCTTTTTTTTTTTTTCTTGGACCTTTGGGATGACTACCCATCCTTGCTAGGGACATGTAGTACGATCCCTCCAATCCAATATTAAGATGAAATGGGAAATGTTAGTTAATTTTATTTCTTGGACCTTTGGGATGACTACCCATCCTTGCTAGGGACATGTAGTACAATCCTTCCAATCCAAGATGATAAAATGAAAGATGAAAAATATTAATTTTTTGTTTCTTGGACTTTTGGGATGACTACCCATCCTTTGTAGAGGACATGTAGTACGATCCTTCCCATCCAAGTTTTATGCTAAAATGAAAGATGGAAGCTTTGGGGAATCGAATTCTCAACCTAGGTGAGATGAGAATTATGCCCTATCCTTACTACTCCATGAAGGTCAAATCAGAGCTTTGGGGAATTGGATCCTCAACCTAAGTTCGATGAGGATTTAATCCTATCCTTACTACTCTGGTTTTAGACTTTAAGCTTGATGGAAGTGGTAAAAACCACTTTTTAAGGATTATGTTGCATGATAGGACAGACATGAAATATTCTTTTCACCCCACCTTTTCATCCAAGTATGGTTTTGACCATTTTGCTCAAGATTCTCTTTAGTATGCGTAGAACGTGCTTGGTTCAAGATAGTCCGGGCAGCAGTTCCCAACCTTAGGATCCTTTTAATATATGCTATGTAGTAATCCTAAGAGGATTCGACACCTTCTCAATGATTGCACATGAAATGAAAATGTAACTAAGATGACATGTATATGCAATGTGGAATGTGGCATGAGATATGAATGCACTGCTTCTTTTGAAATGTGGAGGGAATATATCATCTACTTTACCATAATGTGTAAAACTGACAACTTCATGCATCACAAGATTCAAACGATATTACTTAAAATGTTTGTGTTACTTGTGGAGCTTCTACAACATAATTCCAATGTTTCATATTCTCCTAGTCTTAGGCATAAGTTGACATCTCAATTTTTTTTTTTTTTTTTTGTATATAAACAAACCAAACATGTCAAATGAAATCAAAACACACAACTTAAATCCTAACTAGACTAGCAATCCTAAAACAAACAAAACAAAATTTGAAAATCCATACCAAAACCGAAAAGTATAATATCAATCTCTTACGACTTAAGGGCTAAAATAATGCTTTAAAACATGCCCATTAACTGGTAACATCAGATCCTTCCCTTCTAAAGTTCTCAACCTGAAGGTATTTTTCCCTAGAATTTTTGAAATCTGATAAGGGCCTAACCAAAGACAATCAAATTTTTGATGATTCCCCTTTTCTTCATGTCTTTTATCCCACAATAAGACTAAATCTGAAATTCTGAAGGACTTGATTTTAGCTCTTCTGTCAAACCATATTTTAACAACCTCTTGGTGTTTACTCATGTGAATCATGGCTTCCTCCCTTTTTTCATCGAGGTGCAGTAAATGACTTAGTCTGGCTTCAGTGTGGTTATCTGTTCCTAGGTATTCTTGTATGAAATGCAGGGTTTGAAGCTTCAAGTTTGCTAGAAAAGATTGGATCTTGTCCATAAACCAAATGATAGGGAGTATTCCCTATTGATTCTTTTACTCTGGTCCTATCTCGCCCAAAGAGCAAACTTTAGCCGGGCTGTGCCAATCTCGAGGGTTCCTTTCCAGTAATTTCTTAATGATATTCAACAAATTCTTGTTTGACGATTCGGCCAAACCATTTCCTTGAGGGTAATAATTAGATGCAAATTTTAAACTCACTTTATTGTCGTATGCCCAATCTGCAAATTGCGTGGAAACAAAAGCTTTACCATTATCACTAACGATAGAATCGGGCATTCCGAATCTTGTTATGATGTGATCCTCAAGGAATCTTATTACAACATCTGTAGTGGCATGTTTTGTAGGAACTGCTTCTGTCCACCTTGTACAATAATCTGTAGTTGTTAGTATGAATTTATGGGAGTCAGAAGAATTTGGGTTAATAACCCCAATGAAATCTAATCCCCATTGTGCAAATGGTCTCATCTCAACTACAGGTTGTAATGGCATGGCTGCATTTCTTTCTCTATTGGCAGCTACTTGACAAATGTGGCAAGATCGTACATGAGCATGTGCATCTTTAAAAATGTGGGGCCAATAGTATCCTGCTCTCAGGATTTGATGCGCTGTAGCATTTTCCGCACCATGACCAGTTCCATATTTCCCATGAAATTCTTGTAGAACCTTGGCAGCTTCTTCTTTATTCAGGCATCTCAAGTAGATCCCCTCATGATTTTTCCTGTACGGAACACCGGATCTAATCGGATAATTAACAGATTTGAGTCTTAAAGCCCTTCTTTGAGTGGAATTCAAATTGGATGGGCACTTACCATTTAATAGAAAATGTACAATGTCAACATACCAGTCATCTTTAGAAATGTATTCTGCATTTGAATATTGGCATGTCGTTTGTGGATTATTCTCAGCAATCATCTTCACCAGTCCCTGTCCTCGAACTAGTTTCATGGGTTGGATTTCAAGATCAAATTCTTGGATGGTAGAAATCCATTTACCTCTTTTCTCACCTAGCTCATTCCGTAAAAACATAGTTTTGATAGCAGGGTCAGGCACAATGGCAAAAACTCTGTTGTGCACAATGTAATGTCAGAATTTTTTTACCGTTTTAAATAGTGCGTACATCTGCTTATCGAGGATAGAATACCTCAATTGAGCATCTTTTAAAGGAGCGCTTAAAAATGCTATGGGATTTTCTGCGCTATCCTCACCTTTTTGGGTCAAGACACTCGCAAAAGAGTGTTCCGATGCGAATGCATAAATATAGAAAGGTTTGGCATAGTTTGGACTTATGAGGGCAGGGGCTCTGGAAATGGCATCCTTAATGTTTTGAAAGGCCACCCTACTTTCCTCGTTCCATCTGACATCTACATCCTTCTTGAGCATCTTGTTCAACGGTTTGGCTATCTCAACGAAGCTTGAAATAAACTTCCTCACAAAATTAATTTGCCCGAAGAAAGATCTCAACTCCTTTTTACTACCGGGGAGAGGCAATTTTTGGATAGCTTCTACCCTTTTCGGGTCAATGGATATGCCTTCTTTTGAAATGATGTGACCAAGTAGTCTTCCTTCCATTACTCCAAAGATGCATTTTTTTGGATTCAAAGAAATTCCATGCTCTCTGCATCTTTGAAGAACCTTTTTCAAATCCTTGACATGGTCTTCTCTTTTCTTTGAAAATATTGGAATATCATCCACATACACAATGATACACTTGCCTATAAGCCCTTTGAATGCATAGTCCATGGCGCGTTGAAATGTTGCACCAACATTTAACAGTCCAAATGGCATTCTTTTGTAGGCAAATGTCCCCCATTTGGTTGTGAAGGCTATTTTCATCCTGTCATTGGGATGAATAAGAATTTGGTTATATCCAGAATATCCATCAAGAAAAGACATCATTTCAGATCCATTCATTGTTTGTAAAATTTCATCAATGGATGGCAATGGATAGTTATCCTTTTGAGAGGCCTTGTTAAGATTTCAAAAATCTATACATAGCCTAATCTCTCCGCTCTTCTTTCTTACTGGAATGAGGTTAGCAACCCAGGTTGAGTGCCTAACAGGGAAAAATAATCTTTGCTTCCAATAATCTCTTGACCTCCTTTTCTATTAAGGGCTCCAATAGCGGGTTAACAACTCGTTGTCTTTGTCTGAAAGGCTTGGAGTCCGGCTTTAGAGGGATGGTATGTGTAATGACGTTTTGGTTGTATGTTTTCAATTCGTTATAATTCCAAGCAATGCAATCCACGTAGTGTTTTAGTGCATGTATTATATTTTCTCTTTCTTCGACTGTACATGCCTTTGTGATGTACACTTCCCGTGGATTGTCTGCACTCCCTAGATTAATTAGATCACATGCATCTTTGGGGAGTGGAACCTTTTTTTCTTTTCGGCCTTGTATCCCATATCGAACATTTTCTCCAATGAAACTATGTCTTTAGGTATTTTGTTGGATTGACATGCAGTTTCACTTTCATTTTCTGCTTCTTCTTGCCATCTTTGCTCCTCATCAATCACCTGATTTTCAAAAATACCCGAGTTCGTGACAAATTTGAATATGTGTCTGTCATTTTCAAAAACTTGGAAATTCTTGACATTATCAGGTATTGATGGACAAGGAACTAATTCGATGGAGAACTTTTTACACCTTTTTATATCAACTGGATTTAACATGCCCGCGGCGACTGCAAGAGAGTCTGCTACATGATTTCCTTTTCTAGAAATAAGGGCTATATTGAAAGCATCGAATTCCTCAATGAGGTCCATGACCCTAGTTCTATAAAGGCTCAATCTCTTATCACGGCATGTATATTGTCCTTTAATATGCTTGACTACCAGTTCAGAATCTCCCAATACTTTCAAGCATTTAACCTGCTTGCTCAACGCTAGTTGTAAACCAAAGATCAATGCTTCATATTCTGCCATGTTGTTCATGCAAGGAAATTGCAATCTATAGGCAGCCAATAATGGTTTACTTCCTGGGCAAGTGAGCTCGACTCCGGCTCCTGCTCCCTGTTTGGATTTGGATCCATCAAACCTAAGCAACCATATGAAATTATTTTCCTCAAGAGAGCTACCATGAAATGTTTCCCTTTTAGGCTCTTCGGTAGCTTCTTCAACATCAAATGCATAGACCCCCAGCTATGGCTCAGAAAACTGAACTTCATTTGGCTTATTAAATTCTGTTATGATTTCCTTAAGCCTCGGTTCATTTTCTACTCTGATTTGATTCACGATTCCTTTCCAGGGTAGCCACATATGTGAGCAATCTGTTGAAAAATAGCCATTCAATGTTTTCATCCAATCCCTTGCAAGTAGCATTCCATATCTACTTGGGATATTAACAACCAGAATGTCGACTACTTGTTGGACCCTGGGTTCAGAATTTAGTTGAATTTTGACATCATATAGGGTCCCTACCACATTTACCTCAGATCGGTCCAATTGCAAAACTTTACATTTGGATGAAACAGGCTGTAGACCTAGCATTTGACATATCTCTGAAGGCATGAGATTGCTTGTGGCACCCGTGTCCACCAAACAATTATGCAAATTCTTACCAAAAATTCTCAGAGTCAATAGGAATGGCGGGACATCCCGTCTCTCCTTTCGTAAAATCAAATGGGACTCAACTTCCTTTCCCTTCCACACTTGATCAGGTGAGTTCAGAGCCTTTATCAATGCTTCTTTTTGGCTAGGCAATCTAGCCGCTTCTAAGAACGAAAGGCTTGATTTGGACTTCTTTAGATCCTCCACTATGTCATAGTTTGGTTTTTCAAATTTGACTGTCTTCTGTGTGTCATTAGACATCTCTCTTCTAAGTGGAGGAGGAGGATTATTATCTGCCTTAGTATCCGGAGGAAGGATAGAGTTATTTGGTGGTGTTGATGATGTTTTAGGGGCTTTAGATTTACTTCTCAAATGATATCCGTGATTCCCCTTTCTAAACTCTCGAAAAGCTTGCACCTCCTGTTCCAAAATTTCATCTTCTTCTTCCTCACTCTCACCTTCTTGACGATATAAAGTTTCCACCACCATAATGTTATCATCTTGATGTTGGGGTGGACCCTCATTTGGCACAAGTTCTAGGTCATCTACTTGGGCTTGGAGACAATGAGTGTATCTAGCGATTTCAGGACAATTCCTCTCATTGTGCTCTTTTGTATTGTGCAATCTGCACCCCTTTTCCCATGCAAAATTAGAAAGATTCAAAAGGGAACTGGATTGACTGGGTCCTACAGAAGTATCTAGTTGATTGGCAATAGGGGCAGGTACTCCTCCATTGTTTGGCTTTGTGTTCCAATGTCTCCCTCTATTGTGAAAATTTTTATTTGAGTGAGGGGCATGGGACTCATACTTCTATTTTTGAACCATGTCATTACTCAGTTTATGAACTATCTTCTTGAGCTCTTCAACATTCGAATAAATCTCCTTTGGTGGAGCTACATTATTGTTAGTTCCCATTGGGTTTGCATAATTCGTGGGATCTGGATTTAACATTTGAGTCAAATTTTGAGGAATTTGGTTCATAAATGGATTTACACTTTGGATCGAAGTTGGATTTGGGAAAGGAACTATAGCCTGAGAATTAACCTGGCTGGTTCCTTGCATAGTCGATTGACTATTTTGCAAAAATGCGAGAACGGGTGGAATGGATGTGATCGGTTGGATCGGAATGGGTGCATAGGCAGGTGTTGGTGGATATGGTTGTTGATATGGGAAAGCATTCATGTTTGGCATTTGCGGTGCCATGATGGGAGCTTGACCATATGGAGCATATTGTCCCATCATAGGCATCTGGGGAAACCCATAGCCTTGTGGTGTCATTTGTTGCTCGATGGTCATAGCTTCGTTGTAAGCTAAGGCGAGCATGGTGACTTGAGGATTTCATCTTGCAAACATTGTTGTCATGGGATCCAATGCCCCAAAATATATTTGCAAGGCCACTACGGGATCTATGGCAAAATGTCGAACTGCTCTGTTATAGCATTTTTGGAATCTCTGATTAAAGGTTCTAATTGGCTCACCTTGGCCCCTTTTGCATGTAATAAATTGATTGTAGATGGTTGCGGGATCCAAAGGTGACCTAAATTGATTGAAAAAGGCATTCTCCATTTGTGTCCATGAAGTGATCGAGCCAGTAGGTAGGCAAATGTACCATTCATAGGCCACTGGGTCTAGGCTCATGGGAAAAAGTCTGCAAGCTACATCCTCATGTTGGACTTGCAACCTTATCAAAACATCCCTATAGGCTTGGATATGCTCCTCTATAGTTCTTGGGCCATCTGGTTTATATTTGGGCAAGAATATTTCTATGTTCTTAGGGATTTCATGTATATCCCCTACAATATTCAAAGGGATATTATTAGCTCCATACCAAGGAGCTGCTGGAGGTTGGGCCATTTGACTCAGAATTGATGAGGACAACCCTACAAGAGTGATGGAAATGGTACTGATGATAGGTACGCTAGTGGCAATTGATACCACCGGTGTAGGTCCACTTGATGTTCCTGAAGCAAAAAGATCTTTTGTGACTGGTAGGTTTACAGCTTGCTTGGTTTTATTCTTGGGAGTACCAGTGAGTGTAAGGTCATGGAATATGGTTTCCCCAGTTGTTTGGGACCTAGTCGCGATACGACGTGGTGGGTCCAGCTTGCCTGACAAAACTCTCGATATCTCCAAAAAAACCTGCAACACAAAAACAAATGCTGTAGTTTAGCCGTTAATGAGATTTAAGAAATAATTTCAAAATCAAATCAAAAACACATTACTTCTGTATAAAAATCAAAATAAAGTAAACCAATTCGGCCCTCCTTCTAGCGCCAATTTGTTGAGTGGTATTTTCACCCAATTGTGAAAACACACTCTCCGATAGGATTTGAGTTTCAAAATCCCCTCTTGCAAAGAAATTATACAAGTAATTTCTCCAAGGTCTCCACTATGTTAGCATTTGGTATAAGTGCTACTATTCAATGTGAATGTTTAGAATACCTTAGTGATTGCAAGCAACTGTTAACAAGGGGCACTATGGTTTATTTCACTCTGAAATTATAATGATTTTGATTTTGGTGAATTTTCAAGTGTTTATTAAAATAAAAGTTAAACTTTCTGGAAATAAAAGTGCAGAGAAGATAAAAATAAAATGTAAAGGAAAATGAAACTAAAATACACTCAGGGGCTGCAATCCAATTCGACAAAACCGAAGATAATGAGGTTTTCTACATACAACCTAACCTATTGAACCTGCAAACTTGCACAATCCAGATAAGCTAGGTGCTGGTTTCTGGGGTCTTAACTATGGTTTTCAGATTTAGGCATTCGCATGAAGCAACCAAGAGAACTTGCATTAAACTTCACCTATAAACCTAAAAATCTGAAAGGGGAAAGATAAACATTCAATTTTGCATGCAAAAAATAACTCCTCCTTTCTTGCCAATGAGATGCAACTCTCTGTAATTCTGTATTAAAAAGAATATATCAGTTACAATGACAGAATGTTTCCAGTTTTGACAAAACCAGAACAAGTGGAGGAAAACGCTCCAAAAATAGGCCCAGAATGGCTTATCACCCTTAGCTCTGCAACCCTGCCCATAGCGATTTTTGACCCCCGTACCAATCTGTGCTTCTACTCTTATACTTTCTGGCAATGCTCCTTGTTTCGCCCTGTGACGCTTCGCTTCATCTCCCAGGTCTCTTCGTTTCATCTTCCCACCTCTTTGCATTATTTCTAGCTTTTGTTCGAGCGTCGAAACGTTTGATCTTCTTGCTAACTGTAACCGTTCTGTAACCCTTACACCTTTATGCCACGTGTTCAGCGCTTCCTTGCATGTTCTGTAACGGCCCGCTGCGAATCACGACAAAAATAGTATGTCGCTTTGCTCCTCTACCTGTATCGTGAAAATGAGACATGTCACGATATCGCGACATTTTTTGTCAATAGCCTCGTTCGTCCTCATGCATCGCGAAAATGATACATGTCACGATATCGTGACATTTTTTTCTATCGGGCCATGTGGGTGCAACCTGTCATGAAATCGTGACATTTTTTTGCTTCGGGCCGCGTTTTGTTGCACTTAGCTATGAAAATGCGACATGTCACAAAATCATGACACTTTTTCATTTCATACCATCTTGCTGCTTTCTATCGTGAAATCATGACACTTTTCTCTTTTGCATCATCTTGCTGCTTTCTGTCATGAAATCATGATGCTTTTCTCATTTGTACCATCTTGTTGCTTTCTATCATGAAATCGTGACGCTTTTCTCTTTCGTACCATCTCACTGCTTTCTGTTGCGAAATCGTGATGCTTTTCTCTTTCGTACCACCTTGCTGCTTTCTTTCGCAAAATCGTGATGCTTTTCTCTTTGACACCATCTTGCTACTTTTTTTCGTGAAATCGCGACACTTTTCTCTTTTGTACCACCTCTTTTACTGTCGATAGATCGCGAAAATGCAACCTGTCACGATTTCGTGACACTTTCTTTCAATTTGCTCCTTCCTCACTTTCTTGCAGCGAAAACCTGACGTGTCGCGATATCGTGACGTTTTTTATCTCTGCCCTTCATCTCGTCTTCAGGTCACGAAATGGCGACATGTCGCGATATCGCGACAACTTCTACATTGACTCTTCTCTTGCTGCCTTCGACCGCGATTTCATGACAAGTCCGATAGCTACATTTTCATTTTTCCTTTCTCTCTCCTCTATGAACCCCCTCACGATTTCACAACACGTCGCGATATCACGACATTTTTCTCTTCAAGATGCATTCTGCTGCTCTTAACCGTGAAAACGCGACATGTCACGAAATCGTGACAATTTTCCATTTTGCTGCATTTTGTTACTCTTGGCCGCGAAAACGCGACATGTCACGAAATCACGACGCTTTTCCGTTCCACTGCACTTCGCTTGTCTGAGCCATGAAAATGCGACCTGTCGCGATATCGCGACACTTTCTTTTTCTTAGCAGCATCACGTCACGATATCACGACCCTTTCTTTTTCTTAGCCACACCATGTCGCGATATCGCGACCCTTTCTTTTTCTTAGCCGCGATAGAGCAACGCGTCACGATATCGCGACACCTTTTCATTCCGACATACTTTGCTATTCTGAGCCGCGAAAACATGACACGTCGCGATATCACGACAACTTTTCATTTCTAGCCGCGATGGAGCAACATGTCACGATATCGCGACACTTCTTCTTTTTGTGATATTTTGCTCTTCCTTTGATTTTTTTAGCATCTGGGCCACTGAGGTCTTCTTCGAAAGCATGCAAAAAGGTGGGTCCCCAATTTTGGGGTGTGTTGTGGATCAGCCACAACACCTAGGTTAAAATAATATTTAAAGGAAGAATCATTCTAGGGTTAGTTCTTGTATTATTGCATTCTATATTTTTGCACTGTCCTTTATCTTTCATAGCTTAGATCTAGAATGGCCAAACTTAGGTATTTGTCTTGAAGGACTTGGAGCGAGTCCTTAAACTATTCCTGGTGAACCCTTCCCCTTAGCATCAAGTGTAGAGCACAACATATCCCCGTGGTTCACCCCACAAAAGGTTATCTCCTTGTGGATCTAGCCTTTTGTTTGGAATTTGTATGCGGTAGGGAAGTTTTCCCCCTCTACAAAGGTTTCAAATGTATTTTATTGAATTTTATCTTATCCTTTCTTCCTCCAAGTCCCCTTCCAAATTCTATTTAAGGATTCCATGGGTCAGAATTTAACAAGGCATTTTACTGTAGCAAATATCTACCAAATTTTTTAAGCATTCTCTCTTATCTCAACATTTACATTCTCAAGTGATTTTGTTTTGTTAGATTTTAATGTAACGAGCACTAGGAGATAACACTCACAAGATGTGGAATGAGGGAAAAACTAGGGCATTAGTTGGGTAGCCAAAGAGATTTTTGGTTACTATGGATTTGAAGACAAGATTGCTGCCCTAGGAGGGTCCAATGGGGACACCTCCGGATCCTCTTCTAGAGAGACATAGTTCTTATGCAGATTTTTTAAAGGATAAATCTCCATCAACGACTGAAGAAGCACAAAAAATTGCATTAAAAATGCTCTTTATGACTGTTAGAAATAGATCAACATCTCAACAAGTTAATGGATGCTTTCCACAATTAGAATCAAGTCCAAAGATTGTCATCAAGAAAAGGATGGTTGAAGAAATAGTTTTATATAGAGCCAATCATTATTTGATCTGTAAATTCATGGGTATTCGCCCTACCCTAATTTTTTTGCATTCCTAGGTCCAAAAAAATTGGGAGCCTCTTGGTGAGTATTCTTTATGGTTTATTAGCAATGGATATTTTATTGTTAGTTTTTCTTCACTTGTCGATAGAAATAGGGATTTTGAATCAGAAAAGAGGAATCATGGTCCGACAGGATTATTTTTTCAACCTTGGAGAGTGGGATTTGATCCTTGAATTGAACCCACTGCTGTCCTGGTTTGGATTCATTTTTATGCACTTCCAATGGAGTTTTGGAGTGAGCAGGTATTGGAAATTATCGATAATTCCCTTGGAAGACATCTGGGTGTTTCCAAAGACACAATAGAAGGAAAAACAACTATTTATGCAAGATTATGTGTGGAAATGGATCTTAGCAAACCTCTATCGGTAGAGGTGGAACTTGAACTTGTAGGACTATATTGGATTCAATAGCTGGATTATGAGGCATTGCCCTTCAGATGCAAAGTTTGCCACAAACATGGGCATTTGACCCGATTTTGCCCAAATAATATGAACATAAAAATGGAGGCTTCTCTAGGAATGTCAAATATTCCTAAGGAGGGTAAGTCAACAATAAACAAAGAACCATCCAATATTTCTTAGGGTAAAGAATCACAGAGAGATGGTTTTGAAAAGCCCAAAAGAAGGAGAAGGCAAAAGAAAAAATATGGTAAAGAGCAAACCCAACTCAAGCCCTCCAATAGGTATGATATCTTTAAGACACTAATGGACCAAGAAGAACAATTCATGGAAGGGGTGGATGGGAATAATGAAAATAATAACATCCATGTTCAAGCTTCTTTTTCATCTCCCCCGGTCATAGAGCAAGTAGTTGAGTATAGTGAGTTACCACAGTTAGAGAGTGCAGGGTCATTGATAGTGCATAACCAAGAGCAGCCAATAATTAAGGATGTCAACATGGGAATAGCAGAAAAGAATAGAGAAAGGCCAAATTTAGGGATAACTCAGGTGGAAAAGAGATAAAAAAATAGCAACTCTCAAGGAGTGGATAGAAAATCAAATAAGGAATTGATAGTAGTTCAAGGAGACAAACTGATCACTGGAGGATTAGTGAGGCCAATAGATTTTTACTGCTCTCAAGGTAACCAATGATTATAAAATAATGGAATGTTAGGGGTTTAAATAGCAGAACCCATCAATCTACTGTTCGAAGACTCTTAGAAAAATGTAAAATAGATTTTTTGCTTATCCAAGAGACAAAAATGTCGTTAGATCTTATGTGTAAAATAGTTACCAAAATTTGGAGGGGTGCTGGTCATATGGAATTGGCTGCCCAAGGTGCCTCAGGGGGGATAGTTACTCTTTGGAACTCTCTTGAATGGAATGCAATAGAACATATAGCTTGGAGGGGTGTTCTCACATCACATTTTAGAAATAATGTCACTACTGAACATGTTTTAATCACAAATTTTTATGGGGCTCAAAACCTAGTTGGTCAGATGCATCAATGGAAAGTTGTGTATAACATGAGAGTCTCAAAGGAAGATTGGATTATTGCTGGGGATTTTAATGCTAAATTATCCTATAGAGATCAGGAAGGGGAACCCCAATTTTGGACCCAGGGGATCAACTTATGATTGCCCAAGTCCAGGCATTACACTTGGTGGATATTAAATGACCTGGAACCAACTATAATTAGACTAATAAGAGGAGGGAGCCACATAGCAGGAAGGTGAAGTTAGACTATTTTTTGGTTTCAAAGGAGGCATTTGTAAAATGGAATATAAAATTTCAGATTTTGGAGGGTCCGAGTTTCGGATCACTTTCCCATTTTGTTGGAAGGAGGGATCAAGACAGTGCAACATCACAAACCATTTAAATTTGAAAAATTTTGGTTACAAAAAGAGGAACTTCGAAAGAAAATTCCACAATGGTGGGAAGAAGGTCGTCCAACATATGGGACAACAATGTTTAGATTCCACAAACAACTTCATTATGTCAACGTGCAACTGAAACAGTGGAGGTGAGCTAACAAGACAGACTTACAGGTCCAAAGAGCTTCATTGGTGGCTAGATGGGATGAGGTTAAAAAACACTTTAGGGAAGGAAAAATTACAGATCAAATCAAAGAAGAGGATGATGCATTGCGTAAAGTAGTTGAAGACATTAACAACCAAGAGGAGACCTACTGGAAACAGAGAGCAAGAACCACTTGGATATTAGAAGGTGATAAAAATACCAGATTTTTCCATCGGACTGCTTGTGCTAGGAGACAGATGAACAACATGGAAGCCCTTCAAGATGATAATGGACACTCCTTTGATACACTTCCAGGTTTGCATTTCCATTCAATGGATTATTTTTCTAAGCTATTTAAGGAAAGTATGGTGCAAGATGAAGAGGCTCAAAAAGAAGTTATTCTTGTCATACCCTCTGTTATCTCTAAAGAAGAAAATCAGACCCTACTTAAACCCATTGATAGAGAGGAACTGAAGAATGTAGTCTTTGGAATGAGCACCGGAAAAACTCCAAGTCCAGATGGCTTTCCAATTGAGTTTTTTCAGGCCTTTTGGGATAACCTGGAGGAGGATGTAATGGTTGTTATAGAGGAGTCCAAAGGTAGTAAAATAATGCTTAAAGCATTAAATCATACTTTCATTACCTTAATTCCAAAAGGGGAGGAGGGGGTACATATTTTAGATTATAGACCTATTGCATTATGCAATGTCATATATAAAATAATCACAAAGGTAATGGCTGAGCAGCTAAAACCTCTTCTACATAGCATTATCTCCTTAGAGCAAGGGGGTTTTGTAGAGGGTAGGCAGATTTTGGATGGTGTGGTTCTAGCTCAGGAGGCAATCCATTCAATGCAAACATCTGGTAATAGAGTTATGTTCATAAAATTAGATATGTCAAAGGCTTATGATAGGGTGGAGTGGAGCTTCTTGTCAAGGATGATGGCAGCCTTTGGTTTCTCTCAGGATTGAATAGAATGGTTCATGAGTTGTGTTTCTACTCTAACTTACTCAGTGTTAATCAAGGGTCTTCCCTCACAACCGTTTGGAGCTACTTGAGGCATTCATCAAGGAGATACTTTCTCTCCCTATATTTTTCTCATATTGGTTGAAGGATTGGGTAGACTTATCTTGAGGAGAAGACAACAAAGTTTTCTAACAGGTATCAAGGTGGGGGAGGAATTTTTGACTCACCTTAAGTTTGTGGATGACATAGGATTGGTGGGAGTGGCCAGCTTCAAGGAAGCAAGAATGATTAGAGATACACTTAATGTCTACCTTAGGGCTACAAACCAAGTCATCAATGATAAAAAATCCAAAGTGGTATTTTTCAATCTTGATCAAAGGCTTCAGGACAGAGTTTTAGAGATCTTGGGATTCACAAGGACATATCTCCCAGTGGTATACTTGGGGGTCCCTTTACATTTTAAAAAACTAAAAATAGATATCTGGAGGAATCTTTTGGATTGTATCAAGGATAGAATTAATAATTGGTCTCAAAAGTGGTTAAGATATGGGGGTAGATTAACTTTTTTACAGTCAATCATTCAGGCCATGCCAATTTATAAATTTTCTATCCTTGCTGCCCCACATACTATATGGAAAGAGTTGGACAAGATGGCTAGAAAATTTTTATGGGAAGGAGTAAAAGGAGAGAGGAAATGGGCCTTAGTTGGTTGGGATAAAGTAAGCTAGCCCAAGGTAAAAGGAGGTTTGGGACTGAGAAGATCAAATTTAAATAATAAAGATTTGGCTGAAAAGCTTTACTGGAGGTGGATTTCCCAACCAACTTCTTTATTCAATAGAGTCTTAACTAGTAAATATTTGGGACATGTAAACCCAAATGAGGTGGGTCATTTCCCTTTGGATGGTAATGGATCCTTAGTGTGGTAGGCTCTCAAGTTAGGATCTCAGGTAGTAAAAGATAATTTTTTGGAAAGTGGGGAGAGGGGAGAAGGCTCAATTTTGGATAGATTCATGGGATCAACACCCACCTATCATTGTTGAATTTCCTAAATTGCAACCAATAAAAATAGCCATAGAAACCAAGGGATGGGCCCATATTAAAATTTATTTCAACACTAGTCAGCTAGGGGATTATAAGTTTAAGCAGTTGGATGAGTGGCCAATTTCAATCCCTCCGGATTTGACACCCATCATGACTAAAATCTTGGCAGAAATATTTCTCATAGGTAGAGACGAGGAGGATGAATTAGCTTGGGGCTATGGGAGCCTTGGTATCTACACAGTGAAGGATGGATATGATAAGATCCTTCTAGAGCCTCCTCCTCATACATATCAAGTTGAGGATTAGAGAAATATTTGGCAGTCCAAGGGTTGGCCGAAAGTAAACTTTTTTGCTTGGTAGTTCATGCATAATGGAATTCTTACTTTTTATAATATCAGATGTAAAGGAATCATTGGTACATCTCAATGTGTTTTATGCTACAAGAGCGAGGAAACAACTGATCACTTGATGTTTGAGTGCCCATTCATGCACCATATTTGGGAGAGATGGTTTTTACACTATAAAATTCAAGTTAATGGTGATTTGAATCGGATTAATATTTGGGAAAGATGGAAGAGGGGTAGATTTAAATCTAAAGCTCTTTGTATTGGTTGGGATCTTGGATTAAATTTTATTTGGTGGCAAGTGTGGTTGGAGAGAAATGCTAGAATTTTTAGAGACACTTTTTCTTCTTTAGATGGAGTTTGGTAGGTCATTTGGAGCAAAGTCACAGAAACTGTGGTAGTCTATGCTAAAGAGGAAACTTAGGTTGTTATTGGGGCAATGGAAAAGGAAGTTGAAGTGCAAGAGGGACAAGACAGAGCTAGTTGGAAACCACCCCTAGAAGGTTGGATTAAAATTAATACTGATGGAGCTACAAAAGGCAATCCGGGTAGAGCTGGAATTGGAGTGGTTTGCCGAAATCATGTTGGAATAGTGCTCCATTGGGAACTACAAGGCTTGGAAAGAGCCACAAAAAATGAAGCAGAAGCCTTAGCTATCAAATATGCTTCTATTTGGGCAGTAAAACAAGGCCACAAGAGGGTAATACTAGAATCAAATTCTCAAATAATGGTTGAAGCTCTAGATTGCATGAGGAACTTTGATTTGAAAACATGGAGGCTGAGGATTCTTGTCACTCAAATTAAGGAATTATGGAGGGAATTAGATGATGTGATTCTAGTTTATGTGACTAGAATCTAAATAAAGTGGCAGGATTCTTGGCTAAGATGGGTGCTAAGAAGGAGGTAGCGGTTCAATGGCACAATGACATGGCTGTTGAGGATGAAGTGATTAGGCATGGTGTTGAAAGGGCAGTAGACCGAGACAGCCTAAAGATAATAGGAAGGTGTCATGATTTTGTGACATGTTGCAACGTCGCATCCAGTTGAGAAGAAGTGTCATGATATCACGACATGTTGCTTCGATGAGGCCAAAGGAGAAAATGTGTCATGATTTCGTGACATGTTGCTTCATCGTGGCCAAAGGAGAAAAAGTGTCATGATATCACGACATGTTGCATCATCGCATCCAAAAGAGAAAAAGTATCACGATATCACGACATGTTGCATTGTCATGGCCAAAAGAGAAAAAGTGTCATGATATCATGACATGTTGCATTTTCATGGCCAAAAGAGAAAAAGTGTCGCAATATCACGACATGTTGCATTTTTGTGGCCAAAAGAGAAAAAGTTTCGCGATATTGTGACATGTTGCATTTTCATGTCCAAAGGAGAAAATGTGTCGCGATATCGCGACATGTTGCATCATCATGGCCAAAGGAGAAAAAGTGTCACGATTTCATGACATGTTGCTTTGTCACGGACAAAAGAGAAAGAGTGTCACGATATCGCGACATGTTGCACCGTCACGGCCAAGAGAGAAGAAGTGTCACGATATTGCGACATGTTGCACCATCACGACCAAGAGAGAAAAAGTGTCGTGATATCACGACATGTTGCACCATCATTGCCAAGAGAGAAAAAGTTTCACGATATCATGACATGTTGCACTGTCATGGCCAAAGGAGAAAAGTGTCACGATATCGCGACATGTTGCATCATCGCGGCCAAGAGAGAAAAAGTGTTGTGATATCGTGACATGTTGCACTATCACGGCCAAAGGAGAAAAGTGTCACGATATCGTGACATGTTGCATCATCATGGCCAAAGAAGAAAAAGTGTCACGATATCACGACATGTTGCATCGTCACGGCCAAAGGAGAAATAGTGTCACGATATCACGACATGTTGCATCATCACAGCCAAAGGAGAAAAAGTGTCGCGATATCGTGACATGTTGCATCGTCACGACCAAAAGAGAAAAAGTGTCACGATATCATGACATGTTGCTTCGCCGTGGCCAAAGGAGGAAAAGGTGTGGTGATATCGCGACATGTTGCAACGTCACGGCCAAAGGATAAAAAGTGTCATGATATCGTGACATGTTGCATTGTCATGGCCAATGGAGGAAAATGTGTCGTGATATTGCGACATGTTGCAACATTGCGGCCAAAGAGAAAAAGTGTCGCGATATCGTGACATGTTACAACATCACGGCCAAAAGAGGAAAAAGTGTCACGATATCGCGACATGTTACATTTTCATGGCCAAAAGATAAAAGTGTCGCGATATCACAACATGTTGCATTTTCGTGTCCAAATGAGAAGAAGGAAAAAGTGTCGCGACATCGCGACAAGTTGCATCAGTAGACCAAACCGATCCCCCCTAGCAACATCTCACATTGTGCAAACATTAAAACTCGTTGGATCGTGCATTAGGCCAATGGGGAAGGAGTCTCTCCATGCTTGAATCTCGGATTCGATGACTCCCCTGTTAGCTAGGTTTTGGTTTAAGAGATTTGGCTCCAATGCAAATCTTCTTTTATTGTTGTAATCTTGTGTTCTCTCTGTCTATGGCTGGGAAAAGTCTCATCCCAACTTGTAACTGATCTTTGTTTTAATACAAGTTTTTTTAAATTTTTCAAAAAAAAAAACATTTACATTCTCAAGCATTCTTAATATATTCTCTAAGCATTCCAAATATTGAGAGCACTTTTCTAGAATTTGTGGAGGGCAACTAGGCAAGGCAAGGGAGCTTGGTGGCAAGGAGATCTTGATGCAAGAGAGAGGCCATAGCTAGGTGAAATATAACATAGTTATCTCCTTCATTTTATTTCCACCCCTTTCATTTTATCTTCCTAAATTTAGCTTTGCAAGTTTTACTAACTCCATTTCTTGCATCATTTTGTCTTTATTTACATATTTTATTATTGTGTTGAGCTTAATTTTATTTTGTAGGCTTTAAAATTCTTACTTACAAGTCTGATTTCAAGGATTTGTAGCCTCTCCTATGCATTTAACATCTCTCTTGCAGAGTTTTTTTAATTTATATTATTTCATCATCCATACTTTGGCTCTAATCCCTTGTTTTTGCAAGATTTATTGCAATTTCCCATCATATATTATCTTACATTACTTGTTGTCCTCTTATTCTCAGTATTATTGCTCATATAGGTAGTATGCTAACCTCTTTGCTTCTTCCATGCTCATTTACTTTCATATTTATTTCATTTATAAGCATTCAATTTAGTTTTGCTCATATTTTTACCATTTTATTTTATGCACTATATATAGTTTTACATTGCATATGTAAATCTCTTCTTTCCCTTCATCCCTTAAGGCAAGGTGTGAAGGATACAAGTTTTTTGTTGCCTTTTATCTCATATCCTTTTGCTTAGCCTCAAAATATCTCCACTCCTAAGCTCTCTGATTGTTTAAAACAATCATTGAAGCATTTCCCCTGCCTTTTCATCCAAGCATTTACTTAGATCTTAAACTTGATAAAAAACCTGCATAAATATCTATCTATTATGTAATTAGATCAGTAGTTAGTAGCATTAGTATCTTTCCTAATAGATTTATGTGCATTTTCCACTCCATTGCACTCCCATATAATTTAATTTTTAGTTATTTTGGATATTCTCATTATCTATACATCCATTTTAATTTTAGTCATTAAATTATTTTTTTAGGGTCTTAGATATTTATTTTTATCAGTTGTAGACCTAAAAAATATGATTAGCATCATTCCCCTACAAAATCCAACTGAAAATCTATCAAAATCCATTAAAATCAACCTTTGAAACTCTTAAAAATTCATCATAGGACAAAATTTGCCACCCTGTGCTATTAGTGGTGAATTTGGTAGCCTAAAACACTCATAATCAAATTCACCACTCAGACCAAATTCACTAGTGGTGAATTTGGTTACAACACAAATTCCATACTTGGAGGTAATAATACTCATTTATTTCATTAAAAATGGGTTTGATAAGTTTTTTAGACAAGTTTATGCCCTATCTAGACCTCAGATAGACCACTCGAAATAGAAACCCTAATTTTCTTTTGGTTTTTATACAAATTTACAAAATTCGTCACCCTAGTGGCTAATTTGGTAGCAGTGGTGAATTTTGTAGACAAGCTTTAGGAGACGTAATCTAGCCACTTGACCCTTCCTTGGATCTGCAATTGAACTTTTTCTATGTTCTATTTCCTTATTTTTGTTGTTTTGCATTAGAAATCACACTTTGGCAAATTAAATAACCTTAATTAGGAACCCTAATTATTTAAAAAATATTATAGTTTCCTCATAAAACATTATGATTTGCTTATAAAACACTTACAAATCAGTCAATTAAGGAACCTTACGCTAAATTATATCTTCTCCTTTATTTTCAAGTACTTAGGCAAAGAATTGAAAGTCATTTAGTTGCATTTAGGCTCATTTTATCTTCTTGTATTCCTTCTTGTTTGCCTTGAAATAAAAATACCTCCTTAGATAATCCCTCAAATTTAAAAAGTATATGGGATAGCTCTTGTTTTCATGCATTTTGTGTGAAAAAAGCTTAACATGCATTAATACGATCATTGAAGATTTAGGTTTAAATAACTGTTAAGACTTGAAAAAGGTTTGGATTGATAGAGATCCAAAACCTTAGGTATTTTCTTTGAATAAATCCATTAAAACATCGACAAAATAAGCATTACATCAAACTATACAAAACCTAGGAAAAAAACATTGAGTAGGAGTCTAGTTGTATTGAGAATCTTCATATTCTCAAAGTCTCCATTGGAAAGGGACTCTCAAGTGGGGAAGAAGAGATCCTAATAGATATTCCATGCGCACACTTGACATTGAATTAGACTTAATGGGAAAATAACATGAAGTTTTTTTGCCATATACATATTTTGTGAACCTGATGTGAACACTCCTTTTGCCTTAACAAAGCTAAAAGTTTGTTAAACTTAAAAAAGATCATCTAATTTGCTTTCTTAGATTACATCACATTAAATTAAAATAACAAGAACATAACCAATTGCTAATCCTACTGGGGGAAGGATAACGACGCCTTGAGTAAACTGAAGTACAAACCTTAGGGGAGCAATCTTCTTAGGTAAGTATATCATAGTGGATTAGTTGGAGTCACAAGGAGGGTTGTTTATCAAGGTGACATAAGGATATCAAACATCTTCTTTTCTTTACTATAATTACTTTGGAAACAAAAATCTAATAAATTAGCCTCCCTTTTTGAAGTCAAACTTTCATACAATATCTCAACATCCATACAACACTTGAAATACGAGTGTTTTTTCTACATATCATGAGGGATATTCTCATGAAAAAATTCAACAAGAAGTAAACCCATGGTCACAAATGACGAACCTAACCTCCTTCAAAGAAGTCTTTTACATGGCTAAAAGATTAGAAGCCATCCTCATAAGATGAGAGAAACTCAATTATAAAAACAAAAAAGATGAAAATTCCCCTAATAAGGGGTAATACAAAAACAAACATGTCATGGGATATGGTGTAACTGAATCTCATAAAAAAAATAACATAAACACTAATTAAATTACTTCTCAAAATTTGGTCATCCAAAGAGAAGACAAACCCCAAAGGTAATACACAAATACAAGACAAAATCAAATATTTATGCTAAAAATGTTCCTTGACTCTAAATTAATATAAATTTTTCTAATTAGGCCTTGGTATCTATCCAAGGGATCACCTTTTTAGGATAGGCAAGACGAATATTGGGACTTTCACCAAACAAAAGGACACAATACCAAAAAATGTAGAACTTTAAAGAACAGTATTCAAGACCTCATTGAGGAATGAAAATAACATTCAATAAAATGGAAAATCCCAAAAAAGGTATGGGGATATTTCAAGACCCCTTACCAATGCATGATCGAATATTAACCAATTTCATAGGCACCATTCATTTATCTTAGTCTTCCCATGCCATAACTAGGCAACAACCAAATAATCAATCTTTGGATCAACCTCTGTTGGTTATCCCAAGAACAAAGATGAATATCCCTAATAAATCACCTTTGGTACTCACACCTTCTCAAAATACTTTGCATACCTTTGATATTTACCAAAAATTGAAGGATGTACCTACAAAGATCTCTCTCCTAGAATTGCTAAAAACATCACCCACTCATAGGGAAATATTGTTGAAACTCTTAAGTGAGCAAGAAGTCCCTTAAGATATATCTTCAAATGATATTGCTAACATGGTCAAACTAGTTGGAGTGAACAATGCTATCCTAGCATGTCATGAGGAAGATACTCCTCTCAAAACCATATCAGAGGATTCCCCTTGGTAGACAACAAATTTATAACAAGAGTCTTGGTAGACAACGGGTCAAACTTGAATGTATGTAACATAAAATTCTTATAAAAGTTTGACTTAATGAAAATTGACTTGCAAAAATTGGACCTCATAATTAGGGCCTTTGACAATGAGGAACAAAAAGTAACTGGTACTATAACTTTACCTATCAAAGTAGGGCCTCATGTCCTAAAACTCTCTCTTATGTCATATCATGTGACGTAACATATAACATGCTCCTTGTAAGACCTTGGATACACGCTATGAGGGCAGTGCCTTCCACCTTACATCAATGTCTCAAATACAAGTATCAAGGGAGGATCATCCATGTTCTTGGAGATCCAAAATCTTTCACTATGTGCAAATCTATTAACCTACAAGATATTAATATATGGCCTTCCATACAATTAGCCAAGTCAAGCAAACAACCAAAAGTAGATAAATAAAATAAAATATTAGAGGAACCTCTCATAAAATTATATAATACTCCCAATCATCCTCTTCCAATGATCAAGTCAACTTCATTCATTGAAAGTAAGATCATTTTGCAAAACTAGTAAGTGTGTTCCTATTTCCTCATGATATAGGCTTTCCCAATATGAAAGTACTTAAAATTCAAGTAGGGTCTTGTACTTTCATCCATGGTAGAACCACCCTTGATGAAAAGATCCAAGGACATAACTTCATGCCTAGCGAACAAACATATACTTCTTGTTATATGTCTCATTTATTTTCCATGGCTAAAAAAATTATTTCCAACATGGGTTATCAAGGTAAAGGCCTAGGTATTTATTAATAGGGTATTAAAGGACCCATAGAAGCTGAGACTTGGTCGACATGATGTAGGATCAGATTCATCCCCCAAAAAAATAATCTTCTTCTATATCGAAAGAAGATAATAAAAATGAGTATCCTGATTGAATACATGGTTCCCAATTGGGTGATGAGGATGAAGATGAACTGTGGTCACTCCTTAACCAAACATCCTATAAAACCATATGATTTGGTAGCATTAACTTGTTAGAATTGGTTCATCTACAATCAATAATAGTTGAAAAAAATCCTGAAGATTCTTCGAATGATCATCATATAGAAGAATCTCTCAAAAAATTCTTCAACTTAGACTCAACTCAAATTTCTTATTTAGAACAAACATGTATGGATCTATAAGAAATTAAATAATTAGGGATAATAGATGCCCTCTACATTTTTAGGATGAGTCACAAGCCTTAATCGAAGAAACCATAGAAGTCAACACAGTAACAGATCAGGACCCTCACCTTATCAAACATGGAAAAGTCTTGACCCAAGAAGAGTGAAAAGAGTATACAAATATACTAAATAAATTGTATGACATCTTTGCTTGGGGATACAATGACATACTAGAACTTGATCCTTCACTAGTAGTTCATTATTTTGTAGTACATCCCAATGACAAACATGTTAAACATAAATTAAGAAAGATACATCCAAGAGTTGCTCTTTCAGTAAAATATGAATTGCAAAAACTCCTATATATTGGATTCATAAAGGCCATAGATTATTTATATTGTATATCCAACATCGTTCCCATCACCAAGAAAAAGGATCCATTCGATGCTTGTCCAAAGGATGATTTCCCTTTTCCAAACATAGACATGATATTCGACTTCACTATAAGATATAAGATGTTATCCTTAATGGATAAATTCTTAGGCTACAACAAAATTAAGATAGTGCTAGAAAACCAATATAAAATAGTTTTAACTACCTGTTGAGTGGTATTTTTGCCCAGTTGTGAAAACACACTCTCCGATAGGATTCGAGTTACAAATCCTCTACTTGCAAATAAATCCTGTAAATAATTTCTCCAAGGTCTCCGCTATATTAGTATTTGGCATAAATAATAATATTCAGTTTGAATGTTTGGAATACCTTAGTATTTGCAAGTAACTGTTAACAAGGGGTACTGTGGTTTATTTTATTCTGAAATTGTAATGATTGCTCATTTAATCAGAATGAACTCAATGTGAATTAATCTTAATGATGAATCTATTTTCGATTTCGGTCGATTTTCAAGTATTTTATTTCAATGACTGTAAATTCGACTAAAGTTAGATTTTCGAGAACATAAAAGTGCAGAGAATAAAAGACATGAAAATAAAAATTAAAGAAACTAAAATTAAAGTACATTCAAAGTGCTACGATCCTATTTGAAAAAACCAAAGATAATGAAGTTTTTTGCATACAACCTAACCTATTGAACCTGCAAAACTTGCACAATCCAGATAAGCTAGGTGCTGGTTTCTGGGGTTTTAACTATGGTTTTTGGATTTAGACATTCGCATAAAGCAACCAAGAGAACTTGCATTAAACTTCACCTATAAGCCTACAAATCTGAAAGGGAAAAGATAAACATTCAATCTTGCATGCATAAAATAACTCCTTATTTCTTGCCCATGATATGCAACTCTCTGTAATTCTGTATTAAAAAGAATGTATCAGTTTACAATGACAGAATTTTTTCGGTTTTGACAAAACCAGAACAAGTGGAGGAAAACGCTCCAAAAGAAGGCCCAGAATGGCTTATCACCATCAGCTCTACAACCCTGCCCGCAGCGGTTTCTGACCCCCATACCTGTCTTATGCTTCTACTTTTAAACTTTTTGGTGCATTTCTATGTTTCGCTCTATGACCCTTCGTTTCATTTCCCATATCTTTTCGTTTTGTCTTCCTCGACTCTTCATTATTTCTGGCTTTTGTTCAAGCGTTGAAACATTTGATCTTCTTTGCTAACTGTAACCGTTATGTAACCCTTACACCTTTATGCCACGTGTTCAGTGCTTCCCTGCATGTTCCATAATGGCCCCCTTTAAATCATGACAAAAAATAGCATGTCGTGATATCGCAACATTTTTATAAATGCAGCTTTGCTCCTCTACTTGTATCACAAAAATGAGACATGTCACGATATCGCGACATTTTTCTTTCAGCAGCCTTGTTCATCATCATGCACCGTGAAAATGAGACATGTCGCGATATCGTGACATTTTTCTATCAATAGCCTTGTCCACCTTCATGCACTGTGAAAATGAGACATGTCACGATATCGCGACATTTTTTTGTCAACAACCTTGTCTGCCTTCATGCACCGCAAAAATGAGACATGTCACAATATCGTGACATTTTTCTATTTTGGGCCAAGCAAATGCAACATGTCACGAAATCATGACATTTTTCTTTTTCGGGCTATGCAGATGCAACATGTCATGAAATCACAACATTTTTCTCTTTCGGGCTGTGTAGATGCAACCTGTCGTGAAATCGTGACGTTTTTCTCTTGTGCAGATGCGACCTGTCATGAAATTGTGATGTTTTTCTCTTAACGTTTTTCTCTCATGCAGATGAGACCTATCGTAAAATCGTGATGTTTTTCTCTTATGTAGATGCGACCTATCATGAAATCGTGACGTTTTTCTCTCATGCAGATGCGACCTATTGTGAAATTGTGATGTTTTTCTCTTTCGGGCTGTGCAGATACAACCTGTCATGAAATCATAACGTTTTTCTCTTTCGGGTTGTTCCACTGCACTTGTCCGCAAAAATGCGACATGTTACGAAATCACGACACCCTTTCATTCTACACCATATTCTTGATTCTTGTCGTGAAATCATGACACTTTTCTTCTATATCCACTTTGGTTGCTCTAGGTCACGAAACTCTGACATGTCATGATATCGTGACATATTTCCCTTGCTTAGCTTGTAGGTCACCGTAAATCATGAAAATGAGATAGGTCGCGATTTCGTGACACCTTCTATCCTCATCTCTGTTGCCGTCGACAAATCACAAAAATGCAACCTGTCGTGATTTCATGACAATTTCTTTCCTTTATTCCTTCCTCACTTTCTTGTCATGAAAACCTGACATGTCACGATATCGCGACATTTTTTCTCCTTGCCCTGTTCTGACTGCTTTGACCGCGATTTCATGACATGTCACAATATCATGACATGTCACAATATCGCGATGTTTTCACTTTGTCTTTCTCTCTCCTCTATGAACCGTGATTTCATGACATGTCACAATATCATGAAATTTTTGGTCAAAACTTCTTCTTGCCTGCTTTAACTGCAATTTCATGACAAGTCATGAAAACATGACATGTCACAAAATCATGACAATTTTTGTACTTGGCTGTTTTACCCATCAAACATCGCAAAAACACAACATGTCATGATATCACGACAACTTTGAGTCTTCAACTTAATTCTTTTTCCTACATCACGAAAATGAGACATGTCGCGATATCATGACATTTTTGGCATCTTGTTCTATTTGACCACTTTGACCGTGATTTCATAGCACGTCACGAAATCGTGATATTTTCTCATCATGCTGCATTCTATTGCTCTTAGCTGTGAAAACACGACATGTCATGAAATTATGACACTTTTTTGTTTCATTGTACTTCACTTGTCTGAGCCTCAAAAATGTGACATGTCGCGATATCATGACACCTTTTCATTTCGACATACTTTGCTGTTCTGAGCCGCGAAAACGTGACATGTCATGATATCGCAACAATTTTCTTTTTCTGGCCACGACAGAGCAACATGTCACGATATTGCGACAACTCTTCTCTTTTGTGATATTTTGCTTTTTTCATTGATATTTAGCCTATGGGCCACTGTATTTTTCTTGGAAAGCATGTAAAACAGGTGGGTCCCCAATTTTGGGGTGTGTTGTGGAGTAGCCACAACAAATGGTGACTCTGTTGTCAAATGCTCCTGAGCATTTTGGTGAGAACCTAACCTGGACGTATACAAACTCAGAAATAGGCGTTAGCACATAAGAAATATAAACAAATGCCAATAGATCAAAAATATATGAATCATTAGAATCATTAAGTATCAGCTCGGTGTGTGCAATGTGTTTCATTCCCTATCGCTTGAAATTGATCAACATTCCATTGTCAGTTTCACTTATGATTTGCATGCAAGGCTATGAATGATTTATGCAGGATTTGATGTATGATGAAGATGCTAAAGATATAACAACCTGATTTGCAAAGGCTCAAACCTTCTAATATCATGAACAAACATATTAAAACTGTCAAACCCTCTTAGGACCAAATAAATAATCTACTAGATCCCAAAGTTGGTTATGTGTCACTACCATCTTGAACCCATGTGCAAGTGTAAGTGAAATCAAAAATTTGGGGAATAGGATTCCCAACCTAAGCGAGATGGGAATTTAACCCTATCCTTACTATTATGATCTGGAGTTCATTACCTCATCTTGAACAAAATGATTTAACCTATTATGGATGAAACTGTCAAGCTAGCCTGTCCATTTGAGCAGTCAGTGGTCTTGTTTTAGACAAGACATGTTGCCACGCATGAGCATACTCCACTGCCAGCCAGGCGTCTATAGCCCCGATGGAGATTAACCTCATAATCCATGATTTGACTCTACTTTTGATTTCTTGGATCTTGGGGATGACTACCCATCCTTGCAAGGGACATGTAGTACGATCCTTCCAATCCAAAATTAATAAAGAAATGAAAAATATTTACTTTGGAATTTTAGATTCTTGAATGAGCAAAATAGAAGCTTTGGGGAATCATATTCTCAACCTAAGCGAGATGAGAATTAGACCCTATCCTTACTACTCCATGAAGGTCAAATCAGAGCTTTGGGGAATCGGATGCTCAACCTAAGTGAGATGAGGATTTAACCCTATCCTTACTACTCCATGAAGGTCAAATCAGAGCTTTGGGGAATCGGATCCTCAACCTAAGTGAGATGAGGATTTAACCCTATCCTTACTACTCTGATTTTAGGCTTTAAGCATTATGGGAGTGGTAAAAACCACTGTTTAAGGATTATATTGCAATATGGGATAGACACGAAATATTCCTTTCACCTCACCTTTTCTTCCAAGTATGGTTTTGACCATTTTGCTCAAGATTCTCTTTAATATGCGTAGAATGTGCTTGCTTCAAGATAGTTTGGGCATCAGTTTCTAACCTTAGGATCCTTTTAATATATGTTATGTAATAACCCTAAGAGGATTCGACACCTTTTCAATGATTGTACATGACATGAAGATGCAACTGAGATGAAATATATATGCAATGTATAATGTAATATGAGATATGAATGCATTGCTCCTTTTGAAATGCGGATGGAGTATATATCACCTACTTTACCATAAAGTGAAAAACTGACAACTTCATGCATCACAAGTTTCAAACGATATTCTTTAATGTGTTTGCAATATTCGTGGAGATTTCTGCATTACAATTCCGATGTTTCATATTCTCCCTGATCTAAAACATAAGTTAACATCTCAAAAACAATCATCATCATTTTTTTATTATTTTTTATTTATAAACAAACCAAACATTTCAAATGAAATTAGACACTCAACTTAAATCCTAACTAAACTAGTAATCTTAAAACAAACAAAACAAAATTTGAAAATCCATACCAAAATCGAAAAATATAATATCAATATCCTACGACTCAAGGGTTAAATAGTGCTTTAAAACATGCCCATTAACTGGTAACGTCAAATCCTTCCCTTCCAAAGTTCTTAACCTGAATGTATTTTTCCCTAGAATTTTCGAAATCTGATAAGGGCCTAACCAAATACAATCAAATTTTTGATGATTCCCCTTTTCTTCATGTCTTTTATCCCACAGTAAGACCAAATCTGAAATTCTGAAGGATTTAATTTTAGCTCTTCTGTCAAACCATCTTTTAACAACCTCTTGGTGTTTACTCATGTGAATCATGGTTTCCTCCCTTTTTTCATTGAGATGCATTAAATGACTTAATCTAGCTTCAGTGTAGTTATCTGTTCCTAGGTATTCTTGCATGAAATGCAGGGTTTGCAGCTTCAAGTTTGTAGGAAATATTGGGTCTTGTCCATAGACCAAATGATAGGGTGTGTTTTCTATTGAGTCTTTTATTCTGGTCCTATCTGCCCAAAGAGCAAACTTTAACTGGCTGTGCCAATCTCGAGGGTTCTGTTGAGAAGCAACACACCCTCACTGAAAAATGAATTTCTACCCTTTGAAAACTTTGTGCTTTCATTTTTTGCAGTAGGGACCCTCTTGATGATTTTTAGTTTTAATCCCAGATTTTTACTTGCCTCTTTCTTCTTCAAGTTTTGCCTATGTCAAAGCATCCAAGTTTTCTTGCATTATGGCTTTGTTATCTCAGACTTCACTTTTTACATGCTAGAATCATTCATGGATAAAAAAAGTCTTACACCAGTATGAGAAAAATGCAGAAAATAGACAAATAAATTCATTAGAAATCAACACTTTCCATTTTTGAAAATGTCGCGATATCGCGACACTTCCATTTTTGGAAATGTCGTGATATCACAACACTTCCATTTTTGGAAATGTCGCGATATCGCGACACTTCCATTTTGGAAATGTCGCGATATCGCGACACTTCCATTTTTGGAAATGTCGCGATATCGCGACACTTCCATTTTTGGAAATGTCGCGATATCGCGACACTTCCATTTTTGGAAATGTCGCGATATCGCGACACTTCCATTTTTGGAAATGTCGCGATATCGCGACGGGTTTCAAGAAAATCGGCTAAGTCAGAAATGCGTAGCGAAATCGCGACACTTTCCAAAAATGGAAATGTCGTGATATCGTGACATTTCCATTTTTGGAAATGTCGCGAAATCGCTACCGGTTAGGAGAGAGAAATCCGGATCGTACGAAACGTCGCGATTTCACGACATGTCGCGAAATCATGACATGTCACATTTTTGCGGCAGATGAAGAAAAAAGTGACTAAGGCATGAAAGGCATCGCGATTTCGCGACATGTCGCGAAATCGTGACATGTCTCATTTTTGCGTCGTCGAAAGAAGAAAAACGCACAAGTCAAGAAAGCGTCGCGATTTCGTGACATGTCACGAAATTGCAACATGTCGCATTTTCACGGCTGCAAGAGGGAGAAAGTCGCTAAGGGGGAAAAGGGTCGCGATTTCGCGACATGTCGCGAAATCGTGACATGTCACATTTTCGCGACAGGTTTGAGAGAAAGAAGCCGAAGGCAGAAAAGGGTCACGATTTCGCGGCTTCCAGGAGAGAAAGGGCCCGAGACGTACGGACTGTCGCGATTTCGTGACATGTCACGAAATCGCGACAGGTCCAGGCAAAGCAAGCAAGAAGGAAGCAAGAGGAACCAAAATTGAAAATCGACTAAGGCAAAAGGATGTCGCGAAATCGCGACAAAATTGGCGGAGGAATCCCGAGGTGTACGGACTGTCGCGATTTCGTGACATGTCGCGAAATCGCGACAGGTCCAAACAAAAATTCAAAGAAAAGTCTAAGGCATTTTAACGTCATGAAATCGTGACGTTTTGAAGAGGCAAGGCTCGAAAAGACAAGAGTGTCGCGAAATCGCGACACAAATGAGAGTTGGCAGCAAAGAGCCACCATGTCACGATTTCGCGAAATGGTGGAGAGAAAGGAGTGCAAGGAAGGTAGGCGTTGCGATTTCGTGACGTGTCGCGAAATCGCGACATGTCGCATTTTCGCGACGTGTCGCGAAATCGCGACATGTCGCATTTTCGCGACGTGTCGCGAAATCGCGACATATCACATTTTTGTGACAGGTAAGGCAAAAAATTGGCTAAGGCATGGAAAGGTCACGATTTCGTGACATGTCGTGAAATCGTGACATGTCGCATTTTCGCGACAGGTTGGACAGAAAAGTGCTGAAGGGCAGAAGGGGTCATGATTTCGCGACCAGGATGGAAGGAAGAGGCCAAGGCAGGAGCATGTCACGAAATCGTGACATGAAGGAATAAAGATGCATGGAGCAGGGTCACCGTCGTGATTTCACGACATGTCACGAAATTGCGACATGTCACGTTTTTGCGGCATATGTGAGCAGAAGGGCAGCGACAGAGAAGCAGGTCATGATTTCGTGACATGTCATGAAATCGTGACATGTCGCATTTTCACGGCCCTGACAGAAAAAGCCCAGAAATGCAAGACAGCTGGAAATGGACACGTGTCGCGATTTTGCGACACGTGTCAAAACCCTGCAGGCCACGTATCAGATAAACAAGGCCGACATGCAAGTAAACTTTAGGGTTTTTAATCTGATTTAATAATTAAAGTTCTGATTTAATATTTCTAAAATACTAATCCATCTTTTGTTCTTTCATGCAGGAAGCCATCTGGCACTTACATGATAACGGAGAAATGGCCATAAAGGTAAAGCTTAGTGCAAATTAATCAAAGACGGCCATATTGAAGGAGAAGATGCCAGGAATTGTTGTTTCATCCAATTTTTACAGATCTAGCCGCAAAGAGACTTTACGATGACTAAGTTGCTGCCCATAGTGGAATATGTCGGGAATTGGCCGAGAAATGAAAATATCTGCACACAGTTACCGGATTTTGCCGGTGAATGCATTTAATGAAAATTTATGGCAGAATTAATAGCTTGCAGAGATTTTCAACTCGGGGATGGCTCTACGAAGATGAAATGTCAGAGAAGTGGTGATTCATCCAAATTACCCGAGGGCATTAATGAAGACATTTATTCACAGTTGCGGGTGAATGCAAGTGGCATTCGAATTCTGTCTTCTCCATTTATGGCAAGTGACTGCACTGATTTGCAGAATGGTTAAGTTCTATCCAA
This sequence comes from Wollemia nobilis, assembly GCA_028583015.1. Lineage (NCBI taxonomy): Eukaryota > Viridiplantae > Streptophyta > Pinopsida > Araucariales > Araucariaceae > Wollemia > Wollemia nobilis. The sequence goes on along the minus strand of JAQPPZ010001152.1, from coordinate 1,761,019 downwards.
AATTTGTTTTAAAAGGGCTTATATTGTAAAACCCGGGTCCTAGGGTTTGAGATGATAAGATTTGCGGTTGGAGAAGAAGATATTTTTGAAAAGATCAGGGTCTGTCCTGAGTCTATAAATACTTCTTCTCAATGTAATCGCAGGAGGCGAAAACTTAGAAATAAAAGGCTATTGAAGCAATTTCTTGCAAAGATTGTTAAAGACTTTATTTTCTAGACTTGGAGTTTATGTGCTTTTATTTTCTGTGATAGCATGGCCAGGAGCCTAATCTTTTGCAGATTGTGATAAGTTCATCTTATTTTGTTATCCGTTTCATTAAAGTTTATTAAATATATGCTGTGAATCTATGTTATCAAGATTAAATATGCTGGTAGGCTTCATTTGTTCTATTGTATGCTAGGGAAATTACAGATTTAAGGTTTAAGTCTTTTCTAATTGCTCTATCCTCACTATGCGAGCTAGGCTATCGATGAAAGATATCAATTTTAATTGACTTCCCTTCGGTTTATAATTTTATGTTAGAGTTGTTCTATCTCTGCCTTATGCTCTTAGTAGGAAGTGATCTTAGAAAGCTGAACACTTCCTTCTTTGATTTGTTCCGTTGTGAAGATGATAGTATAAATAAAATTGGTAGTTTTGTTTTACAGTTAAATTTGATAAACTTCTCTTTCTGCCTTACCCTACCCTCTTTGTTTTACCGTGAAATGATCCATTTTTATTTTCTTTTAATTTTATCTTTTATTTAAATCTGCTGACCCATAAGAGCTAGATCAAAGAATTAATTTTAAATCTGATTGTCAACAAGTGACAATTTTTGAACATTACTGAGCAAGTTCAGTGAGCCCGTTGTAAGGTATAGACAATCCATATTGAAATCTATTCTAGAAGCGAAAAAGAGTGAATTGACATTCGACCCAACTCTGTAACTCACACCTTGGATAACCAGCTAGATCCTAAAGTGAGTGGGATTTATCCCGTATAAGTGTTATCAGAGTTTTGTGCTCATCGTTCACAGGGTGTGTATAAAAGTCAGACCAACATTTAAAAATGGTGCTAGAAGGAGGGCCTACTGAAATTCGATCAGTATTGTAAGTTGTCAGTACAGTATTTTAAGATTTCCAGAAAAGAAGACCTCAAATTCAGTACTCTGTTAAAGACTATAAGTTTGTAAGTGCTTGTGAAAATCTGGATTCTACATACAGGGTAACAAGGTCCCACCCCAGAGCTGGAGAGCTCCTTGTCCCTGAATTAGAAACTCCGAGAAGAAGTAGCCTTAGAAGGGCCAAGTCTCTGTCAGAAACAGTTTTATCACCACTGATAGTTACCCCAACCACAACTCAGAATATCACAGTCAGCCAAGTAGTAATGGAAAATTGGTTGGGCTCCACTGCTTTGAATATTTCGGGTATAGCCCATGACCTGCCCATAAATACGAAAAGATATCTCCCCAGATATAAACATGATGGGACAAGAATTGTAGAAGAACATTTGGTTGCATTCAAGAATGCTTTGAAATTATTAAATGTACAGCATGAGGATGTTGCCTGTAGACTATTCCCGTTCACTCTCCAAGAGGGAGCTTATGATTGGTTTCTAAACCTCACTAATGATTTTGTCACCAGCTAGAATTACTTAGAAAAAGTTTTTGTGTCACAGTTCGGAGAAGTGATAGATCCTAGTATATTGTACCAGCAGTTTTCTAGCATCAAAAGAGAATTAGGTGAATCTATCAGGTCTTATAATGTTAGATTCCAGAAAGCTTATGGTAGACTTACTGGGTATTATGTACCGAATGCTGACCTGGCATTAGAGATCTTTAGAAACTCTCTGGATCCAATGACCTCTGTCTTTTTGAAGAGAGATCCCACTGTTACTAATTTGACAGAAGCTTATAAAGAAGCATTGATTTTGGAAAGACAGTTGGGACCCTAGACTTTAAATGCCCAGCAAGTTCCTCTGGTTACACAAGCTGCCCCTGTGTTCAATCCCATTCCACATCAGATGATGCTGCCAGTTTGTCAGACTCTACCATCAGTAAATCCATTGGCTGTAGCACCTGTTGAGAATGTACAAAACCCAGGCAAAGAGGCTGACAATGCAAGAGTTGAAGAAGTCTCCAAAATAGTTTAGAAGCCGACAAATGATTTCTTGAGTTTTAAAAGGCAAGTTTCTATAGGGGACAACTCCAATAGATATTCATATCAACCGAACAGATTCAACCGGCCCCTGTATGAACCTAATAAAGATTACAAGGGTAAGGCTCATGATGTGAATATTTGCGATTTAGCTCTGCCTAACTGGTGTAGAATACATGCCACTTCTTAGCATGGGGAGTTGGATTGTCTAGAATTTTGCAATGCATTTGAAGCTTTGTCTAGAGATTTGATCTCCCCTGAAAATCAAAGAACTGTTGATGGCCCAAGTTCATCCGGCCACAGTGCAGCTATGGTCCTAGATTCTTTCACTTTCCCGGATGAATCTGAGAATGTAGTTGAAATGCCTATGGATGAGGTGCAGGATTTCTAGCAGTACAGAAGAGATAACTACAACCTGAGAAACAGGAATCCGGAGCCTAATACTACATCAACCCCTCCGAACAACTCTCATAATGTTCCTCCCGACCCCTCTCCAAGAAATAATCCATCTCCACCAAAGGGAGGAAATCTGATGAGAGGACCAGTTGCTTTTGTCCCTCCACTTAATAAAGGATATAACATAGTGGAGGATATGAAAAATATTAAGGCCAACATTACTCTACCTGAGTTGGCACAGATTTCAGAGCAAAGAGACAACCTGATAAAAACATACTCTGGCCCTGCTACTAAACCTGTGGACAAAGGAAAGAAAATAACAAATGCCAATCTAGCCATGTACAAAGAAAAAACTGAAGTTCCCCGCTTTTTACTGACTGTTCGTATTTTTGGGAAGAACTTACATAATTGTTTGGTAGATTCAGGTGCATCTGCTAATGTTATGCCTTTGGCCATTTGTCAATAGTTGGGTCTCACCCCAATGAAGTCTGAAAGGAGAGTTGTCCAATTAGACAAATCAGAGGTTAAAGTTGTTGGAGAGCTTCAAAATATTCATATCCAATTAGCATCTGAGCCAAGGGCTCAACATAAAATTGAAATTTAGGTTGTGGATATCCCTGTGGGGTATGGGATGCTGTTGAGTAGAGATTGGTCGAGATCTCTGAACCGATACTTGGAAACAAAATTTTTCACACATGTGGTTGCCGTGGAAAGGAGTGGCAAATCAATTACGGGTTGAAAGAGAACCCAGGTACAAGCATACAATTACTGAGTACAATGCAGGGAATGAAACTGTAAATATTGTAGAGGTAGATATTGGAGTCTACAATTTAAAAATGGGACAGATTAACAAGTTTAATAAAGCTCATCCTATACATACTAATGAAGTCTAGACACTTCATGTGGATGGGGCTAGATCTAAATAGGGTTTTGGAATAGGGGCAGTCCTTAAAGGGCCTGAAAGTCAGACATATTTTATGTCTTACCGCCTACAGTTCCCTTGTACAAATAATTTAGCAGAGTATGAAGCTCTGATTTTAGGTTTGAAATTTGCATTGGACAAAGAAGCAAGAAATATTCAAGTTTTTACTGATTCAGAATTGGTGGCAAATCAAGTCAAAGGTAAATTCCAGTGTAAAGCATCTTATTTAAAAGGATACAAACATCGGGCTTGGGATCTTGTAGAATACTTTGATGCTTTTAATATGACACACATACCCATAGAGCAGAATTCATAGGCAGATGTCTTGGCTTCTTCAGCTGCAAGTTTAAAACCATTGGAAGAATTTAAATGGAACAAGTTTTCAATTGAGTTAGTCCCTTGTCCTTCAGTTCCAAACAATATAGATAATTTTTAGGTTTTCTCTGATGATCAACAGATTGTAAACTTTTTGCAGAGTACTAACACATTTGAAAATGCTATAATCGATGAGGGCCAAAGGGATACCCTGATGGAATAGTTAGGTGATGACAGGGGAATAATGAGGTTGAAAGACAACATAATTCCAAAAGGGATGGTGGAGCTAGAGCGGCTCTTTGATGTTGACAAAATCAAGCAAAAGATGAATTCTGAGGATTATGTGGGTGCCATAGACAGTGAGACTGAAGACCTGAACATTGGGACTGAAGAAGATCCCAGGCACATCAAGTTGGCTAAGAACTGTGATCCAGAAATAAAAAGAAGTATGATTGATTTTCTTCACAGGTCCAAGGATGTTATGGCCTAGTCATACAAATACTTAAAGGTATTTGATCCTAAAGTTTACACTCACATTATACCTTTAAAAAAATTCTGCAAACCTTTCAGGCAAAAACAGAGGCATGTCAATGATCTGTTAGAGCCCCTCATCCAGAAAGAGGTGGAAAAGCTATTGGGTGCAGCCATTATTTTTCCCATCAGGAATTCTACTTGGGTGGCCAATCTGGTTCCAGTCAGAAAGAAAAATGGAGAGATCCGCCTGTGTGTGGACTTTAGAAATTTAAACAAGGCATTTGAAAAAGATAATTACCCTCTACCTTCCATGGATGAGGTGCTGCAGATTGTCAATGGCTTGAAGATGATGTCTTTCCTGGATGGTTTCTCAGGGTACAATCAGATTTTGGTTGAGAAGGAAGACAAAATGAAAACTGCTTTCACAACTAAGTGGGGAACTTTTTCTTACAAGAGGATGCCATTTGGATTAATAAATTCCAGAGATACATTTAAACGAGCAATGGATCATGCTTTCAAGGGCATTATGGGTAAATGCATTGTTGTTTACATTGATTATTTAACAGTCTTCTCTAAATTTTGGTTTGACCATGTAAAACACTTGGAGTCAGTGTTTAATAAATGCAGGGAGTTTGGTATTTCTTTGAATCTGAAGAAGTGCATTTTTGGTGTAACAAAAGGAAAGCTCCTTGGGAACTTGGTCACAAAAGATGGCATTTCCATGGATCCGGGCAGAGTTGAAGCCATATCCGGCATAACATTTCCCAACTCCAAGAAAGAGTTGAGGTCCTTCTTTGGAAAAATTAACTTTGTCAGGATGTTCATCTCCGGTTTTGCAGAGATAGTCAAGCCAATGAATGAAATGCTAAATCAAATTGCTCAGATTGTCTGGACCACAGAAGCTAAAATAGACTTCCAAGAAATCAAGACAGCCATCAAACAAGCACCAGCTCTAGTAAGCCCAGACTTCAGTGCAAATTTTTATCTGTACACCTTTTCTTCTGAACACACACTTGCTGCAGTTCTGACCCAACGGAGGGAAACCGAAGAACATCCAATTGCTTTCAAGAGTACCAATTTGAAGGGGGTTGAGCTGAAATATTCTCGTTTAGACAAACAAGCTTATGCCTTGGTGAGAGCGGTTAAGCGGTTCGAGCACTATATATTAAGAAGCGAGAATTCATGCTATAGTTCCAGACCCAGCTATTAAATACCTTCTAAGTCAGAATGAATTGGGTGAATTGAGGGGTAACTGGGTTACAAGGCTGCAAGAGTATGATTTAGAAATTAGGCCTACAAAATTGATCAGAGGACTTGGTTTGTCCCGACACATTACCGAAGTACCTGTACGGGAAGAAGTTAATCAGTTAAATTTTGAATCTGATGACTGGTATGGAGATATCATCCATCTGCTACAATTTGGAGTTTGCCCGTCTCACTTGAATAGAACCCAAAGGAGAGCATTAAAATTGAAAGCTGCTCATTATATCCTCAAAGTAGGTAATTTGTACAGGGAGAATTATGCTGGCATTTTCTTGAGATGCATTTCTCGGAGTGAAGTCAATGAAGTCATGTCTAGTTTTCATGAAAAGTTAGGGGCAGGGCATTCATCAGGATCTGCTACTGCGCATAAAATATTGAGAGCAGGCTATTACTGGCCTACACTATTTAAAGATGCACATAAACATGTAAGGACCTGCCATCAGTGCCAAAATTTTGTAGCCAAAGAGGCCAACCGGGCTCTACCTTTGTAGCCTGTTGTAATAAATAAACTTTTCATGCAATGGGGACTTGATTTTGTGGGAGTGATTAATCCAATTTTTTTAGCAGGGCATAAGTATGTTCTAACAGCTACTGATTACTGCACAAGATGGGTTGAAGCAGCAACCACCACAAGAAGTATAGCTCATGAAGTGATTGAATTTCTAGAGTCAAATGTCATAACTAGGTTTGGGGTTCCTCTGAATTTGGTGTGTGATAATGGACTAGCCTTCCAATCATTGGAGTTTGCGAGAATGGGCATACCGGATGGGGATAGTTATCGGATTTTCATCCAACTATTAACCCCAAGGCAATGGACTGGTTGAGTCCACAAACAAGAATTTAATGAATGCCATTAAGAAATCTACGACGAGACAAACCCGAGCAGGTGGCATACATTATTGAAATATGCACTTTGGGCTGATCGGATAAAATATAAAGTGGCTCTTAAAACTTCTCCTTTTGCTTTGCTGTATGGTACCCAACCAATTGTTCCCATCTCTCTGAAATTACCTACTGACCAATTTGTCTTAGACTATTTTGAGGATCAATATGATGTAGAGGCTCGTGTTTTAGATCTAACTAACTTTCAGGATGAAAGACTCCAAGCCCTAGAACACTTCAGTCGACACCAAGAAACCATCAAGTGGTGGTTTGACAAGAGGGCCAAAGTGAAAGCTTTCAGACTGACAGACCTGGTGCTTCTGTGGGACAAGGCCCATGAAAATAAGGGTAAGCATACAAAGTTGCAGCCACTGTGGATAGGCCCGTACCAAATTGCTGAGATTCTGGGTAACAATGCCTTTCGTTTACAAGACCTTGATGGTAATTTTCTGGACCTCCCTGTTAATGGTCAATACTTAAAACATTATTTCTCGGCTATCCCGTCTAATATATCATTTGAATGAGTCATAAAGAAGTTGTAACATGTGTATACATTGTGAATAACTCTGCAGTTTTATTTTGCTTTAGTTTAATTCTAAATGCCTGTACAGTTTTTAGTTGCTTTGTTTTAATTTGTTTTTAAATGTCTGTGCAGTGTTCTTTTGTTTTATTTAATCCTAATTATCTGTGCAGTTTTAGTCTGTCTTGAATTTTTGTATTTTATTTCCTTTGTAAATAACCCTGTAGTTTTGTTTCCTTTCAGGTCTGTACATTTATGTATTCTATTTCCTTTGCTGTCTGTACAGCAGTTGTTTTATTTTAAGGTTATGTATTTTATTTTTATTTAAGGTCTGTGCAGTTTATTTCCTTTGTAAATAGCTCTGCAGTCTTGTTTTATTTCATTTCCTTTAAATGCCTGTACAGTTTTATTTGTTTCCCTTGTAAATAACCCTGCAGTTTTGTTTCCTTTGCTGTCTGTACAGTTTTATTTTAAAGTCTGTGTAGTTTTTATTTTATTTTGTTTTTGAAGGCCTGTGTCTGTCCTTGGAAGTCTGTACAAAGTTCTTTAGCTTTTAAGATTCTGTTCTTTAGCCTTTGCTTGAGCATCAATGAAAAGTCAGCCTTCTAAAAATTGTTTTATTCTGAGCTGATCAATCCAGTGTTCATTATCACAATTGTGAGATAGTCTGTTTGAACTGAACAGTGGAACTATTTTTTTAGTCAGAACAACAGTGGAAGGATGATTGGATTTTGTGTCTTGCTTGCCACAATTTTTTTAATTATAAAGAAATTGCTATGTTGTTTGGTTGGAGAAACTCCCAAGGAATCCAAGAAAAGTTGGTTATAAGAGGGGACTATGATTCATGTAATTATTTGAGTATCCATAGAGGCTATCAGTGCCTAGGCTGAAGCAGTTCCAGATTGATGAAATATTAAAAGAACATTGTTATTCTTTCCAAGGATTTTCAGATGTTGATGTATTTCAAAAGAAAGAGATGAAAGTTGAATTGGCACTCTGTTATTTCCAATGTATATAAAGAAAAAAGAAAAAAAAAAATGAGAGATAAAAAGAAAAAGAAAAAAGAGTTATATAATCAAAGAGGTAGCCAAGACTTCAAAAGATGTTTTTCTTCTACTAAGTTGTAAATTCTACCTTACAGTTGTAAATCTGGGTCGTGTAAATCTAAAGGGTAACTCTGTCGGGGCTGTAAAAGGCTAAAGTAGTAAACAGAGCTCTACTCGGTTTCCCATTTTTACAATCTAGAAAAGCTGATCAATCCCGAGTTCAACATTCGATCCAGTCATTCTTGAAGAAATTTTTATACCCTTGTAATTGCAAATCAGAAATCTTCCTTAAGTAATTCAGCCTAGTATGTCCTTGGGAAATTTTAACAACTATCAGTTAGTAGTCAATTTATTTTGAAGAATATCTGTGGCAAGGCAAGATGCATGGTCTATGTTGTTTTGAAACTAGAGTCTTGGGTTCTAAAATAATGCTACTATTTTACTCGCAGATATCGCCATTTGTTGAGAAGCAACACACCCCCATTGAAAAATGAATTTCCACCCATTGAAAACTTTGAGCTTTCATTTTTTGCAGTAGGGACCCTCTTGATGATTTTCAGTTTTAATCCCAGATTTTTACTTGCCTCTTTCTTCTTCAAGTTTTGCCTGTGTCAAAGCATCCAAGTTTTCTTGCATTCTGGCTTTGTTATCTCAGACTTCACTTTTTACATGCTAGAATCATTCATGGATTAAAAAAATTCTTACACCGATATGAGAAAAATATAGAAAATAGACAGATAAATTCATTAGAAATCAACACTTTCCATTTTTGGAAATGTCGTGATATCGCGACACTTCCATTTTTGGAAATGTCATGATATCGCGACACTTCCATTTTTGGAAATGTCGCGATATCGCGACAGTTTCAAAAAAACCAGAGTTTATAATCTCAGGGTTATGCATAGTGGTGAATATTCACAAACTGAGCAAATATTAGGATTTTTAAAATTAGAAATTGGTGAATATGAGGACCCTCAACGTCGATCCATTCGCCAAAATTTTTTAGGACCATTGTTTTCTTAGGGTCAATTTGCCACATTATATATCCAAACATAATCATATGTGTACTCATTGGAAAGATATTTTCAAGCCTAATATAATGGTGGTATTTTTATGAAGTTATAAGGTGATCTAATTGGTCAAAATTTATACTAAAGATGATATTTACCTTTTAGGGCTTCAAATGCCCCAAATTTTGGTGTGAAGATGATTGATTTTATTTTCTTAGGATTCACCTTGATTCACCTTGATTTCGATTAGGATTCACCATTTTTTACAAGTACATTTTGAGTCCAACCCCTTATGCATAACCCTCGTTTAGATTTTGCCAATCGGTCTAAATTGATAGCCTTCATCATGGTTTGTTTTTTAAACATCTTGAATTCATCCTGAAGATCATCTCTCAAACCACTAACAAAACAACTCATAAAAAATCCCTCATTCAAGTCCTTTGTTTTATTAGCCAATTTCTCAAATTGTGTCTGGTAATAACAAACTGTGGTAGTTTGTTTCAACTTTGTCAATGCTCCTATGAAGTCTTCATAGTCACTAGGGCCAAATTGGGTGAGTAGTTGGGACTCAAAGTCCTCCCAAGATATATTAGGTGTAGTGGCTCATAGTCATTGGAACTAATTTAAGGCTTTATATTTTAAGTTGAAGGAAGCCATCTAAACTCGATGATATATAGGGACATTATGGAGTCTAAATAATAGATCAACTCGACATAACCATCCATCAACATCCTTTCTACTGAACTTAAGGAAATCTAATTTAGGCATTTTGAAGGTTTTATCATGGTCATAGTGAGTGTCTTCGGTTCCCCTTCTTTGGTCTTTTATTTCCCTTCTTTGACCTCGTTCAAAGTTTTCAGCTTGGTGTTCAGATGTGAGAGTACCCTAAAATTGTGTCTCCACCTTTGTAAGTTATTTTTCTAAGTGGATTCTAGTGGTATATGATTCATTTGGAGCTCTCGAATCTCTTCTCTTATGGTGTGGTTTGTAGTGGTCAAGTAGTCAAGGGATTTTTGCATATCGACCAATATTATGGTAAGTTCTAACTCCTTTTGTCCATGCTTATTGCTCGCCATTATGGACCCTCTTGTACTTAGTTACTAAAAATAGATGTGGGGTTTTAAGAGTTACTATTTTTAGTAAGGGTCCAAAATTTAATTTGGGAAATGGGTTGCAACACTTATTTTAGGATAGGGTCCACTTCGGTGGTTGCTTGATCTGAGCGCTCAATGAGGAGATATACTGAATTTCTTGACTTTTTGTGATCTCTTGGTTGGTTGCAAGTCGATGTCAAGGTAATTTCTTCCACTTGGACTTAAAATTTCACCAGTGAGTCCTTGAGGGTCTTTGGTGCAAAATAACAAGTAGCTTCTATTCCCAATAATTTGGATCAATTTGAATGACCATTGAAAAGTTATGGCCTTAGCAAGAAAAATAAAAAAATGCCACTTTTGGAAAATCGGTGCAAATGTTTTTTTTAGTAGATAAGATACTATAGCATTAACAAGTAGCTTCTATTCCTAAAAATTTGGATCAATTTTATTGACCATTGAAAAGTTATGGCCTTAGCAAGAAAAATAAAAAAATGCCATTTTTTGAAAATCGGTGTAAAATTTGACCAAAGGCTACCAAGGAAAATTTTGTTTAGAATAGAGTGTAGAATTATCTGCTAAATGTTTGGGTTAATATGAGCTCTGTGTGAAGAGATATCCTATTTTTTATTTTTTATTTTTATACTATTTTGAGTCTACTAGTGTTGTCAGGTTCTGATTTGGAGTTACAGTTCAAAGGTTGGGGTCCACAATCAACTATCGCTAACCTATAGTTTGCCCCCTGACCACCATGTCACTATCCTATCTCTTCTCTTGTCACATGTATTGAAATTACTAACATGGTTCCTGTTACTTACCTTGGGGATTCTCTAACACTAAAAGTACTATTTCTAAAACTAGAGGTCTATCGGCCTGACTATCACTATTACTAACTAGACTATTTCTGTGATTGTACTGACTATTTTATCTTTGACCATGGCTATTGTAGACACTTGCAAAATCTATCATAAATTTTGGTGCATGCAAGTTTATTTTCTATGATAAGGAATGCCTTATCTGTATGCTCACTTTTGGGGTTGTGAATGCAAGATAACAAAACAGAGATGGTGTTGATTTGCAGGTGGAAGTTATGTTTTATAGAACTAGGGTATGCTAAGTAAGGAAGTATGTAATACCCATAGGCCCTTTGTTATACCGCAGTGATGAACAATAGTGTTTGAACCAATATTTTAGGCCACTACCTAAGGAGGAGTCCACACATACCCTTGAGCACATTATTTGCCTCTCTGACAGTATGAGAGGGTGATCATTCGAGATGCTATTCTCATGGACTATGTATAATACAAGGCCAAAAATATTCCTACTAGATAAATTTTTTTTTAAACCTATATTGTCTCCCGATACACCCGAAGATGCATGGGAGCCCAAGTTCGTGCACAAGTGCTATCTAAGGCCTGGGTATTGGAGCCTGATTGCCCCTCACTTCACTAGATACTTTATGGGCTATCTAGCTTAGCCAATAATGACAAATCCTTCATAATATTTTAGAACCCTCAGCACAGTGTTTCTAACCTACACAACTACTAAAAAAGAGACTATTTTTTTGTGTTTTCTATTTTTTTTTGGCCAAAAAAAATACTATATTTTTTTTATTTTTATTAAAGGAAAAAAATACAAAAAATACACGAAAATTATACCTAACAAGTGAAATGGATGGCACCCAGGTGTTGTAGGTGAGTTGGAGAGGAGTGGGCAATCCTCCAAGGGAGGTCCCAGGTTCAAATCTCCACCCTACCAAAAAGTTGAATTGGGTATCCAAAATCCAATTAATAATGTTGATGCGAGCAGGGTCGGGTGTGACTCCCAGGTGACTTTGACGGTGTAGAACCCCCTGTTCATGGTCTCTCAGACCAAGGCATCCCCGTAAGGATTTTTTTTCTTTAAAAAAATATGAAATGGATGGTGAAAATTATCTCAGTTGTAGCAGAACTCGGCCCTGGAAAGCGCTCTGGTACCACTTGTTAGGATATCACTATTAAAAATAAGCACACTCACAAAATATTGAAAAATAACTCAAATACAATAAATAAATTAATAAAACTATGCAAAAATTAAAGGTAGAAATGGAACAATATCACAATAACACATAATCGCAGGCCTCTTCAAGGGGGAAACCTCCTTCAATATCTCATTAGCATGAAAAAATATGAATTTGTACATGGCTTCATATCTTTTAAATAAAAAATGCATGCAACCCTACCTAAAGGTTCAAGAGTTGGCTTACATGCAAAATGCCACTCGAGCTAGAATCTACCTACCATCGGTTACAATATTGATAAAAATAGTTACATAAGATGGTGCCACTTGGCTAGGCACCATACTTACCACATACATTACAAAATATTACAAAATAATATCATAATAGTATCCCCACGTTGGAAGCGGGTCATTACATAAGTAAATGAGAATTTAAAATGGCATTAGGATAGGATCCTAAAATATCAGTAAAGTCATTATTGTGTGAAGAGCATGTTGAGGTCCTAAGGTAAAAGATATACTGGAAATGTGTACCCTCACAAACATCAAAAAATTAAGAAGCCTATAGGGCAAATTAGCATCTATAATAGCTTTATCGCCCAATTATTAGATAAATGTCAACCCATGAATTGATTGCTACACAAGGGGATCCCATTTAATTGGGATGAAGACTGTCAAAAGGTCTTCACTAAGATCAAGAAATACCTGAAATTGCCACTAGTGTTAGCTCCACCTAGATAAGATGTACCATTTTTGCTATATATATCCACAATAGACTTTGCACTAGGAACTATGCTAGCCCAGAATAACATGCAAGAGAAAGAGCAGATGATATATTATATTATTCAAACCCTAGTTAGTTATGAGCTATGATATGCATATGTAGAAAATTTGTGCTTATCAATTGTCTTTGCAATGAAGAAGATGCACCACCATATGCTGAATCATACAACATATGTAATATCAAAACAAAATCCTTTGTAGTACATTATGATAAAGATATATCATAACACACGTACTGCAAAATGGATCATGCTATTGATTAAATTCAACCTATAATTCATCAGTCAAAATTCTATAAAAGGATAAGTCATAGCTGATAAACTAACATAGGTACCTATTTAGGATCATAGGCCTCTTGTCATAGAGCTTCTCGATGATGCAATTTTTCATTATCAAAGTCACAAAAACCCAAAGAACTAGATAATAAAGTAGATATGTCTTTGTTCTTCGATGGTTCAAAGTGCAAGCAAGGGGGTGGTGTAGGGGTTATGTTTTTCATGCCATAAGGTGCTCCAATGATATTATCATTTAAAATCAACTTTACTTGCACCAATAACAATGCTAAGTACGAGGCCCTAATATTGGGTCTCCAAACAATGCTCACCATGAAGATCAAAAAGTTGAATATCTTTGGTGACTTCCTTCTCACAGTTAATCAAGTTAAGGGAATTTATCAATGCATGTGTTCGATCCTGAAAGCTTACAATAAAATTATGGACACTTAGCCCAACTATATTGGTATGACATTGAGGCATCCCTCGAATGTCCAATAAATTTACAAATATTATGGCATATTTGGGATCTTTAGTCCCTTAGAATCCATCTGCAAACTTCACTACCATCCAAGTAAAAATTCTATCACAATCTATGATACAATGTGAGGCACAAAAAAATCAAGAATTAGTCCACATGATTTAGATAGAACCAAACCATGAATGGTTCTATAGAGCTAGAGATAATCGTAAGAAGGCACATTGGGGTATTTGATCACTCAAGGTCCTGTGGAGAATGGTACTAATATTCACCATAAGGTTGTTTTCCAATATACATTCATGCAAATCAATTTGTAATGAGAACACGTCATCCAGTGAGTTCAAGTTATAGCTTATCATGATTGGTTAACCCAATTACATGATTTCCTTAATCTTGGAATAATCTCACAAGGATTATCGCATGTCATAAAAAATGTATTTAGATAAAAAGTAACTAGATATGTCTTTCTAGGAGACATCTTGTATTTTGAAAGCTACGATGTAATTCTCCTTCATTGCCCTGAGTTCCAAGAATCAACTAAGGTGATTTTACAAGCTCATGATGCTACATGTGGTGGCCATTTCAATGGTATGGCCATCATCAATCACATCCTTCGAATGGGTTACTATTGGCCCACTATGGAAAATGATTGTTGCATGTATGTTAGGAAATGCGTTAAATGTCAACATCATGCAAATCTTACGCACCTGTCATCATAGGCCTTACAACCCATACAAATGACTTAGCCATTTTATTAGTGGGGTTTTGATCTAGTTGGTAAGATCTCTCCTCCGTATTCAAGCCGACACACATTTATCATAACGACCACTGAGTATTTTACCAAGTGGGTGGAAGCAATCCCTTTAACTACAATGATAAGAGCATGTATTATAGAGTTTATACTCCATAATATAATATGTCATTTTAGGATACCATCAAAAATAATCTCAGATAATGGAACTTCATTCAAAAACAATACTATAAGGGCTTTAACATCCAAGTATAATATTTAACATAGTTTTGCAACTCCATATTATCTATAGGAAAATGGGAAAGTAGAGGCCTCAAACAATATAGTGGTAGCCATCTTGAAGAAAATAGTACAAGAAAATAAAAAATATTGGCACAATCAATTACCTCTTGCATTATGGGCTTATAAAACTAGCATACGGAAGCCCACTGGGGCAACCCTGTTTTCGCTGGTATATGGAACTGAGGCCATTATGCCTTTAAAATTGGGAATTCCATCATTGCACATTGTATTGAAATAGTTCATCGATGATGACACTACACAACAAGCTCACCTATATCAACTAATGCTTCTTGATAAACGATGCATAAATGCTCTTGAGCATCTCCATGTTTATCAAGATCATCTAAAATGAGCTTACAATAATAAATTCCATTTGAGATACTTTAAATTTGGGGATATTGTGCTCAAATAGAACCAACATAACTCAAACTTACCACCACATCTGCGAGACAAATTTATGACTAACTGGTTAGGTCCTTTCATCATTTTAAAGTTTGGACCTGGGACTTATCGCCTAACATGGCTAGAAGGTGTTGAAGAGCCTGAACCTCTCAATATTCTTCACTTAAAGGCATTTCACATATAAAACACCTAAAATACAAAAAAAATTCAAAACATTCAAAAATAATGGAAAATTCAAAATCCAAAAACAATATAAAACAATAAAAACACAAAAGCATTTGCATTTTACATTTTGCACATGCATTCACTTAAATTGCATTGCATTAGGTATGTTTCATCCATTACATTTATATTAGGATATATTGTGTTCACAATCTTACAAATGACATCATGTTTGTATGCTAATCATGCATCCTTACATCATCATCATCCATCACCCTTGTGAGTAATTGTGTTTTTCAGCACAACCCCTCTAGTTGCTATGAGGAATATACTAGGGTTTTTTGGTCATTCAGTCATACCTAATGATATTCTCATATTTTTGTAGAAATCTATCTTCACTTTTGAAGATGAGGTCTAGTTTCGATAGTACCTTGCATATTTCAAAATCCTATCACAATTTAAACATTAACAATCCTAGTTTGAATATCGAAAGATGAACACTACAAAGTGGTCCTAGTTACCTTAAGTGAAAGGTTTTTACTTGCTCATTTTGTGATGTGCATGGTCTAGAGTGTTTATCATTGACAAAAGGACAAGTTCCCCCCTACCCAAAGAAATCCCTTGCTTTCATACAAAAATAGAAAATTTCTAGATCAAAGCAAAAGCAAAATCCCTTACTAAAAAAAAAATACAAAATAAATAGTGATTTTCATCACTAAACATGAGCAAGTATCCCAATAATTTTGAAGAAAATAAGGGGGTGAAGAGCTTGAATCCCTGGAATGGTCAGTACACGAAACCATCGAGTGATACCAAATACAAAAATGGGCTGAATGAATCCCGTATGTCATTGGGGTAGTTCTAAGCAATTCACATATTAGCTAGCTTTAGATGACTTGTATCAACTAGTGGTCTAATCCAACTGAGTCCAAACTTAGGATCATGATGAGCATATGGTGATCCTCGTTACAACAATGGGCTGAATGAATCCCATATGGCAATGAGGTAGTCTTATGTCTCATATAATATATTCGTTTGCACACACAGGGATAACGATTATCTTGGAATTCATAGCAAAATATTTTATCTTTCAGGAGTCCTATATAGTCATTATACAAATTTTTATTAATCAACTAGGGTGTTTAAGTCTCATGGAAAACCTTAAAATTTCCCTAATAGCAACAAATCATCTCATCAAATCCTACACAATTTCCTTATAAGCTTTTGTTTATTAAGGGGTGTTCATGAAATATGATAGATACCATATATATATATTAATAATGATATTTAGAGAACCATTGACTATATTTTGCATATCTTTTACTTTACAGAAGCTTATAGAGAAAGCCCATACATCTCACATCATCACATTTCATATATTGTATGCTTAACTGATTTGCTGGAAATTTGAGTTATTTTATGTTGTCATTGATGTCACATGAATCATTGATATCACATGGATCACATTGAGTTTTGATGGCCAAGGAATTTCATAAATAAGCATTTATGATATTTTGGAGAGAATGGATATATACAGGGTTTTTGTGAAAACCAAGGTAGGAAAAATAAAAGGTTTTATTTGAAACTATGGATGGTATATTTGAAATGGGTTTTTCTTAAAAACCAGGTTGGCTTTTCGTTTCATCGAAAAAGGTGCCCCGATGAAGGAGATATTTAATTTTAAATATTTAAGTTTAAATTTTAAATTATTTAAAATTTAATTTTAAAATTAAAATTAAATTTAATATTTTATTATCATCGACTTCCAAAAGAATAAAGGTTTCATTATAATCCACCGACGTCTTTCGAAGCATTATAATGTGTATATATAATGGTTAAAAACTTTACCTATTGACAATGCCAAGGTTGAGGAAATCAAAGAGTAATTCGTGAGCGAAGGAAGCAGAAGGCAGAAAAATAAATAAGTCATTTTTGAGGGTTAAAGAAAATCGAGGACGTCTAGACCTGAAATCACATTGGACAACATAGTACAGTTGGCAAGAGATAACTTTGGCACAGGTGAGGTCTCCATTTCGAATCCCGCAGGGGCAGAAGTTTTGGTGGAAAACGTTTTTCGTTTTAAGAACAATCTAGCACAGTTTATATAGCAAGGTTGGGATTTATTCCCAATGTGAGCTTGCACCCATGTGGCTAGTGTCTCACCATGCTAGCAAGGAGGAAAAAATTTTGACTACCGTAGGTATGAAGGTGCTCATTAATTTTTGCAAAACGTTTTCAAAGGTTAAAGCCATGATTTCGAAATTAAAGGTATTTATGAGAAGCACCTTGCATAGTTGATATTGTGAATGCTTTGGGTGTATGAAAAATAATTTTTTAGAGATAGGGAGTTATAAGGTTTTGTAAGCTTGCTATTATTTCTAGGAGGAATAAGGGTTGTGATCCACTTTTGGAAAAAGAGAAATTTTTGGTGTTTTTATTTTTAGAAATATATCATATTATATATCGTTGGAAAGCTTATTTCGAGGGCTATTTGATTAACTTATTTAGGGGCATATAAAAATATATTTATGTTTTTGTAAAGGGTTTCAAAAGTGAAGGTGTTTTGTTCTTTTTCAAAGTTTGTTGAGTGTGGCAGATTTAGTGGACAACCAATAAGGCATCAAAAAGGTATGAACAATATTCTCCATTGACTTTGTTTATGGTGGTTGATTTCTGAAATATAATTGGAGAGAAAAGGAATTATGGTGGTTTCCTTTTCTAAAGTGGTTGGTTGAAATGATTCAAGGTTTTTTGGTTTGAGAGTTGTGTTTAAACCTTGTTTTATAAGCATAGTTGTTGAAGCCCATTGGTTATGCAAAGAACTTGAAAAGAACATGAGTATCATTGTTATGTGAGATTTATGGTTGAGCATTGTTGGAAATATTTGAGTTTGTTGATACATGCATGGACTAGGGTTTTGTGAGAAAGAGTTGTCCCTTGAGATGAATGGTTGAGTTGAGTTGATTGTGCCTAGTCAAGTGATTGTGAGAAGTGATTGTTCAAGTTCCATAAAAGAAACTATTCTATATTATGATTTGAGTTGAGTTGAAGTTGAGAAATAAATTGAGATTAGAACATATTGAGTCTCTAACAATTATCCTTATGATTCTATGATATTTCTTTGAGTTGAGAAAGATATTGTATTTGAGTATAGAACATATTGAGTCTCTAACAATTCTATTTATGCTTCTATGAGATTGATTTGAGTTGAGATCATTGTGGATCATAGTTGTCATTATTTGAAGAGTGTATTACCATTCATTGTTGAGTTCATATTTAAGCCTTGCCTTTGATTTGTGGATGTATTTGAGTGCTATTTGAGCATGTTTGGTTGAGCCTTTGATAAGTATTTTGGGATAGATTTTTGGACAAGTTTTTGAGATAGATTTTGAGAAAGCTCTTAGTGAGCTTGTTGACTATATTTTGAGCAAGTTCTTGGTGAACTTGTCGAGTAGATTTTGAGAAAGTTCTTAGTGAGCTTGTTGGGAAGATTTTGAGCAAGTTCTTGGTGAGCTTGTTGATCGAATTTTGAGCAAGTTCTTAGTGAGTTTGTTCATCAAATTTTGAGCAAGTTATTGGTGAGCTTGTTGAGCAAATTTTGAGCAAGTCCTTAGTGAGCTTGTTGATCAGATTTGAGCAAGTTCTTAGTGAGCTTGCTAGAGCAGATTTGGGCAAGTTCTTGGTAGCTTTTTGAAGTAGATCAGTGTGTTACCTAGCTTAGCAGATCAATGGATTGCCTACCTGAGCAGATTAGTGTGTTGCCTAGATGAGTATATTAGTGGATTGTCTACCTGAGCAAATCAATGTGTTGCCTACCTGAGCAGATCAGTGTGTTTCCTAGCTGAGCAGATCAGTGGATTGCCTACCTGAGTAGATCAGTGTATTGCCTAGCTTTGAGCAGATCAAAGTAATCATTGTATTGGATAAGTATCCTTATTTCTATGTAAAATATTATAAGGAGATTATCGTGTTGAGTACCTCACATTGGAGGAACCACATTAAATCTTATGTCTCAATTGTGTGTGGTAACTTGTGCCCTTTCTTACTATTGTTATCTAAGTTATTAATGCACACTGCTATATTTGGTTATTACAATTAAGGACATTAATTGATATTGGTTTGGAAAGAAAGTAAAAAGTGGGTGCTATACTGTTCACCCCCCTCTCATTATAAGCTTGTGTTCTTCATGATTAATTCTTATGATAAGAGTTATCATTTTAATTCATGATTTTTATACATTCTATGGTGTCATCCATTAGATTGTTAAACACATATTACATTAATTCCTTATGTTTTAAGTGATTAAAGCATACAAGTTCATTTGCATTAGTTCATTCCTCATGTAAATAATGCATTACATACATTGCATTTATCATAGCATACATCACATAAATTAAATGCATAAAAAATTGAAACAAATTAAACATGCATTTAACAATAAGCATTGCATCCATATATGCATACATCATAGTGCACCTATACATCTAGATCACAACATCTAAGTATACATACATCATCCAGCTAGTGCATGTTATCAATACATTGCATCCATATAGCATAATCACATCATCATCTAGGCATTGCATCCATAAATGCATCCATGGACATTAAAGCATATCTACGGGTCCAAATTTTTCAAAAATTTCAAAAATAACAAAAAAAATCAAAATTCAAATGCACCTTATATCCAGTTATTTACCTTATACACTTGGTGGTTGCAATGACTTGCACTCCATGCAATCCAAAAAATGGGTAAATTACCATAAGATCATTTGAGGTAAATTAGTCATCATTAAAATCAAATGTCTTCACTTCAATCCCCACGAAGGCCCTTACGTTTGGATTACTCCCGATAATGAGTCACTCATTTCATTTCTTTTATGATATTTTAGTAGATCATCGGACATAGTGATTCACCATAAGCTTAAATGTAATTGCTATCTTATTGATTCTATAAGAAGGCCATTGTGTTTGGACTGGTCCACAAGATAGAGATGTACAATTACTATTAATGGTTGAAATCACATTTATAATAGGAATTGCCATACAACAAAATGCAATCATCTTGAATGGTCCAAATCAATCATCTTGGTCAAGTGACTTGTCACTTTAATCACTTGTCATTTTTTCTCATTGAATCGTCTCTTGAGGGGGTAGTCATAATCAACAAAATAATAATCAAAATAAACACTTTAACACCCAATAACGTGAATTACATTCATATTATGAATCATTGCTAAAAAATATCATAAGCTTCCCCATTTGGAGGGGCAAAAACAAAAAATAGAAAATTAAAATTTTAGCATTTTGTTCTTCAGTTCTTGTTGTTCGAATAATCCATAAATCATATCCAAAGTTTTACTAAAATATAAGCCTTTCGTTTTGTTAGAAGAAATTATTTTGAGATGTGTGTCCTTTGCAGGATTGGGGTATCTAGCGATGACCACATCAATGAATATTAATCATCCTATAATATGACTTTAGGTGGTCTATTTTTTCTTAATATTGTGTTTTTCCACAACACATCAAAAAAGGGGCATATGTAGACACCTAAAACATGTTATGTTTAGGAGAATACTCATATGGGCACCTTTGCAGGCCATATGAATGATCTTGGACCTTTCCAAGGCTAAGAAATGATTCTAATCACTCATTTAGGGTAGTCTAGTCCTATTCAGTCTTGATATCAGTAACTAAGATCCCAATCATTGATGATCAGAGTGGATAAGTGCTAGCCATGCCTATCAACAACAACTAGGGTCCTAACCACGCTAAGTGAGAGCAACTAGCCCTATAACAAACTTGGGCTCCTAGAGCTGAGAAAAATAAATTACAATGGTTAATCTAAAATAGATTTCAAGTGGTTTTGGAGTGCAAAGCTTCTAGAGGTTTCCTCAAAATGCATAGGCCAACTATTTCTTGATCTTAGCTTCCTTGAGAAGCCAATATTGGGATTTGGGATAATCTATTTATAGACCCCCCAAAGAGGTAATTATTATTATGACTTCATTGTAGCGAAGCTCTACCAGTTTGAAGACTGACATTAAAACCCTTGAGGAGTAGTGAAGTGCTACAAAATTGGAGAATGACACTTGTTGTTGTGTCAATAGAGTTTCCAATAGCTTGAGGAGAAAGCTTACCAATTCACACCAATCCACCATGAATTCACACTAATTCAACCACAAATTTATGTTTATATATGTAGGTGACCCTTGATCATCAATTCCATGGAGAAATTACGCATCACCAAGCCTGATTTCAAGAGCAGAATCCTTTTATCGTCCATTGTTTTCAATAGCGTCCCACATGCTTAACTACTGGACTCAATAGCATCTAGTAGATCCAATTGTTATGACCATAAGTGGCTAGGGTTTGATATGCTTAGTTCTCTGATTTAGCAATAGATTTACATTTCTTAGTATATTATTAGATTTTATTAGCATAGATTTACTATTTTCATGGCATTATCACGATTAATTCATAATATTTTAGTCATATTTATGCATTTTTATACATGTTCATGCTTTCTTCACACATTTGCTCTATTTCATGCATTTTCTTAAAAATCAACCTCATCATGAGAGGTTTCATGTGCTACTAATATTCTTTGTTGTTTCCTTACATGTAGGTGATAGATCTATCCAAGATTCAAAGCATCAAGACTACATTCCTTGACATCAAAGAAGGAGGCAGCTCATAAGCCCTCTCATAAGCAAATTAGTTGGAAGAGTAAAAATATTTGCAATGCATCTCTCCCTTTTGGAAGGGTTACATATTTGTAATGATTATATCAAATTGAATGATTCCCTTAGAGGGAAATAGTGTAACCTTAACTTATTGTGATTAATAAAGAGCACTTTATTTGTAAATTATTTCTTTATTTTGCAATAGTTACATCATATCTTGCTTTCAATTTGATTATATTCTTACAAACAGTTAGATGCATGATTTTTATTGTTTACACTTAGATTAGAAGTGAATGTAGAAGTGTAAGAGTCATGTAGATATGTGCAAGTGTCTTAAAGTGAAGTGTGCATACAATAAGAAAATGAAGAGTTTAGTGTACAAGTGACAAGATGATAAGCCAAAGGTCATAGTACTTGTCATCTAGAGAGAAATAGTAAAGTATGTAAAGAGTCATATTAATATGGCTATATTATGGACATAATGCTCCATGAGAAAGAAATCAAGAAGCAAAAAAGTATTATCTAATTGTAAAAGAGATCTTGTTCAGAATAAAGTGTGTATACAATTTTCGAGTAATTAATATTGTAATTTTTCTTCATGCATAGTTCATAAATGATTTAGGCCATTTACATTCATATTTTATTATATAAGTGAATGCTATTTTATTTATTATATTGACCTTGATATACATATTAATTTGCTCATATATTATTCTACTCTTCATTATTTATATTTTGACCTTTAATATTTCAGCTATTTTATATTGGGACTTGTGATATTCTATGGTAGTAATGCTTAAAAATGAATAGTGGTATCAAAGTTAGCACCTCACTCTATCCATTTGTTATAGAGTTCATTTTATCAGCCACAATTTTTAGTATTTAACTTTATCCATTTTTGTTAAAGTTAATTTAGAGTCTATCCAATTTAAAGGTAGTGCAAACTTGGACTCTGTATTTAAAGATCTTACTAAGTAGAAATTGAGGGGACAAGGAATTGTCACCTTGATTTGGATGCTAGGGTATTTCCACTTGGTTTAAGGAAAACCAGTGAAGACTAGGACTCAACTATATTGATAGAAAGGGCCAACTTAGAAGAGAAGTTGGACATTGATAGAAATAACCAACTTAGAAGATAGTTGGGAATTTTAGAGATATACAAAGTCACCGTAGTCATATTTTTTATTCTATAGAAAATAAGAGGAGAATCAGTATTAAAGATTGCAAGAAAGCAAACCTAGGAGAAAGTTGGTCATTCAGGGACAGTCAAAGTCACCTTGGCATTACTATTGGATTCTCTAGGAAGTAGGAGAATGATATTGGATTCTTAGGTGCAAGATAAGACATTGAATATTTTTGATAGATAGAGGAGCAAAATTATTATAGAGGATTGATAAGAATATAATATTCCTATAAGAAATAAATAAGTAGAGCAAAATGTGGTAAGCATAGGAAGAAGAGATAAAAATAGTAATAAAAGAGAAGAAAGCAATAACATGTAGTCTATATCAAGGAAGAAGATTAGTGTTGAGCCATCATCCACATATAAGTGGCTAGGCTTAGTGATACCGATAAGGATCCAAATGGGCATAGGTTTTATTATTATTTGTCAGTAACTTAGATATGATGGTAAATTTGTTAAAAATATCCTAATAAATTATTGTTAGGATATTAGTTATGTTTTGTATTTGGCATTTCAAATGCCTATTAATATTTTTAAATTAATAAAAATATTCAGTTGGAATTTAATTCCTTCGCATTGGTATCAGAGCAGGAGATTATGATCTTGTTTGCTAAGGGCACCATGAGGCCTAATCAATATCATTTGAAGGATATTTCTCTGTAAGAATTAGAAGAACGATCCAAAAAGATCTATGCTTAGATGTTGGTCATTGTGTAAAAAATGAGAGACATGGAGGACAAAAATATTCATGAAAAGGTTGAAGAAATAATTTCTGAAATGTTTTCTAATGAAGAAACAATTATTCTATATGAAATGGAAGAAATTGTTGAATTTTTTCTGAAGCAGTACCTAGATTCAAACTAGGATTTAAGGGTGAAAAATGCATAGTCTTTCCATTAGATGATATTGGTGATATTATTCAAGTTGGTTATGCTTAAATTATTTAGCCTATTTTGTTGACTGATGCCATCGTGGCTCAATAATTTATTTTCACTCACAACCCTAGTCTCCGCACAATGGGGCATACTTTTGAGATGTCACAAGATCAAATACATAGTATTCTGGATCCACCATGACTGGTTTCCCATATTATTCGTACACATCTGTGACCAACCCCCAAGCCTCTAGATATTTGTCGTTTGTCAACTCCAACCAGGCTAGCTCCATGGCCTCGCTCTCCCCCAATGCTTCAAATATCTTGCTCCTATGACCATTGCATCATAATTTGGTGCCAGGGACATGAAAAGAAAGAGTGGGTTTAGGCCCACATCTTTGTGGATCACAAGGGCTCCATAAAATCATCGATATTTTTCTTTTTGGATTTAATGGCTTGGATGATCTAGAGAAATTATTGGGAGGTGGCCTTTACACATGTTGAGGGACTTCAACTGCACCCTATCGATGGCACCTTGATGTGACACCATCACTGGCCAACCCCATCATTCTAGCTAGCCCTGTCACCTTGACGGTTGTATTCTTAGAGCTGGCTATTTCTTGTCGACCACTAGTGGCCCTGTATTTTTTAAGCAATGATGACACCATCACTGGCCAACCCCATATTCGAAGCTCACCAAATATTTTTTAAGCACTCTTCATGAACATTATTGGACACTACTCGATGAAGACTCTTTGGCCATTTTTCGGTAATTGCAGACTCCAACACTACCAACTTCCTTCCATTGTGATGCACCATATGCCTCATGAATACACTCCCTTAGTCGAGTATTTAGATGCTCATGTAGTTTTTATCGATGTTGTTGATGATCTTGCCATAACATGGACATCACAGATACGACACCCCTCAAGATTATCTATTTTAGTGATCAATATATTTGCCTCGGAGGATATAACTTTTCATGGCATGATATTTTTCAGCTATTATTGTTTGTGAAGTGCCCATCGATGTTTTATGCAATGAGGAGGGTGGCTAAGGTGAGCCACACTCAGTGGCCATAGCATCTATTTTTACATTTTTTTATTCAACTTGCATGTGCATTTTTATTTTTATATTTTTTAGACTAAACATGGATTTTTATTTTTATGGGAGAGATCCTACACCCCATGGTTCCACCACCTATATGCCAACCATCCACGTTTTTATTGTTGCCACCTCTTGTGTTTTGTATGATATTTACTCTTCAATTCTTAGATTTGATTGGTGGTGAATGGTAATGTTTGACCTAGGTGAGGGTGAGATGTGTGGTATATTGTAATGTTCTCCCATTCATATTTATCCTACTAATTGTATTTTTTCTAATGCAATCATGTCAGACATGTGGGCAGATGTGTTGTAATTCAATATCTATTTTACCGATACTTTTTCCTATTGTTTCTAGGGTTACTCATATATGGTAGCCTCCAAAGACATTCACTGATCCCAAAGAATTTTAATCACACATGGTAGCCTCAAAATACATTCATCGAGATGGCAACCTAGCAATTCAATTTGTTGTCACCTTGATGATCAGTCTACATCACCAAAAATGATTTTCGTGTGTTTGATGTGTTAGATCCTTATCATCCCTCATAGCAACCTAATAAACTGAGCATAGCAAATATAAAGCCTAAGTGCCTTGTAAAAGCATAAATTCCAAGCGACCTTATAAAGGGATAAATCCCAAGTGACCTTGTAGAAGGATAAATCTCAATCAACCATGTAAAGAGATAAATCCTAAAAAACATTGTAAAGAAAAGAGATCATAAGTAAAGAAACTATAGAGCCTAATTCAACCATCATATTGGAAGGAATTAAGAAATAAAAGAAAGCAGTAGTTTATACGATAAATCAATTATAGTATATGATATTCCCACTATGGTATTAAGAGTCTGAAGTAGCTAGATATCAACAATAGCCTACATAGTCAGCATACAAATTCAAACCATAAAAATCTATTGAAAATAGAGGCTTTAGAAGCCAACAAAATGAAAAAGTACCAAGTAGTGCTATCAAAGCATTGGGAAGGAGAAGCACTAGGTAGTTCTATTAGAGCACTGAGACGTAGAAGCATATAGTTGTTCTACCAAATAATTAAGACATATAATAATTAAGCAATATTACCAAAGCACTGAGAAGTGGAAGCATCAAAGAGTGCTACCAGAGAACTAGAGAGTAGAAGGACCAACCAACACTAGTTGCTAGATAGATCCTAGAGGAAATCATAACACTTGAACCGAGAGAAATTCATAGTGCCTAGATAAAATCATAGCACTTGAACCAAGATAAAATTATAGTACCTTAACTAAGGTAAAATCATAGTGCCTGAGTGAAGAAGGAGATAAAGTATTTCAGTTGAGAGTGAGCTAAAGAACCTAAGCTGAGAGTGAGCTGAAGTGCCTGAGCCAAGCGTAAGATGAATCACTTGAATTGAGTGTGAGTTGAAGATCCTAAGTTAAGTGGGAGAACAAGTGACATCAGGTTGACATAACACTCTAAATCGTTTGAGTAAAAATTCTAAAATTCAAGAGGAGCTTAGAATACCATGTCATCATTTCGCATGAGCAAGCAATAGCAAAGGGAATATTTTTTCTTTAGATAGATGAGCTAGAAAGCATTTGGAAAACTCTTATCTTGGAAATTGACGCAAATAGCACCATTCACATCGATGTAATATAGTTAACGTTCTTTACGTTAATTCCATTTTTTGAGTGGTAGTATTTTTTGGAGGGAAAGTATTTGAATTAATTTTGAAAGGAGTTATAAGGTTTAATTACTTTTACTAACTATTTGAAGTTAAAGTTAATTCATAAGGTTTAAATTGATAAGGAATGCTACTAGGTTAAAATATTTTAAATATTTTTTGAAGTATTTAAATCTTTTAAAATATTTAGAAGTTGGGAGTTAAAAGGTATTTAAAGTTTCTAAATTTTTTGAAGGTTTTTGAAATTTGAAGATTTATTTTAGAAAATTCAAATATTTCAATATTTGAAATTTGAATTTTGAAAATTGGAGATATGCAAATTTAATATTAGGAAGTTAAAAGGTTTTCCATATAAAAGGATTATAAATTTAAAATTTGTAAATTTCATATTTTTAGTGCACATTTTAATTTGGGAGATATAAGGTTTACTACTTTAAGAAATATTGAATTGACAACTTTGATCATTATGGAATAAAATATGGAATCATTAATTAGAAAGAAAATATTAGAAGTTATAAATATGGCATTCGAAAATTGATTGAAAAATCTAAGGGTAAGTTAGATATCGAATGACAATTCATCTATAGATAAGCTATGGATGGAAGTTTTGAGACATTTGAATACTATTTACATTCAAAGCTTGTTGAAGCAATTGATAATTCAAAGGATGATATTATAATACCTATTGATATAGGTAGTATATATGGCATTACTTTCATTTGAACTTCATAAATATGAACATCTGAAATAAAAGGAGCTGATTGAAACTGTAAAAAGGAAAGTAGAGATTGATACAATTGAATCAAGTGAATCATATCTAAAAACAATGTTTCATTCTTCATGCAGTATTGATATTCCAAGTTCATCTAATTTAGGAATTTATTATGATGCTCTAAGTGAATGTTCAAAATATACAAGACAATATCAAGATTATAAGAAAACTAGATCAAATGAAATACATGATCTAGAGGTCAAAGAAGAAGATCAAGCAATTTATTATACAAATTATAAAGATACAAGTACTGATAGTAAATACAAAGAAGTCTAAGTAGAACTCAAATAATCCAAAGACACATCTCAACCAGAGGTTCATGAAAAATGCAAGGTAACTTGAAGAGTGAAGATAAAGACAAAGACCAATACTGAAGACTAATGTCTTCAATAACTAAATAATGTAATGAAGAGGGGTGTTGATAGGGTTATGCATAGTAGTTATTTATCACCAAATTAGCTAAAATTAGGATTTTTGAAATTTGGAATTGGCTAATATTTGACACCCTTGACCAGGGCCCATTCGCCAAAAATTTTTGGGTGTAATTTTTTTTTGGGTCGATTTGTCCCAATTTTATAATAATTTGACCATTTTGAGTTTAAGTTTCCAACATTGCCCCTAATAATAGTGAACCTTCTACATGCGTTTGGACACTATTCGCCTAGATTTCAAAATTGATTTGCCAAATTTTTATAAATACATTTTGGGGTCGACCCCTTATGCATAACCCTAGGTGTTGAAAAATATTACATTATTACATGCTAATGTACCTCCATGATACCTTTATGGTACAATTGTAAATATGTAATAAATTAGGGTTGATTCTATAGTTTAGGAGTGTGATTTATATTTTCCCTTTCATGTAAGTGTTAATGTGTAGGAAATGCACAAGTGTCATGTAAGAGTGTAATGTGTAGAAAATGCACAAGTGTCATGTAAGTTAGAGTGCAAGTGTAGATTGAGATAATTTGCACAAGTATATTGTATGTAAGAGTGTAAATATGTAATGTGAGGATGTGCATAAGTATCTTATATTAGGAATGCATGTAGAAGTGTAAGAGTCATGTAGATGTGTGCAAGTGTCTTAAATTCAAGTGTGAATACAAGAAGAAAGTGAAGAGTTTAGTATACAAGTGGAAAGATGATAAGCCAAATGTGATATCTTGTCATATAGAGAGAAATAGTCAATTACTTGAACCGTCACATTACTATGTCTATATTATGGATACAATACTCCATGAGAAATAAATCAAGAAGAAGAGAAAAAGTGTTATCTGATTGTAAAAGAGATCTTGTTCAGAATAAAGCTTGTATACAGTTTTTGAAAAATTAATATTGTAAATTTTCATCATGCTTAGTTCATGAATTACTTAGACCATTTACATTCATATTTTATTATATAAATAAATGTTATTTTATTTATTATATTTACCTCAATATACATATTAATTTGCTTATATATTATTCTACTCTTCATTATTGATATTTTGACCTTTAATATTCTTGGCTATTTTATATTGGGACCTATGATATTTTGTGATAGTAAGGCTTAAAAATACAACATAAGCTACATCCAACCAAACATTAAACCTTACAAGTAGATTGAATACCAAACTTGGTAATTTATAATTTGTAGCAAACTGTATACTCCACAATGCCTAAGCATAAAATTTTAAAACCTCCAAATGAAGAACTCCACCCAATTTGGGACCTTGGGCAATCTCAACTAGATTTTGGAGAAATATCTAGACAATTAAGCCACAATATGGACCAAACATAAAAGTTAATAACACCTACGAATCAAATTTTGAATAATCTATACAATTAACTTCACTCAAGTTGGGAACTTAGGCAAGTTTAACCAAAGTCTTGATCAAACTTTAAACTATGTAAACCATAAATTTGATTTAGTTTTGAACATCATAATTCCTAAGCATTATAATTAAAACTATTTAAGCAATATAATTTATCTAAGCTAAAACCCAAACATCATGAGTAATAAATTGCATCTGATGAGACTATAAAATGTTGAACATCAAACTCTATTTGAAGGACCAAACTGAAAACTAGTGTTTTACCAAATATTTTTTGATCTAAGTTGTCTTCACTATCCTCTTTGTATAATACATCAAGATTTTAATTCAAATGAAAAATATGTAAAGGAGCTTCATAGGTCAAATATTCTAGACAAATTGAAGATGCCAAGTGATAGAAGGTTGTTGATATTGTATCATGTAGGATTTCCTAAAGGGAATAGAAAAATCCATATTCCTTTGTATTTGTTGAAGACATAGGTTGAGACAAATTATATTTATGTTTCCCTTTTAAGGTGATCCTCTAGGAAAATAAGTCACCAATTAATCCACCTTTATCTTCTTTAAAATAAGATTCACCCTCTAATGTACCATAGCACAAGTGGATTTCAAAACTTTGACCTCACAAGTACAAATGATATATTCCATAATGACCTAACCAACACTACATAGAACAATGTCATCTACATATATTTGAAGAGAATAATAAGCAACCACAAAATTTTGATCAAGCAAACAATATTAATAGTATTTGAACTTGCATCTTTATACCCATAAATGAAGGACATTATCATTGTACCAAGCACTTACATAGGATATAAAAGGCATCTTTGAATTTATATATAAGATCTACATTGTTAGAAAGCCACTTCAAATAGTAAAGATCATGTCCTTGGAAACCACATCATGGATTCCAAATATTGTATGGCATCTATTTATGGGGAAGAAGAGTATGGGCACAAAACAACTTATTTTGGATAGGCTTTTAATGAAACAATGTTGAATGACCCAAAAAGTGAACTCAATAATAATATTTTTATATCTAAGAGGCCTAAAATATATGAGCAGTAACATTTTTAGTTGGCATAGAGACAATAAATGTGGTAGTAGCTTCAACTCATGAGTATGACAAGTTTAAACATAAATATATGAGTACAATTATGGTTCCTCCATTTTATTCTAAGGTGCAATATCCTCACTTATTATTGACAAGGCTACAAGTCATTTCTTATGATAATAGTCAACATTGCTTAGACATTTATCTATTTTTAAATTAACCTTCACATGGCTTGACCCATTTTTTATCAACATGATGGAGTCTATGTTTTGTCTATATATTTATAGTCTCCCTTAGCATAAAAATAGATGAACAAAAAATATTACTATCTATAATATTTAATTTCTTTGCATGCCCTAACTTGAATGAGTGGAACATCCTCCAAAATATTAAAATAGAAAAGTATCTATGTATATAATCCAAGTTGTTATCTCAGCGAAGATCATGATTTATATTTGTTTCAAAATTAGCTCAAGAGGCACCAAACATAATTATGAACTAAATAAAGAATAATACTTAATTAGCTTCAATGGTTGCAAGCTAATGGTAATATTATGTTCCCATCAAATTTGATTTTTTTTTTTAAATTAGGAATGCATGAACTTTAAATTCATTAGGTTTTGTATGGTTTTAATATGCTATAATATGCTATAAAATCTATAAAGATATTTTTTAATTAGATTTTATTTTTTACTTAAATTAAGAATACAATTGAATATATATGCATGTCTAATGATGTTTATTAATTTTTAATATTTAATATATATCTCATTTAAATGGTTAAAGAAATGGCAAGAATTCAACTAATTAAATACATCAAATTTCAAGTACATTACGGGGTTCAAATCTTGCAGAGTAATAGTTCTATATTTGTCATCTATATTCTTTACTATAATTTAGTAATAATGAAGAACAATCGTTCTTAAAATAATATGACAATGAAAACAAAGTGGCATCATAATTATCAAGTATCTGTTGAATCATAAAGTTCAATTATATTATCATAGGATGATTTAGTTTAAATCTAAAGAATATTGACACTCATTAATTAAATAACGAGTCACAATTAAGATAAAATTATTAATATTTATGTTTTATTTATATGTTAAAATATCACTATAAACATAGAAATTGAATGTAATATCCATAAGAAAAAGGACAAATTATATCAAGTGACATTAGTTCAACTGGTTAGATTCCTCAATATTTAAAGAGGAGACCAACGTTCAAATATTACCAAGTGATACATGGATAATATCCAAGATTTATTGTAATACCACTATGTGGTGATGATGTACTATGAGTGGGGTCCATTTCAATCCCATATAAACAACTGAAAAACAAGGTTATAAATTCTCTGATCTAGTTTTAAGTTTTCTTCCATGCATACACTGTGATCTTTTTGTTAAATATTTCATTGTGGTGTAAATATTTCCAGTTGTAAATGAAGGTATTGTTTAAAGTTATCCCTTAATTTTTTTTCTATTTTCTTTTTGTGTGTGTGTGGTGTCCTCTCTTTTCGTTTGAAAATTCCTCATGGGGATTGCCACCTCTCTCTTTTTGAGATGTGGTGTAGAACAAAGTTACTAAAGGAGTAAGTGGAAGCTCAAAGAGAGGTATTAAGCATACACTTATTAAAGAGGAAAAATGACAAGAGATCACACAAAATTTAGCCATCGATTAATGCTTGGAAAAAAAACTATAGAGTTACTGTGATTCAATGTAAAACCATAATCCTTTAAATAAGGAATTTTTTATTTATTTGAGTGGGCATTAATTTTCCACTTCACAGGTTTTTTATCCAATGGAGCAAGATATACAAAATTAGATAAGAAAATTCTAAAAACTTAAGGGAGAAGTAGAACTTAAACTCTTCCCTAAAGGATTCTTCATTGTTGTTTTCACCTTCTTAGAGGATAAGAAGAGGATTCATGATGGGGGGACTTATTTCATGGCAACAGCAAGTCTTTTTATGTAGAATTGGACCATAGGGTTTTATCCCAACAAATAAAATCCAACCAAATCCCTAGTCTAGGTGCAACTATATGTTCTCCCCCTAGAATATTGGAATAAGGGAACCTTGAAAGAAATTAGAAATACTACTGAAGAATATGTAGGAATGTCTAAAGTAACTAAAGAGGCTCGTGTAACTACATTTTCCCAAATTTATCTCCATGTAGACCTATCAAGACCTCTTTTGGAGGTAATTATTCTAAGTGCAGGGGATTATGAGTGGACCCAAGACCTATATTATGAGAATATCCCCTTTTGATGTAAATTTTTCCATGCTCATTGTCATATCTTGCAGAACTATCTACAAGATATGGTAAAAAAGACCTCCAAAAAATATGGTAACATCTACCTCAAACCCTCTCTTAATTCCTAATATATATGATCTTCCTATTGTCCCTTTAAATTATAGCATCTCTGAGACATTGAATCTTGAAGAAAATAAAAAAGAGGACACTAAAGAAGTGAATAGGAAGAAAAAATCAAAATATATTGGGAACCTCTCCGCTAGTGCTCTGTATTTGGGACTAAATTCCACCTCATATACAAAAAGGAATACAAATAAATTAATTCAATTAAGCAGAGGAAGAAAATTTTTGATAGAGCTTTTGGAAGATACAAGGAAGACCCTCGTAGACTCTGGATTGGTGGTTACACTGAGTACAATATATTTTCCTAGAAAACCCTTCACAATTGGTTCACAATAAAGACTCTCTCCTGGAATATACATGGGTCTTCTAGTCTGGATAATATCCCCCAACCTCAAGTTAAAGAGTACTTTCATGAGCAAAGATTTGCAAATAAGGTGGTTGGTACTATTGCTAATTGGGGAGTGGATAAAGGTCTAAGAGATATCACCTGGGTCAATCAACTTGTTGACATGGATATTCTTGAGGGCATCAAACATATAATTATTTCTCCGATTCAAAAATATGAGGGTGTTGCTAGCACTAGTCATGGTGAAAGCATGATGGAAAAAACCTTATGATTATTGCAATCTACATGAGCCTTGAGTAATTAGTTTTTTGTTGTCCTTTCTAGCCACCACAAATCAGAGATGCTCTTCTTTCTATCCTTTCTCTAAATGGCTACAATACTAGACGTACCCAGTTCCTTTTCTCTGTATTAGCTTCTTCTTTGTTTAGTTAGGGCAGTTATATACCAGCTCAAAATTATATTTGTTATGTTTCCTCTGTTGAATCTTGGCTAAAAGACCTATTGGAATGGTTTGGTTGAAGATGTAATATGTTTTTTCCTTCATTTAAATTTTTGATGTGTGTGTTTTTGTGTTTTTTGTTTGTGTTTTTGGTGTTTACGCATGCTCTTTGAGTGTGCCAAAGGGGGTAGGCCAAGTACAAGCCCTAAACATATTTTGGAAGAATAAATACCCATGCCTCTTTAAATCTTCTTCAAAAATGATACCCCAAAATGAATGTTTAAAAAAAAACATAAATTCTTTTTTGACATAAATTACTTGTTGACATTAAAATTAAAAAAAAATAAAACTAACTTCATAACAATTAAATTTTGATATGATAAAATAATAATTATTATCTAATTTTTAATTTATATATTTAATGTGTAAGGTGGATATAGCATAGATATCAACTTACATAGATGTTGGAAGTAACATCTACGGGATGGTATAACCATTCTACATACAACTAGACTTTTATTTTCAACCAAAATAGGAAACCATGGTGGATGCACCATAGAGATTAGTGCAAAAATACCAAGTTCCAACTAGGTAGCGTGGCCTAGTGGCAAGAGGACAATGGTTAGAGTGTTTGGGCACTAGGAGACCTATGTTCAAAATGCGATGACAACATTTTTGGTGGTTGCATTAGTGTTGGAAGCGCCAAAGGAAAGGCGCACATTTTTGTGCTAGGCAAGGCGAGGAGTCTTTTGGAGCACGTGGTGCTCCTTGGTCCCCAAGCGAGCGCCTAGCTCGTGCGACAGTTGGATTCATGGCTAGGGCACTAGTTGAGGCTGCGCTATGAGTTCGAATCCCTTCCAAGGCAAGGTAATAAATTTTGATTATTATTTTTGTGTGTTGCCTAAAGTTTGGAGTTAAAAGGGTTGCTTAAAAGGATTGTTTGTTGAAAATTATTTTTGATAAGTTGGAGGAATAAGGTGTTAGGTTTATTTTAATAAAGTGCTTTTGTCACATTGATTTGTTGAAGTATTAAAAGGATAGAGGGAACTTCTAGCATTGAGTTATCTTGAAAAGAAGAGTGCATTGAATATAATTTTAATTGGGAGATTATAAGGTGTAAGTGGTGTATTATTTTTGTAAAATGTTGATGAATGTTTTCTTAAAGATGGAGTGATAAGGTGTATGTGTGTCTTGATATTTACATTGTATTTTGAGGAAGTTTATCATCTAATAATTTATTTGAGCTTGGAAAATAAGTGTTTATGGTTGTGGAAGATTTATGATATTCCTTCATCATCAAGAAAAAGGTATGAGCACATTCTTCCATAGTTAAGTTGATTGGTTGGTTTTCTAAAAAATAAGTTTGGAGTGAAAAGGACTTGATTAGGGTTTCCTATTGAGTGTGTTTGAGTTAATGCTTCAAGGTTTTCTAGAATAGAGAGTTGTTTTATAAGCATTGTTGTTGAGCATTGTTGGAAATATTTTGAGTGAGTGATCATATGCTTGGACTAGGGTTTGTGAGCAAGGGTTGTTTCATTGAGTGTTTGGTTGAGTAGAGTTGGTTGAGCCTAGTCAAGTGGGTGTGTGAAGTGATTGTTCAAGTTCCATAAAACAAATTATTCTATATTCTGATTTGAGAAAGTGATTGAGCATTAAGTTGAATTTGAAGCATATTGAGTCTCTAACAATTCTCTTTATGGTTCTATGAGATTGGACAAGTTCTGTGTAGACTTGTTGAGCAGATTTGAGGTAAGTCTTTGAGGAGACTTGTGGACTGATTTTGTGTGAGATTTTGTGGAAGCTTACAATACATATTTTGAGTAGATTTGGATAAGTTCTTGAGAGGACTTATTGAGCATATTTGAGAACAGAGTTTGGTGCAGATTTGAGGATAGGTTTGTGCCAGACTAGAGATAGAGATTGAGCAAAGTTGTACTAGACCGAAGGACTGTGTTTAGTGTAGACTTGAGACAGAGCTTTGGAGGTGATAGAGAGTAGAGGATAGTAGTCTCCAGTGGATAGATATCCATTAGCCAGGGTAGTGAGGACAGGTTTTCTGAGTGAGGACAAGAGTCTTCAGTGGAGAGAGATCCACAAGCCAATGTAGTGGAGGTAGTAGTCTTCTAGAGGATCACCAACTAGAGCAGAGATTAGGAGAATGATTTTTCCTATGGATAGAGATCCACAAACTTGATTTAGGGGATTGGTGTCTCCTTTGGATAGAGGTCCATAAACATTGTAGGGAAAGGATTCCCAAGAGAATTTATTTGAGAAAAATTTATAAGAAATATTTTCTCCGTGGAGTAGCCCGCATTGGGTGAACCACGTAAAATCATGTCTCTCATGTGTGTGATTCTTTGTGTGATGTTTACTGCTTTAATATTGCTAATGCTATTATTTGGATTAAAAAGCAAAAATGTTTTATTGTATACTATTCACCCCCCTCTCAATATAAGCACATGTTCTTCAATTGGTATCAGAGCGGGTCTCTCCGTGAAAAGACTAACAACTTGGAGAAGGATCCATCAGTAGCACACATGACTTCAAAAAATAAATAAGAGACTATGTTTGACATAAAAGAGGAATTCTTTTCTACTCTCAAAAAGTTGGAAAGACTTAGAGAGAAGAATTCAAGCTTGAAGGAACAAGTTCAAGAAGATGAAGAAGCAAGGATGGAACTTTTACAAAATCTCACAGAACTCAAGATTAGGGTGGAAGAAGGAAAGAAAATTGAGAAGGACATGACAGATATGTTGAGATCCAGGGAAACAGAATGTGAAATATTGGAAGCAAAAATTATCCACCTAAGGAATGAAGTTGAAAGGACCAAGGTACTACAAAATGTAGAATATGAGAAACAAAAAGAGGAATCAAGTCTTCAAAAGGCAGAAACCTCAAACAAGGATAAGCAAGCAAAGGAAGAAAGCAAAGGAGAACCCTGGATAAGAGTTAATCACAAGAGGAAGATTACTTCACCACAAACTTCAAGACATCCAAATAGGTTACATAATTTCTTCCATGGTCATTGCTTTTCTTGTAATAAATATGGTCATAGAGTTGTATACTATTTTCATCATGCAAGAAACAATGTCAATAGAAATTTCAATTCCTTTGCACCTCTTATGGATGATGATATTATATGTTACAAATGCAATAATTTTGGGCACAAGGCTAGATGGTGTAAAATGATACCTCCTGAGTCTAGAAAAATAATTTCAACAACTAGGAAAGATGAAAGGGAAAATGTTAAGGCTAGGTCAATGTTAGTTCAAACCGCCCTTCATGCTCAGGATAAAGAGGAACAATGGTATCTTGATAGTGGTTTCTCTAGTCACATGATAGGAGATAAATATAAATTCATTGAACTAAGAGAAACCAATAGAGGATCAGTAAGTTTTTGTGATAATGGATCAACAAGGATTGGTGGAAGAGGAAATCTAAGTTTAGATAATGGGAAAACAAAAACAAAAAATGTGTTGTATGTTAAAGGGTTAAAACACAATATATTAAGTATAATTCAATTTTGTGATCAAGGGTACATGGTTACTTTCCATCCAGATAGATGTGAGATAAGAAAATCAAAAACTGGAAAAATCATTGCCAATGCAAGAAGAACCCCAAACAACTTATACATGCTCAATGAGATCAAAGGGAAAAAGTGCTTTCTATCACAAGAAGATGAGAGTTGGTTATGGCATAGAAGATTGGGTCATTTAAATTTTGACAACATAGTCAACATAAGCAATAAACAAGCGGTCAGAGATTTACCCAAAATAAGAAGACCTCAAAACACAATCTGTGCACCCTGTCAACATGGAAAGCAAACTAGGACAACATTTAAATCAAAAGGATATATGTCATCTGAGCCATTGAGTCTAATACATACTGATCTATGTGGTCCTACCAGAACACAAAGTATTCAAGGTGAGAGCTACTTTATACTATTTATAGATGATTATTCCAGAATGGTTTGGGTAGCCTTCCTAAAAGAGAAGTCAGAGGCTTTTGAAAAATTCAAAGTATTTAAGGAATTGGTTGAAAATGAAACTAGAAAAAGGATTAAGTGTATGAGATCTGATAGAGGAGGAGAATTTACTTCAAATGAATTTGTAGAATTTTATGAACAACATGGGATCAAGAGAGAGTACTCAATAGCAAGAACTCCTCAACAAAATGGGGTAGTTGAAAGGAAAAATAGGATAGTTGAAAATATGGCTAGGGCTATGTTAAATGAATCTAAGCTATCATATGGTTTTTGGAGAGAAGTTGTAAACACAATAGTATACATAATAACTAGGGCTCAAATGAGGGTAAATCATCACAAGACTCCATATGAGCTTTGGAAAGGAAGACCTGCCACTGTAAAACACTTCAAAAATTTTGGAAGCAAATGTTACATAAGACGAGAAGATCAAAACTTAGGCAAGTTTGATCCAAGATGTGATGAGGGAATTTTTCTTGGTTATTCCACAAGGAGTAAAGCCTATAGATGCTTCAACAAAATAACATGCACTATGGTGGAAAGTATAAATGTAACAATTGATGAGAAGATAGATTCAAGAGAACCAGTTCAACAAATTGTGTATCAAGAAGATGGATGTTGTCAAGAAGAATTTTGTGAGGAATCAGATAAAGAATAAGAAGAAACACAAAGACTTCTTCCCAAAACTCCATCCAGGTATGTACATAAGCATCATCCAAAAGAGAAAATCATCGGGAATCCATATGAAAGATAGACAAGGAGAAGAATAATAAAACCATCTCAACAAGCAAATTTTTCTTTACTATCTAAGATTGAGCCAAAAGACTTCACTCAGGCAAGTGAGGATAAATTTTGGATTAAGGCAATGGATGAGGAATTAGATCAGATAGAGAAAAGTAAAACTTGGGAACTTGTTCCATGACCAAAGGACAAAAATGTGATCGACACAAAATGGGTATTCAGAAACAAGTTAAATGAAGATGGACAGGTGGTCAAGAATAAAGCAAGGTTAGTATGCAAAGGTTATGCACAGGTAGAAGGAATTGACTTTGATGAGACATTTTCTCCAGTTGCACGACTTGAAGCTATAAGGATGTTTTTAGCCTTCTCAAGTTTCAAAAATTTCAAGGTATATCAGATGGACGTCAAGTCAACATTTCTAAATGGTGTTCTAGAAGAAGAAGTTTATATTGAATAGCCAAAGGGATTCATATTAGCAGATAAACTAGATCATGTATGCAGATTGAAAAAGGCATTGTATGGTCTAAAGCAAGCTCCGAGAGCATGGTACTCAAGATTGGATAAGTATCTTCAGGAACAGGGATTCAAAAAAGGAATAGCAGACAATAATTTATATATCAAAAATGAAGGGAGTGATCTACTAATAGTGGTTGTTTATGTTGATGACATCATTTTTGGGGGAAACAATGATAAGATGTGTAAAGAATTTTCTAAGAACATGCAAAATGAATTTGAGATGTCTATGCTTGGTGAATTGTCCTTATTTCTTGGACTTCAAATTTCACAATCAAAAAGAGGGGTGTTTCTCTCACAAGCCAAGTATATAAAAGAAATGTTAAATAAATTTAGGTTAGAATATTGTAAACCGGTAAGTACCCCCATGGTCATAGGATGCAAGTTGAGTAAGGATGATGAATCTCTAGAGGTAGATCAAAGATTATACAGATCTATGATTGGTAGCTTATTGTATGTTACAACTACAAGACCAAACATAGTACAGTCAGTGGGATTAGTGGCAAGGTTTCAGGAAGCACCTAAGGAAACACATGTGGCAATAGTAAAAATAATTTTTAGGTATCTAAAAGGGACTATGGATTTTGGGCTTTGGTATCCCAAAAGTGATAGTTTCACACTAACAACTTATATAGATGCAGATTGGACCGACAACATTGATGATATAAAAAACACAAGTGGAGGAGAATTCTTTCTTGGAGATTGTTTAGTCTCTTGGCTAAGTAAGAAGCAGGTTTCAATATCCTTATCTACAGTAGAAGAAGAATACATTGTAGTAGTAGCCAGTTGTACACAGGTGTTATGGATGAAGAGAACTCTAGAAGACTTCAAGATAAAGCATGACCATCCTATTCCCATACTATGTGATAATACAAGTGCTATAAGTATCTCAAAAAATCTAGTGATGCACTCCAGGACAAAGCACATTCCAATTAAGTA
Organism: Wollemia nobilis; assembly: GCA_028583015.1. Classification (NCBI taxonomy): domain Eukaryota; kingdom Viridiplantae; phylum Streptophyta; class Pinopsida; order Araucariales; family Araucariaceae; genus Wollemia; species Wollemia nobilis. Next base: position 1,721,343 of record JAQPPZ010001152.1, on the reverse strand, counting down.
CCACTTTCTGAGAGAACAGGTGACAGATAAACAAGTCAGGTTGGAATATATTACTACAAAGGAACAAATAGCAAATATTTTCACCAAGCCACTTTCAAAGGAAACCTTTGAGTATCTTCGAGGAAAACTAGGAGTAAGACTCCCACCCCAAAATTAACCACCTCAAGAGGAGGTGGGGGAGGGGCTAAGCTAAGAGGCTCATTCTTAGCCCCGAGCCCCAAAGGTGACCCTTTGCCATTGATGTCAAAGGGGGAGAGATTTGAGTAAGGGGGAGAGATTTGGTATTTGAGTAAAAGGAGAAAGCATTGAGCCAGGGGGAGCAATGTCCCAAGGGGAGTAGAACAAAGAAAAAGACAAGTTTTCAGTAAAAATAATTTGGGTTGCCATCAATGACAAAGGGGGAGATTGTTGGACATTTTGAGTCATTAAGTCAAGTTGTCATTGATGTCAAGGAATGAAGTCATCATTAATGTCAAGGAATTTGTCAAGAAATAAAGTTGTCAAAGTTGTCATTGATATCCAGGAATAAGCCACCGATGATGTCAAAGGTCAAGAGGAACAATGCAGAGGTTAAAGGCAAAAGGGCTTCATAATATTTTTAATATTATGTGGAAGCATAAGTTAAAAGGTTTTTCATAAAAACCCAAGGAAGATTATTGCAAAGCTAAAGGAAGGTTTAATATTTATTTGATAAAATATTTAAATTCAAAGTGAATTTAAATTTTATAAATAAATATTATTTATACCAAGTTGTACAATGAAAGATGGCCTTAATAAAACCAAAGGGTTTTAAAGAATTAATTTATAAAATTTAAATTCAAATGAATTTAAATAATTTATAAATTAATAAGTTCAAAGGGAAATAAAAAGTGTCGACGTCTAATATATTGGAGGAAGTTCGAGCATCGACGTTATGCATGAAGGAGGGAAATCAATATATATACCAATGCCTTAGAGGCATTAAAACTTATCCTTTTGCTCGATTAATGAATGCGTGCAATTGTGTTGAATTCGTGCGGAATAAGAGAAGCGACTTTTGTGTTTTAGCGCCAGCGAATAAGGTTTAAGGGGAACAACGCCAAAGTACCAAGCGCCAACTAGGTAGCATGGCCTAGTGGCAAGAGGACAATGGTTAGAGTGTTTGGGCGCTAGGAGACCTACGTTCAAAACGTGACAACAACATTTTTGGTGGTTGCATTAGTGTTGGAAGCACCAAAGGAAAGGCACACATTTTTGTGCTAGGCAAGGTGAGGAGTCTTTTGGAGCACGTGGTGCTCCTTAGTCCCCAAGCGAGCGCCTAGCTCGCACGATGGTTGGAGCCGTGGCTAGGGCGCTGGTTGAGGTTGCGCTGTGAGTTCGAATCCCTTCCAAGGCAAGGTAATAAATTTTGATTATTATTTTTGTGTGTTGCCTAAAGTTTGGAGTTAAAAGGGTTGCTTAAAAGGATTGTTTGTTGAAAATTATTTTTGATAAGTTGGAGGAATAAGGTGTTAGGTTTATTTTAATAAAGTGCTTTTGTCACATTGATTTGTTGAAGTATTAAAAGGATAGAGGGAACTTCTAGCATTGAGTTATCTTGAAAAGAAGAGTGCATTGAATATAATTTTAATTGGGATATTATAAGGTGTAAGTGGTGTATTATTTTTGTAAAATGTTGATGAATGTTTTCTTAAAGATGGAGTGATAAGGTGTATGTGTGTCTTGATATTTACATTGTATTTTGAGGAAGTTTATCATCTAATAATTTCTTTGAGCTTGGAAAAGAAGTGTTTATGGTTGTGGTAGATTTATGAGATTCCTTCATCATCAAGAAAAATGTATGAGCACATTCTTCCATAGTTAAGTTGATTGGTTGGTTTTCTAAAAAATAAGTTTGGAGTGAAAAGGACTTGATTAGGGTTTCCTATTGAGTGTGTTTGAGTTAATGCTTCAAGGTTTTATGGAATAGAGAGTTGTTTTATAAGCATTGTTGTTGAGCATTTTTGGAAATATTTTGAGTGAGTGATCATATGCTTGGACTAGGGTTTGTGAGCAAGGGTTGTTTCATTGAGTGTTTGGTTGAGTAGAGTTGGTTGAGCCTAGTCAAGTGGGTGTGTGAAGTGATTGTTCAAGTTCCATAAAACAAATTATTCTATATTCTGATTTGAGAAAGTGATTGAGCATTAAGTTGAATTTGAAGCATATTGAGTCTCTAACAATTCTCTTTATGGTTCTATGAGATTGGACAAGTTCTGTGTGGACTTGTTGAGTAGATTTGAGGTAAGTCTTTGAGGAGACTTGTGGACTGATTTTGTGTGAGCTTTTGTGGAAGCTTACAATACATATTTTGAGCAGATTTGGATAAGTTCTTGAGAGGACTTATTGAGCAAATTTGAGAATAGAGTTTGGTGTAGATTTGAGGATAGGTTTGTGTCATACCAGAGATAGATATTGAGCAGAGTTGTACTAGACCAAAGGACTGTGTTTAGTGCAGACTTGAGACAGAGCTTTGGAGGTGATAGAGAGTAGAGGACAGTAGTCTCCAGTGGATAGAGATCCATTAGCCAAGGTAGTGAGGACAAGTTTTTTGAGTGAGGACAAGAGTCTTCAGTGGAGAGAGATCCACAAGCCAGTGTAGTGGAGGCAGTAGTCTTCTAGAGGATCACCAGCCAGAGCAGAGATTAGGAGAAGGAGTTCTCCTGTGGATAGAGATCCATGAACTTGATTTAGGGGATTGGTGTCTCCTTTGGACAGAGGTCCATAAACATTGTAGGGAAAGGATTCCCAAGAGAATTTATTTGAGAAAAATTTATAAGAAATATTTTCTCCGTGGAGTAGCCCGCATTGGGTGAACCACGTAAAATCATGTCTCTCATGTGTGTGATGATTTGTGTGATGTTTACTGCTTTAATATTGCTGATGCTATTATTTGGATTAAAAAGCAAAAAAAATTATTGTATACTGTTCACCCCCCTCTCAGTATAAGCACATCACATGTTCTTCGCAACGTACATAAATAGCATCGGTCACCTGACGATATTCTTGATTCTTCTCACCTAAGTCGACGTACGTGGAGGTAAACGGTCAAAGAAAAAGCCACAAAGTCTCTTGCCAGATGACAATGATAGATGTTAAAGTGTGGTCATAAAATTAAGTAACCTCTTTTTTATGTTTTAAGAGTTAATATTATGAAGAGATTTAGGTTTAAATTTTGAAAGTAATTTTTGGACTGTACTGACTTTCCTGAGTGCATGTCAGTCTGCTAGACTGTCCTGACTCCCCTGACTGCGTGCCAGTCCGGTAGCCCCACAATGGTTCCAACCCTAAACCACCACTAATGGTCTCCCTCGTGTAAGGTTGCTAATAATAAAATGAAGTAAGGGTTATAATAGAAACTCCAAAAATTTAAACCAAAATCTAACCATTCCTCTAAAAAAATATTAAGTTTTTGCAGTAGGTACTTGTGATCATTTTCGTCTGAAAATGCACTGTCACCACACATAGATTTGGGTTCAAATGTATTTTGGTAAAAAAAATTACAATTCCATGAGGTCTAAATAAAAGTTTTAAGAAAGAATATATTGTCTGAAGACAACAAGCACATCAATTAATGTGAATGGTTTTTTTTTTTTTACAGTGAGATATAAAGATACTATAGATGAATCAAGCTGGAGGTAGATGGATTTTATCTTGAGGTGTCCATGTAGTTGTTGCCTTGTTAGGAGAGAGGAGTTGCTGTTTGTTGTTTGCCAAAGTAGTAACGTGGTATTAGTTGGAGATCCGTAGGAGAAAGGAACTCAAAAGCGTGGAAGGTTTGTTCATTAATATCGTCCGCGACGCCATCCTGCTATGTATAGTGTATAACTTAATTATATGAGAATCATAGATTTAAAAAGTAAAAATAAACTTATTTTAATATTATATTAATTTTTATTTAAAAAATAAAAAAATAAAGGAAATCTCCACTTACTCCCATCAAAATTCAAACGGTTTCACTTTATAAATAGTGCGTTTGTTTACTCCCCTTCGTTCCAAACTGAGAAAGATACCAACAATCGTTGTTATAAGCAGAATTTTGTTTAACAAGCAGCTGTCTTTTAACAAGTGTCTGCGTTTGACACATTTTTTTTTTTTTTGGTCCCACTCAAAAGGTAGATTTGTGTTTGTTGAAATGTGATGTCCTCCTAATATTTCCGTATCTCTCAGTCAGGTAGTCGTGAAGGATACGCATTGTACAAAATAAACTAGTTGGCCATATTCAATAATTTGTTGGGTTGCTTCTGACTAGCTCGCAATCACACCGACAGCGCAGTAGATATAATTACCCATCAAGTTATTAGTCTCAATCTTTCGTATTTGACAGCATGTTTGGCCTGTTGTGTCCGTCTAAATATCAAAAAATGTTTGGCCTGTTGTGTCCGTCTAAATATCAAAAAAAAAAAAACGAAACCTGGAATATACTTGGCAAAGAGTGGGTATATTACAAATCGGGTGTCCATCTCCACCTAAGCGCTGTTGATAATTCTTAATTATTTTGATCTAGCATTAGTTTCTTAAAAGCGAAGGACTTGTTTTCAAAGGAGGTTACGTAACAAATTCTTATAAAACCAATGGACTTGAGCGGAATGTTCGCCACGTAAGAGCTGTTGATAATTCTTAATTATCCTGATCCAACATTAGCTTCCTAAAAGCGAAGGACAATCTTATTTTCAAAGGAGGTTACAATACAAATTCTTATAAACCAATGGCCTTGGAGCCGAATATATATATTTTTAATTAATTATTATTTATAAAAGAGTGGGTTACAACTATTATACAGCTGCCGCTCTTATCAAACTTACTGTTTTTATGTTCCTTTTCTAGGTTTGAATCATAAACCTCTCAAGGCCAAGCTAGAAGTGATTTGGAGAAAAGAGATTAAACGTGATTGGTTAGAAAAAAATATTAAAGCGGGTAACAATGCATTTTAAGAGGAAGCGACAATGTCGTCATATGATTTTAATATTAAATATTCAGGCTATTGTACAAACAATATTCAGTCAAATACCAAATCCGCTATATTCAGTCAAATACCAAATGCAGCGGATTTTCTGCACAATGTTGGCACGTGAAGCGCACAAAATAGAAAAAGCTGCCAACTTGAACAACTATTGTAGGGTACCTTGAGTACAATGGATTAGTAAGGAGAATTAAATTTGGAGGTGGAAAAGGATTAAAATTGGATAAGCAAAGCATGAAAACCTTTCACCAGTAGGTGTCATATGAACAAATTTTACAAGTTGCGTACAGCGAAATTAAGAAAAGATTTCCACTGGAGGACGTCTGCAAGCATTGGACTGTTAGCTGGAGGACGTCTGCAAGCATTGAATTGTAGTTGTTTAAATCGGTGCATATTTTTTGACCCAGAATCTAGATTCTAAGATACCTAACAGCAAAAAGAAATTAAACATATTTTCATTTGAGTTGGAAACTCGAATCTTCTCATGCTATCGTTTTCATCCTAATATGAGACAATAGTATAAAATAATTCAGGTGTATTTATAAGTGTAAGTAGTTCGTTTTTTTTTTAACGTGTGATATTGTTTTCATATAAATTATAAACTATTTATTTCAAGTAATATACACTATATTAAAATTTGATTCCATTTTAATACCTCTTACCCTAAAACTCATTTTAAAATAAATTCTTATAAAGCAGGGCGCACGCGGTTTGTCCGATAGAAATGCCTTCTTTCGCACCACAGATATCCTTAAGGAAGGTTTAGCCAAGGCGGTCTTGTATGAAGATATTTCTGCCGAGCCGACCCAATGCTATTCAAATTCCTATAAATGGCATTCAGTATGTAAGCTTATTATCGCATTCTCGAAAGGCTCGACGTACTCTCCGTAAAGATGAACACCATTTCCAACTTGTTGCTGCTTCTGGTTGTGGAATGCATTTGCGCTGCAGCTCCATCTGATGCCGCATATCACACTAATCCTCCTCCAAAGCCTTACTACTACAAGTCTCCTCCTCCGCCATTGCATTTCCCTTCTCCAGTTCATAAGCCATCTACCACAACTCCTCCACCGGTGCACAAGCCTCCAGTAGTAGCGAAACCACCTCCTGTTCATGCCAAACCTCCTCCAAAGCCATCACCAGTTCTTAAGCCCCCAGTTGTTCAGAAGCCGCCATCTGTGCATAGTAAACCGCCTCCAAAGCCAGTGTCTCCCCCTCATTATATTTATAAGTCCCCACCTCCACCTCTTCCAAAGATTTCTCCTCCAAAGCCAATTCCACATTTTCCTCCTAACCACAAGCCTTCACCAGTTTACACTCCACCCAAGCCATCCAATCCTCCCCATTCACCAGTTTACACTCCACCCAAGCCATCCAATCCTCCCTATTCACCAGTTTACACTCCTCCGAAATCATCTCCTCCACACCATGAGAAGCCATCAAAGCCACCAACTCCATCCCCACCAGTATCATATACAAAACCTCACCCTCCTCCTGTGGTAACTCCTGCCCCTCCAAAACCAGTGCCAGTCTCTCCACCTCCACACTCTAAATCTCCAGTATACCCAGCACCCGCACATATCTACTCTTACAAATCTCCGCCTCCACCTCCATAGTAGCTACAGCTTAGCTGATAAGGTACGCATGTTATTATCTATTGAACATTTAGGCTTAAATGTCAGGTGATGGATGGGTGTTCACTATTGATGTTTGCAATGAAATCCTTATTAACGCATTGCATAAAATCATACAAACTTATCAGTTGTAGCTGTGATTTTTTATATATTTTTAAAGCTCATGCCTTTTTGTGTTTTGGAAGTGCAGGAGCTCCTCATTTACAGTCCAGAGACTACGGCAAAACTAGGCTACAATAAGTTGTAAGCTGCCCACATATTCCGAATGCTAAAGTACACAGTGAACATTTTCATCAGTACTCCGATACTTGTGAATGTTTTTGTAACCGATCTATTTATCTATTTAAAGTATTCAATATAATAAAATGTATCTCAGGTTTTACAAAGCAAATGTTTCCTTTCCATAAAGTATAAACTACATAGTACATACTTTACAGTACCTTTCAGCATATATATTTTTTAATTGGAAATTGTCTTACGCAATCAGTTTTGTTTAGAAGATACGAGACTTAATTTTTAAGATATAATTTGTTTACAAATTGGAAAGAGCGTAAATTTTAACTTTTCTAGCGATGACATGTTAGAAGGCACTACGTAATTGTCACGTTGGAAAGCTTCTGCCATTCTGTAGAATATCTGTCTGAAAGTTACTAAAGCAAGTATTAAAATTCTGTTGCCAAACCATTTGCAATATGATCATCAATGAATAATACAAACTTGGAATCCCACACTCGTGGTGCTATATTATTGATTTAGGGAAAGCTCGCTTGATATTAGATGTTATTATTATTTATTTAGAAGAGATTTGTGATATTGTAGATTCAGGGAAATGGATTAACATTTGTTTTAGGTGTTGGGTCCTAAATCCGAGTTTCAATAGAGTTGATAAGTTTGCCATAGACTTCCCTCTACAACTTCTAGATTTAGGTTGACTCCATGCTTTTTTTTTGTTTTGACTTTTAATCTAAACTAATTAACTTACATCAAAAATGTAAATTTACACAAAAGTAAAGTAAATGTGGAAATTAAAGTGCACAAAGTAAATGCATGAAATTTAGAGTATGAGAGATTAAAACAAATACAATTATTATATTATAGTGAGGATAACATGTAATCTATCAACACATAAGAATTTAGATAACATCAATATTCACCCATTTGTTTGATTATAAAATTGATAAGCAAATGACAAGATGGGCTAGAAGGGTTGTACCCAACCATCATGTACTTGAAAGACCATGAGGACGAGGGATAAACAAGGACTTGCCAATTTTTTACAACTTCATGAGTACAAAGCACAATGGAGGTTTCACTGAGTGTAGCTCTAAATTTTCATGGCCATAAAATTATTACAATGAGGGCCCAAGGCCCCTATTTATAGTAAAATATTACCTAAAAGTTACTTAGGATGAAAACAACTACCCTTAGTAAAAATAAAGATGAGGGTAACTTTATTAAAATGTTACACCTCCAAATGTTATATGCCTCTAATAGACTTAAAAGGCCATAAAATGCTAAATATATCACTTTTTGGTATTTTTTCTCAAAATTCATGTAGTTTGTATCTCAAAATTCATGTAGTTTGTAAATATTTGAGTCTAAAGTTTGTAACTAGTTTGTAAATATGTAGTGTGAAAAGAGTCATGTAAATGTTTATCTTTTTACCATGTGCAATGATTATAGGTTTGTCATTATTGGGAGTTAATTGTAACGACCCTCCTTGCACAATCATTAATTTTAGATTAATTAATGAATTACACTTACCTTTTCCTATAGAATATGGTACTACTGATAGACGTTGTGTATGCAGGATCAGGTATATGTATCCAACAAATAAAGTTAATTCATGGAAAAGGTAAAGTGGGAAATGATGATTGGCTCAAAAATACATGGAAGTTTACATTTTACATATCATATAGGTGCATCGAAAACATTTTGAATGAATGAGCTTGCAATTGGGATTATGTGCTTGTTTGTTGCTTTGGTTGGCAATAAAAGTGCCATGCACATGAGAGCCAACTTAGTGATTTATTATTTAATTGATGATTGCTTGTTTTGAATTTACTAAGTAGATTATTTAAAATTAAAAATATCTTTAGAGAAATTAAAAAAAAAAAGTTTAAAATAAATTTAAAAAAAAATAATAATAATTGATGATTAAAAATAAGTAATATGGTTCTTATTTTATGTTTGATAATCAATATGCTACTTTAATGAGTGTCAGTGATCAAGAAAAATAGTTCATAATTACTTTAACCTCCCTTTACATTTCAGTTGGAAAAAAAATGAGAATGGGATGAGGTAAAAACCTTGAATACGTTACATGATGGAAGGGGGAGGATATCATGAATTGAGAAGAAAAAAGACTATGATAGGACTGGAAAATAGATTACATTGGAAATTGCATGCATTGAGTAAAGGACTGCATTAAAATACAATTTCATTCATTTCTTATAGGTGTGTTTACTATGATTGTGAGATAATTAATACTTTTTGAAAAGGCATGGAAACAAATATTTGTGAAAGAAAGTAAATATTGATTTTGTAGTAGAAACATATCAAAGGGCGGTTTACCTTTTTGTTTCGATGGTAGATATAAACTATTTGTCAGTTTATTGTATAGTGTTATCCCATAGAATTTTAAGTATAATGGAAAATTGATTTAAGCCCTTATGGGAAAGTTGAAACATAGACATTGAGTATAATGTAAAGGTATATAATGGAACCCTTATTATTATTATATATGTTTAAATAGTTGTTTGTTTGACTCAATGCTATAGGTTGAACTTCTTATGTAATGGGATTTACATTAGTGAAGGGTAGGTATAGCGACATGTGGAATGGAAACTCTAATATTGAAATTTGGTTTTATTAAACCTGCATAACATTCAAAAAATCATTAAACCGTGATAAAAAATATAAAACCCAAATAATCGAGAAGGATAAACAAAATTTATTACCAGTGAAAATGAATGGCATATACACCCAATGTTGTTGAGGTGTAGGTATGCACACAACAAGTCTCAAGAGCAACCGTAGTTTTCTAGAATTAGTCGAGACAAGTGATTTGGTCGAAACTAGTGATGAGGGGATGCCACCTTTAGGTTTTTTCTTGGGTGGTACATTGATAAGTCCCATGTTCATTTGACTTATCTAGATTAGCCACAACGTTTGGTATAGGATAAACAATTGTGAGTCATAATGAGCATGAGTTATCAAGTCCAAGGTTAGGGTATTGACATGGCTCTATTTGGCTTTGAATAGGGTATAATTAGCTAGACACTAGGCATATGTATGCTAACCACCTTATATACATCTACTAGAATAAGTTGACCAATTAGTCAAGGGTTTAGTATGATAAGCGATGGGGAATTATGCATCCACTCTCTAGGTCTTATGGGACCTAGAGGATAATCCCAGCCATGGATCAACCCTCATGCCAAAACATGAGGATGATAAATGAGGCAAATCGATTCCACAAAATGGCACCTTTCATGGTATTTTGCCAATATCATCTACTTGGATGGTTGTTTATAGCAGTATTGAACCCAAAAGTGGTTTGATATACTTATACTAATTCAATAATGTAATATTGAATCATTGGATGAAAAAAATTTGCTATGAACATGAAAGCACTTTTAGAATTGAAAACATTAAATTTAGAAAAAAAAATTACCCTATAAATTTTGTTTGGCTTATTTTGAGGTACAACCAGGTGGGTAGACTTGGGTTGTTACATCAATTAAATATATTTATCCTATGAGAGATATGAAAACTTAGATCTCTCATGAGTTTTAAGAGATGAAGGGTTGTTAAAAGTAGAATGGCCAAGAATTTTGTGAATGTGAAGAGTCTCTTATCCAAGTATATATTCAAGACAAAGCATTGTAATGGATGTGTGATAACAAGCCTTGTAATACATTCTATTTGCATTGCTTGATTCAATATATCCATCAATAATATTATTGAGTATGTTACTGAATGCATGTAATTGTGTAAATTTTATATTGTTAGATCCTATGAGAATAGGGTTGAATTGTTAATAGTGGCATCAAAGTCATTATTGTGCAAAGTTATATTATGGAGAGAGAATACATTAAGAAGGTGCTTTAAAAAAGTTCCAAGAAATAATAAATTGAGGAGTTGTTGAAGTGTTAAGAGAGACAGTGTTAAATTTTTTTAGTACAAGTGTCCAATTTCAAGCATCTGAGTGTAGGTGTCCAAGACTGTGAGCTCATTGAAGTATAGTCTAATATTTTTCTAAAGTCGCTAAGGGGAAGTTTTGGGGAAGGATCCTTAAGTGAACACATGAAAGAGCTGAGTGGATATGAAAGGTGTTGGAAAGAGGAAGCACACATGTGCAAGGGATATTGGGTTTAAAGTTTATATTGTAGAAGGAGGATAACACAAACCATCAAATAGAGTAAGCAAAAGGAAAGTGGAACATCAATTATAGAAAGAAAGCAACATGAGTCAAGGTGAGAGCCATTAGAGAACAAAGAAATTATGTGGAGATTTGATGAATTTGTGATTAATAAAGGTACAAATTACTAACATTTACATTTTTTTATGAAAATTTGTCTTAGAATAGAGATTAAATAAGAAAATAAGAAAGCATTGTATTGAAATGGAAACAAATATATTGTCAAAAGAAAAAAAAATACTAGGAAAAATTTGGAGGAATTAAAAATAAAAGGAAGAAGAGTTGATTTGTAGAATAAAATTGGAAGTAAGAAGAGAAAATTGAAGGGAATATTTTAAAAGAAGTCAAAATATTGTTTGAAGAAATTAATTAATTATCAAATAAAGGAGAATTATTTGAAGGAAAATTGAAAGGGAAATAAATTGAGAAGAAATTGAATTTGAAATATATTAAAGGAATATTGTCCAAAGAGAAAAAATTAAAGTTGAAGAAAGAAATTAATTTGAATAAGAAGAAATATTATTTGAAAAAAGATATAGTTTATTGAGAAAACAAATATTAAGAAGAAATTGAAGATTAAAGAAAAGAAGAAAATACTTTTATTTGAAGAAAAATAGAAGAAATATTGAAGGAAGGAGATTTTTTTTTTTAATTTTAAATTTGGGATTTAAAAGGAATTTAACTACAAAATAGATTAATTATTTTGAAGGAAAAATTATTTATTAAAGTTGAATATGAATTGAAGAAATTTGACTTAATTATTGAAACTATCAAATTATATTGAAAAAAAAAATTAAAGAAGGAAAATTCTTCAAAGACTTATTGTTGAAAGAACAAATTTTTAAAAAGAGGTACAAAAACAAGAATACTAAGAATTACTTAAAGAGTTATTTGAACTCTGCATATTCAGTTCTAAGGTGGATGAGTTCCTTCCCAAATTGCATAATGAATTTAGTGCTAAGGTGTTGTCCCCTCCGTGAGACTGGGTGGCTCAAGTAATCATTGATTACTTTACTTTGGACTCCACATATGAAGTCATACGTAGCTTTCATGCAATGTTCCTCAATCACCTTCAAAGACAACTTTGGATGAATATTCCTATGTTCTTGTTTCAGTCCATGAAGAAATCGATGTTGTATGTGCAGGAGGGTCGTGGTCAGTATATGCTTCATTAGGGATTGGCCCTGTTAGTGTTCAAACAAGCAACTTTTGAAAATGAGCTGGTGGTGGAGGATCTTTTTAAACCATTGGTTGATTTATCGGTTCCTATGCTTGGTCAATATAAGGATGTTTTTGAATATTCGAGTGATGGTAGCGAGGATATGTATTCATTCTCATATGCCTGAGGCGGTGGGACCTTGTCTGCTATCCAAATAGAGGGGAGCGGAAATCGTAAGTCCAAATGTCTGCTTGGTAAAAAGAGGAAGGAGGATGGTTCATCCCCCATATCTTCTCCTATTGATCTGCAGATCCTATCGAGGTACTTTCATAAGGATAATATGGTTAAGGATGTCTACACCCTGGAGGAGGTCTTTTGGAGGAAGAATTCAGTAATTCATAGTTTGAAACTGATGGAGATAAAATAATGTGCAATCTGGAGTTCGATAAATATTGCCTTAGATTATTCAAAGGAGGTTTCCAGGATGGCGGGTAAGGTTGTTCAAAAGGTTGATATGTTGGTGTAGAAATCCCTCGGTTATCCTATTATCCCCTCTTTTCATCTACCCCTTCTTTCTGGTTTGTATTCACTTTCTGTGTTTTACGTCTCTTTTTTCCCCTTAGGGAGGTGGTGTTTGGCCTATTAATTGCATCATTTTTTTTATGGTTTTCTCCTTTTTGGAGTTGATGTAAAATGTTGTGGGGTCCATTTCAAACCCTCTTTCTTTTATAATAGTACAAAAGAAAAAGAGATATTTGAAGGCTATAATTAGATTGATAATTATTTAAAGAGTTAGAAAATAATTAGAAATCCATCAAAAATATCTTTTGCAAAGTGAAATATATTTAAGAAGGAAAAAAATACCAAGAAATAATTTCAAAAGCAAATAAAACATTGTCACAAACATGTTTTGAGATATATAAAATCTCTACAAGAAGATCAAATGAAATAAATTGGGTATGGAGACTTTGGTACATTGGATTAGGAGCCAACAATTAGATGATTGACAACCTATATTGGTTTGATTCTATTAAAGTAAATTAAAATATACCAAGAAGATCAAACAAAATAAACTGGGTATGGAGACTTTGGTACATTAATTTCGGAGCCAACAATTAGATGATTGACAACCTATATTGGTTTGATTCTATTGAAGTAAATTAAAATATACCAAGCAAGACTATTGATGATAAAATATTTCAAGTCCAAGGAACAAACAATGTTACACTCTGTCTATCTTTCTTAGAATGCACACTAGATAATGTTCTTTATGTTTCAAGAATATAAAATAATCTAATTTTAGTATAACAATTGTTGTATAGAGGAAGGATATTATAATTTAAAATCATTAATGGCAATACGAAATGTCTTATGAAAAAATTAAAAAATATTCAAGCCCGTGGATCCTACAAAAATGATATGTTTGCTTTAGATGTGATAAAACTTTTAAAAAATCATTTAAATCAGGTTTTACAAGAAGAACTATATCAAAAATATATTTAATTGAACAAAAAAATATCATGGCAAGAAAACAAAATAGTGTATTGGCAAATATCACTCTACTTGAGAAGATGATAGAAAAATGAAAAATATATTTATTAGTAATAAAAACACATATGATCTTCATTAGATGACTGATATTTAGTATGTTCTAAAAACTAAAATGGTAGAGGGAAGTTGTGATCTAAATGCCATGAATGCAAATGATAATACTTGTAATGATGAGACCAAAATAACCTCTAGTAAAAATGGAAAACATACTATGAGGAATGTTGCTAATATTTATGATGATTCCAACATCAAAGATATTAAGATGGAAAACTTTGAATATATCAGGGACACTAATAATGGTCTAAATTATTGTGATGATTTACTTAGATTAGATATAAGGGACATTAATTTTATGATAAGAACTATGAAGACAAAATTATGATAGGTACAAGTAATAAATACTATCGATATTATGATAGAAATAGATACCTCTTGAATAAATATAAATACAAGATCTAAAAAGGTCCAAGAAACAACATCAACATGAAGAAGACCAAGAAGTCATCAAGAAGATGAAAGCAAATGAAGACAATTGATATTATACCAAATAATGTAATCTAGGGGGGTGTTGGAATTATTGCATTGTTTGGTACCTTGCAAGAATATTGCAAGTACCTTGTAACTAGTTTATAAATATTTGACTCTAAAGTTTGTAAATATGTGGTGTATAAAAACTCATGTAAATGTTTATCTTTTTAGTGTGTGTAATCATTATAGATTTGTCATTATTAGGAGTCAATAAAATACATTTCTCCTATTATAAATATGAAGAGTTAGATCTCCCATTAGTTTTAGGATATGAAGAGTTGATGAAAGTACAAAGGTCAAGATTTTTGTGAATGTGAAGAGTCTATTGTCCAAGTTGTACATATTGAAGATAAAACATTGTAATTGATGTGTGAGAACAAACCTTGTAATACATTGTATTTGTATTTCTTGAGTTGATATATTCATCAATAATATTATTTAGTAAGTTTGTTATTGTGTGAATTGTATATTGTTAGAACCTATGAGAATAGATTTGAATTGCTAACATCTTCAAATTTTGAAATTTTGAAAAGATTTTTTTCCATTAGCACTAATATGTTATTTATTGGTTCAAAATATATAAAATTATTCAAGGTGATGCAGAGGTACTACATTTATGGTGACTTCATGGGTTTTTAAACTTATAATCCTATATCTTACCTCTATCCTTGGGTATAAAGTTTATAAAATTAGGATCCTTTCCATAAAACTGATAAAATGTATTTCTTCATAGAGCTTTGGATCCCCTAGCCAGTCTTGGATGATAATAAGTTTAACAATGTTTACCATTCATCATCATTGGGTAACTACACTATAATGAGGTCTTTAGATTCCCCTATCAAGTCTTCAAAAGGATTTTTGGATAGTTCTTTCCCCTTAGCAACAAACTCCTTCAATTTGACATGAATAGGATTTAGTTTCTCATATGCTTTGAAGGAATTTCCTCTATTGGATTGATATTTTTCTTAATTAATCATGTCAAAGATGACATCATCACCTAGAATATGTTTCCATTCATCAAAGATGTTTGGCATTCTAGCAACTATCAACCCCTAAATATTTTCTTCCATTTATTAAACTTGGGTTCTAAGAGATGTCAGGTTGTCTTTACCAATTTATGGGTTTCTCTAGATGTCTAGGGTATTCTTAATTATTTTCACCGTATCTTTATGATATATCTTGTGTTGTTGTGCTTGTGTTGAGGTCATCGATGCAAGGTGCTTCAAGACTTCTTGGTGTTCAAACCTTGTAGAAAGTTATTCTACCACTTGTCCTATAATATTTTTGGTTGTTTCCAAGATTTCTACTAATAAGCATGTTATATTAAAGAATTCAAATTCATTATTTGTTTCCTCCTTAATTGTATCCCATAATTTTTTGGTTGTCTAAATCTCTTGCATCAACTTTGGTTCAACCTCTTTTTCTATAGGGCCTTGACGATTCCAACTCCTTTATCTAATGGTGTTTGTTTTCTATGTTTTCTAATAACTTCCTTTGATCCTCAATAATATCTTGCGTGAGTTGTTTAGACTCAACAGGTTGGTTTTTGACGTCTTCCACTTGTTTATTTAGCTACTTATTTTATGTCAACTCTTTATTAAGCCCCTCATTTTCTTATCACTGTTGGTCCCTCTAAAGTTTAAATTTTACAAATTTTGTCTCTAAAATTTTGTTTATGATTTTAAGTACTTCATCCTCAAAATCTAGTTAATTTTACTTCATGGTCATGGCTAGTATGAGATGGTTTACCAACAAAACCATCTAGTGTAATATCTAGCTTGTACAGGTCTAGTTGCTACACTCTACTAGTTAAGCCATTAGGATCCAAAGTTATATTAGAGGGACCAATAAGTATAAAGTACACTTTATCCCTCCTACTATAAAATTGTGAAATAAATATCATGGAAGCATTAGAGGTATTTCTATCGAGTCTTTTGTACTCTTTCTTCCATGTCTTTTCCTTAGAAAAAAGTAAATATTTTTCCGTGATGATGTCAAAATATTTGATCTTGAAGGCATGGTTAGGCCTAGGCCCTTATGTTATAATAATAATTGGGGAAGCCCTTATAGCCTCAACTTATTAGGTAATGATTATGGGCATTTTCCTTACAAGAGAAATTTTCTTGCAGGGAATGGAGGATGAGTGGAAGTGGTGGGTATGTCAAGAGATGCAAAATGAGTGGTAGGAGCAAATTAGATGGAAGTGGAAGGAATGGGTCTAATGCCAATCCAACCAGGGTGGTTAAAAGAGACATCATGGTTTGGGTAACTATGGTATTTAATGCAATGACTTGTGCGAGTTGATATTAAATTAAGGTGATGGAGGTGGTCCTTATGATGATGGTGATGGTAGGAGGTGGAGTGCCTTATGATGACCTATAGAAAGAGTAGCACTATAAACACCTAGACATATTATTTGTAATAATATCATGTAATGTATGTAATAATGTGTGACACGATAAACACCTAGACAAGTGGTGTCATTTTATGTAAACGTTATAAAGAATGTAAATATTTTGTTTGATAGTAGATTCTAACTTTTATGGAATTTATACATGTAAGCCAACCTTGAGGTTTAGGTATAGTTATGAAGAGTTTTCAAAATTTGAGGGACAATAATGGATGTATAATTTTTCATAATTAAAATCAAAGTATTAAAGGAGGTTTTCCCCTTTAAGAGACCCATGATTCTATATTATAATTTGTGATATTTTTGAATTTGCATTTCGTATTTATTCTTTTTATAAAATTACTACTTTTACTGCAATATTTATGTGGATGTGCTTATTTTAAATAGAAGTTTCTTAACACACAGTATTAGAACACTTTCTAGGGTTGTGTTCTACTTTGACTGTGATATTTATTTCCCTACTATTTTGACTGTTAGGTATAAAATTCTTGTGTTTTCATGTTTTTTTGCATAGTATCCCTAAAACAATAAAAATATATTGAGCCCTTTTTTTCATGTTCTAGTTAAATAGGTTAGAAACCCTATGTTGGGGGTTTTAAAATATCATGGAGGATTTGTCATTATTGGCTAAGATAGATTATCCATAAAGTATCTAGTGAAGTGAGGGGTAATCAGGCTCCAATACCTAGGCATCAAATAGCACTCTTATATAGAATTAAGTTCCCATATATCTTTGGGTATATTGAGAAACCCCATAGGATTAGGAGAAACCTTTAGCCCTAGGAAGATATTTGACCGTGTATTTTACATAGTGCATTGAATACAACATTTAGAGAGGTAGGTAGAGTGTTCAAGGTTATGTATGAAATCCTCCTTAAGTAGTGGCCAAAAATATTGGTATGAGAACTATCATTTGTCATTGTGGTATAATAGAGGGCTATGGAAAGTACATATAACTTGGTCTAGAGTACCATGTTTCTATTGAATGTTAAAGCTTACACCAAAAATCCTAGCACAAAAAAATGAAAATACTAAGGAGACCACTATTCTAGAATAAACTAGATGAAATATAAGAAAGAATTGGTGGTAAAAATAATAATCAAAATAGGTTTTGTAAAGAGAAGTGGTATGTAATATTCAGGTGTGAATGTACTTAGAGTAAGTAATAGTCAATACAATATCTACCAATATTAGTAATAATTGTTTGTGATAGTTAGGAATCATTACAAACAAGAAAATTGTTAGTAATAGAGTTTTCCAAGATAGTCGTAAGAGACAAGAAGCTATAGTGTTAGTAGTAAAATAGTGTTAGACATAACATTGTCAATAACAGATAGTGTAAAGTCTAGTAAGGGGTTGTTCAACACAAGTAAATTTTTAGAGTAAACCAAAAATCTAGGAGAAAAATCAACAACACTTGAAGATAACACTCCCTTTGGTAAAAATGAAGTTTGGAGTGCTAAAATTTGATATTTTGATACCTAGCCCATTTTGATTATTTTTTTGAGGTGATCGATTTCATATATAACACCCAAAAACTTTTTTGGAATCATTACTAAAAATAGTAACAATTGAAATAATATTTCTAATTTTAGTAAGTATCATCAGAAGGTCAAAAATCATAGAGCATGGCTACAGGAACTAGGGAAAATCAAAATGTACAATAATTATATCAAAATATTACCACTTATATAGAGTCTTAGGAAAATAATGTGGGGGTCAGATAGTTTAAATCAATTAAGGTTGGACATCAAATCTCTACATCACTCCTTGACCTATGTAGCAAGGAACAATAGGAAATGAAGGAGAAATTAAATGGAAAATTTATAGACTTGGAAATTTTTATAACTAATAAAACCCACACACATGGTTTATTTCATTCCAATCAGCATAAGGAAAAAGGAACTAGAAGTCAATAGCAGGAAGCCCCCAATAACAATGGATATAAATTGCCCAAGTTAGAATTTTCTAATTTTTATGGAAAGGATCTAGAGGGATGGATGTGTTGAGTAGAATAATATTTCAATCATCATAACGTTCCCCATTATATGTGCCTAAAAATTACCCCTTTCAATTTATAATAAGATGCCCTACATTGGTTTACATAGCACAGGAAAGCAAACCGCGATCTTACTTGGCTTGAGTTTGAGTAACAACTACTCATTCATCAGATCCCTTTATAAACTTAAAAAAACTTCAAAAATTCAATATTATGAAACTCAGTTTAAAAAATTAATCAACCATACCACTGGTTTGAGTCCTGAATTCTTCCAAAGTTATTTCATGAGTAGTTTGAAGGATGATATTAAAGCTAAAGTTAAAATGTTGATGCCACAATCATTACAACAGGAAATAATGTTGGATATACAGGTAAAATAAGACATGCCCCTAAATTTTCTCAATCTAGACTACTTTTTTCGTCTAATACAACACCAAATATTGCTAACAAACCTCCTACATCAAAAATTTGACACAAAAAGAGATATACTCCATAAGAGCACAAAGGCTATGTTACAACTATTATGAGAAGTATTACCCAAGGCATAAGTGTGTACATAAAAAATTGTATTTGCATGATATGGATGAGGCAACAACCATAGAATCTTTAGAGGTGAAAGAGTATCATCAAGAGGAGGAACACATACAATAGTCAAAAGTCCTAGATAAGTCCCAACTAGAAATCACGATGCATACCATAGCAAGAATATCAACTCATCAAATGATAAAAAGTGATAGGATACTTCAAGGAATAATAAGTAATAATTATCATAGGCTCAAGAAGTACACAAATCTATTGATCCATGGGTGGCCAAATACCATAACTATCACATTAATATTTGTAACTCCATTTAAGTCATGATTCACAATGGAGGCACCCTTCCATGTAAAGAAAAGTGTCAAAATATCAAAATACAAATAAAGTAATATAATATTAATGTGGATATATTTGCCTTACCCCTAGGTGGGTTTGATGTTATTTTAGGATCATAGTGGCTATAGATTTTAAGTCTAGTCTTATGGGATTTCTTTGAGCTATGAATGAAATTTAGCCAACATGAAATGAAGTACACCTTACAGGGCATTAAGTTTGGGGCTCCTAAATTTATTTCAACCCATAAGATCAAGGGTTATTAAAAAAATCATCCCATGGGATTGTGGCTCAATTATTTTCTATAGAAGCTTCCAAGGAAGGGGATAAGGATCATCTAGAGGAATTACAAGTTTTATTGCAAAGACATGTCATAGTATTTGATAAATTCAAAGGAATATGCCATTGTAATAATTATAATGTGATTCAACTTATTCCTACTAGTCTTCCCCAAAATATTCATCCTTATAGGTACCCATATGCCCAAAAATAAAAAAATAAAATGAGAAAATAATATAGAATTTCATGATGTAAGGGTTATTCATCTCAATATTAGTCCTTATTCTTATTTAGTGTTGTTGGCGTGAAATAAGAATGGGTATTGGTGCTTGTGTGTGGATTTTAGAGAACTTAATAAAATCACTATTAAAGAAAATTTCCCCATTCTAGCAATTGATGAATTTCTAGATGAGTTGCATGGGGCACAATATTTTCTAAATTGAATTTGTGGTCAATATATCATTAGATTTGAATCAAGAATGAGTAAATTCCTAAAATAGATTTTAGAACCCATGAAGGGAACTATGAATTATTAGTTATGCCATTTGGGTTAACCAATGCACCTTCCACTTTTCAGATATTGATGAATTCCATTTTTTGGCCCATACTTTGTAAATTCATTCTAGTCTTCTTTGATGATATTTTAATTTATAATTGTTCATAGGAGGGGCATTGAAGAGGAGGAAGTAAGAAAAACCCCTCAAATATTGCAGATTAAAAATAAAATCAAACAAAAAAATTATTAGTATGCTAACTATATATAACACAAATGTAAATAGCATGAAATTTAATAAATTTAAATTAAAATGTAAGTAATATTAAAATAAATAGAACCACATAAAAGATACCAATATTACATGGAAAACCCTGTAAAGGGAAATCACATCTCCACTTTTGTGTTGTATTCAACAAAATATACAAGTCTTTTTTTTTCTCAAATGTTATTGGTGTGAATCACCAATTTGTCAAGTAAACAATAGTGTTTCACAACTAACTCACACAGTTGGCTCCAATTGTTTTACTCTATATAGTTATCACAATTTGAACACAAGGAGTTTAGTCCAAATATATAGTTTGGGCTATTATCCTGCTATAAAATAACTATGGAGGAAATACTTCCACAACATGTGCCACCATGGAGGAAACAATATCCACTTGTAGATTTTCTTTGAACATTATCTATAGCATAGTCACTATCACAACAACCAAACAAATCTATATGAGAATTACTTAAATATTCCAAATCTAAATTAGTAGTTCCACTTAGATATTTAAGTATTCTACGAACAACATTAATATGAACATCATAAGGCTTATACATAAATCTATCCATCACATTAACAACATAAGTAATATCAGATCTAGAAATAGTAAGATAGAGTAAACTACCTATAAATTTCGTATATTGAGTTTTATCTACAAGCTTAGAATATTTATTAATTTCAAATTTTCTAGAAACCATAGGAGTAGAAACACATTTACAAATTTTCTTTTTAAACCTTTGCAATATTTGTAATATATATTTAGATTGAGAGATCATAATCTTATGGGATTGTTGGTAGTTTTGAAAGCCTAAATAGTAATGCAACAAACCCATGTAAATCATTTTAAATCTATTTAGTAATTTCTTTTTATATATTTCAATCATAAATTCATTATTCCCTGTTAAAAGTAAATCATCTACATATAAAACAATGATAGTATTGTTAATATTTTTTCAAGAAATATACAAATCCATATCAGAATAACACTTATTAAAAGCAATTGAAGGAAACTAATTGGAAAACTTATCATACCAAGCTATTGGAGCTTGATTAAGTCCATATTAGGATTTCTTTAGTCTACAAACATAATTTGGCTTTTTTAGGTTCTCAAAGCCTTAAGGTTGCTCCATATAAATCTCAACATCTAAGTTATCATTAAAAAATGTATTCTTTACATATAATTGATAAATTGTCCAATTAAAAGTAGCAACTAATGCTATTATTAATCTAATTGAAGGAATTTTATCAATGGGATAAAACCTTTTCTCATAATTTACTTCGTGAGAAATATTTTGCTATAAATATAGCCTTATATTTGTAAAATTCTCCTAAAGAATTTAACTTATGTCTAAATACCCATTTGAAATCTATTATATTTATCTTAGAAGGCCTTGGCCCTAAATCCAAAGTATCATTTTTGAGAAGAACTATGAATTCTTGTTCTGTAGATTTGACATAATTTAGACCATTTTTAGCTTGATTATAGGTTTGAGGTTCATTCAAATTTTGAATTTTTTCCATGAATGTTATACTTGATAATTGGATTCTACTTCTATATTTTTACATTTCATCAAATGAAGGGTCTTTGGTTTTTTTCTCTAACCATTTTGGTCTCCTAGTTTGATTTTCTTAAGGGACAATTTGCATCAATGCTAAAAGAAGTAGATTTATATGAAGTAGACTCATCAAATATGGCATTCCTATTCACAAATATAGTCCTTATATTAAGGTTATATAATATATATACTTTGGATTTAGTTTCATAGCCTACTAACACACATTTCAAAGATCTATCATTTAATTTTCTAATATCATTTGAATTATTATGATGTTCATAAGCAATGCACAAAATTACTCTCAAATGCTTAATTGATGGTTTCCTTTGAAATCAAGCATCAAATAGAGTCACTCCATTTAGTTCCTTAGTGGCTCACATATTAAGAAAATATACAAAAGTAAAACAAAATTCATCCTATAAGAAATTAGGAAAATTCTGGAGGGAAGTCCTTGCCATATTTGTAATGGACCTATTTTTCCTTCTAGCAATGCCATTTTGTTGGGGTGAATATAGGTATGTGAATTGTATTGAAATATCCATTTCATGACAATATGAGTTAATATCATTACTCAAATACTCTTCTCCATTATCAGTCGTTAATAATTTTATGGAGGAAGAGGTTTCATTTTCAACAAGTGCGTTAAAAATTTTGAAATATTCAAATACTTGAGATTTGTTTTTCAAAAAATAAATCCAAGTATACCTTGAAAAATCATCAATAAAATTTAAATAATATAACATCCACTTAATGGTTTAACTTGAAATGGACCCATAAGGGCAGAATGGACTAATTGCAATCTATAAAAGGATTTAAAAAAAGTTTCACCAAACTTTGTCCTAGGTTGCTTGAATAAAATACGAGCCTCATAAAGTCCTCCATTAAATTCAATTTTAGAAAGACCAATTACCATATTTTTATTAAACATACCAATAGTACTTCTATAGTTTATATTTCTTAATCTATTATGCCACAATTCATAATTATTTTCAACATACATGGAAATGCAATGTTTACCTAAAATTTGATGTGGAGAGAAAACATACAAGTTGTTGGAAAGTATAGCTTCTCCAACAATCTCTCCCACATTGTTTTTCATGATGCACCTATTATCCCAAAATTGTTAGTTGCAAGTTTAGAAATAAATAAAACATCATTATATACTTATCTACCTATATTAACCTTGCCAGTTCCTTCTATAATAATTTAGAGGGTGTCTCCTTTGCTTTCTTTTATATTTGATACAAACCATTGATTAACTTCTTCTCATGCTTTCAATAATGAGCATATTGCTTTATTTATTTTTTATGGCACCAATATTCCATTGAGAATGATGCCAACATGCCTAGAGTTCTTGGTCTAGTGCTTTATTATTATGCATATAATATAAAGTGCATTGCTAATGAACATTCCTTTGGAATATTTGCATGCTATTTGTGTTCTCCATACCTTTTGCTTATTTTTTTCCTTAAATTATAAAATTTGATTTTTTATTTCTTGACTATTCTATTTTACAATGTCCCTTCCTTTCTTGAAAGAATATATATGTCACAAGGTTTTGGGATAAATTTTTCCAATAACTTGATTTCTCTTAGTTGCTTGTGTAATGTTACCTTTCTTGCTTGCAGTCCAATGCTTCTCTTTTGAAGCTAGTGATTTTCTACCAATTTTAATAAGCTTCAATATCTTTATTAGTGCATTTTAAATGGAAAATAATTTTGTAGGGGATACTTTGTGATCTCATTTCCTTTTCTTATCGAACTTGATTTTTTTTTTTGTAAATTATGAACTTAATGGTCCCTTTAATTCAGTTGGAACCCTTTTTATTTCTTGAATGTTTTCTTTGCCTCTCTATACTTTGGTAGGGGTTTTCACCTTAATATGTTTTAATCCACAAAGGATTTTTTCTTTAAGGATATGATTACCTATATTTTGATGATTGTATTAAACAATCTTATACATGGTAATTTTACCCTTAAATTTTATTTTCTTAAACAAAGTACTATTTGAGGCTTCTTTGTGTCAAAAAAAGAGGAGGATTAGGAGAGTTTTTTTTCCATCTACCTGCATTGATGTCACATGTTATCACTTGATCCTTTGATACTTTGTATTTATTTGATCTATGTGCTAGTATATGTAATTGTATATATTATAGACTTGAACATTCATATTATTTATTTGTGTTTTCATGTTACTACTCAATGTACATTTTTATATTACATTTTATTATTTTCACTTTCACGTTGTCAATTTTCATATTAATTATCTATATTTTTATAGTTACTTTGAATTTAATTGATTAGTAGTTTTTATTTTTGGTTTAAAAATTATATTTAAATTGTTATTTTTTAGAACTACTTTTTCTTGTTTGAAATTTAGTCTATATTTTCATGATTTCATTTATTTTAAAGTCATCAATTATTTTTTAAAAAATATTTTACTTAAGTGCAGTTTCATATAAGTTATCTATTGGATTTAAATAGATTAATTCTAATGGCTTGCACTATGTATTGGTATATGATCAAAATATTTTAACTCTCATCAAAAAACCAATTAACAAAAGTAGATATATGGGTTAAGCCACACTAGAATAATTATAAATACTTTATATAAGCAAAGGTCTAACCAAGTATATCTTGTAGTATTTAAGAAATATAACTAAATATGGGATTGAATTGCATCATAAAATAAAGCAAGAGAAGATGTTCCAATAAATGTAAGGTTTAAAGCCTCAATTACAAGGTCTTTAAAAAAAGAGCAATAAAAAAACTAAATCAAAGGTAAAGTCATCAACATACTTTTCAAAATGAGATCAAATTCAATATGTTAAAGCCAAAGGAATCGATATCTTATTCTAAATAACAAATTCTAACTATCTTAATATGGTGTGTCTAATAAGTTAGTTCAACAATTAAATATAAAATATTAAGTAAAGAGATTGGTATTAGATTGATTCATGAAATTTCCAATAGAATCTTGTAGTCAAACTATTAAAAAAATAATTAATAGTAAATCAATGGAAGGATAATCATACCTTAATATATTATAACATTTCATAGTATTTTTTAGGATAATGGATAAAATTGAGGAAGAGAAGAAGCTACCATGTTGTATTAAAAGATAATAACAACCATAAAATAATTGATATACAGATTTAAAAGAAATATATGTATAATATATTGTTAACTAAAAATTGCTCAATGCACTATACAAGTGACATTTAAATGTTTTATAACCAATATTTATTGTTTAATTCAAGGAACCCTACCTTCCTTTTTCTACTCGATAAAATAATGTGAATATATTAAAAAAATAAAGTCAACATAAATACTAAATGAGTGTATATTATAAGTCAAAAATGAGAAGAAAATGTAGAGAGAGGGTGAGAGGTCAATGAAGATTGAATGGTGGTAAAGGTGCTCTCCTAATCTAGAGTTACAACATACCTAACCCCAATTTTGATTATGAAAAATGGCATGACGAGATACTTTGTGCTAGGCATCTCTATGCTACTATTAAGGCTCAAGTTGGTATGGAAACTACAAGTATTAGCATTGAATCAAATCCTCCTAATAATGTTATCTTTGTGTCTGTGGATCATGTTAGATCCTTGAGATGTTCTAAGTCATATTTGAAGTTTGGTGGGTCTAAGGATCTTCCTGTGAATGCTTATCTAGGTGGGTTTTTAGGTACGGCTCCCTCAAACATTATTCTGGGTAGGAGATTTTCTCAATTTTTAAAATTTGGTCCTAATGTGCTTAACCCTATTTTGGACCTTATCTAAGGATTTTTTTTTTTAAATCTGAGTTCCAAGATGTGTGAGAATTTGATTTTGAGTGGGGAGGTTGGCAGCCTTAGCGTGGGGCAGTCTGTTGGTTTCTCTTATTCACAAGTAGGAGTATATTAGTTAAATCCCTCTTAATATCCTAAGATACAATGTAAAAATAATGCAAATTAAAAAATTTCTTTGACTACAAATGGGTCATATATGAGGAAATTCTCAAATTATGTGGAGCTTATCATTGGTAAAGATTTTTTTGTTGATGTGGATTAGGTTCTTCCCTTGAAAAATGTTGATCTCAAGGTTGGTATTAGTCTTGGGCCCTAGAATTCTCCCAAGGCTAATACCTGATTAAGATGGTCCCTACTCTATGTCCACAAAGCCCCCTTCTCAATTAGTAGAGGAAAAATATTTTGCATTAATCGTCTCACTTGTCAAAAAAATAAATTTTCTTAGAATATCAGTTCAACATGTAACCTGTGCAAAGATCACTGTCCATCCCAATTGATCTATTGAAGCTCACTATGGATGAGGGTGAACTTACTCTTGTAAGTAAAATTTTTGGAAATTCTATGCTAGACATTGGCATAATTAGGAGATGGAATCTTTTGAAATGGTATCCAAAGGGTTAGATGAAACTTGTAGCCCTTCCTAGAGTATTTTTACTTATCAATATATCTTTGGAGTAGGATATAAAGTGCATTATTAGGGGATGCCCCTAGTTCTTTGGAATGAGAGGCCTCTTCATTCATAGATGGGGAATGAAATTTGATTCAAATACTCAAAAGATCAATACAAACTTCATTTGGGTTAAAATTCTAGGTCTTCCCTTCCATTTATCGCATGAGGCTATCCTAAGGTGTATTGCTAAAATTTTAAGAGAATTCATCATGATTGGCATTGCAATTGGGGCCAAATACAAAAATGATCTATGCTTGGATGTGTGCGATTATTGATTTATATGTTGAACTACCTAGTTCCATTGAGTTGCTTTCAGATGTTGGATCTAGGGTTAAAATCATAGAGTATGAAACAAACATCTTTGTTCTAAATGCAAAAATTATGGGCATGAGTTGGCTCATTGCCCATATTGTAAAAAATGAGGGAACACATCTATACTAGGGGCTAACCCCCTAGAGGACGATACTCTCTTAATTATCAAAATGGATTAGCATTTTATGGATCAATTTGTAAGGAAAATGGTGATTGTACCAAGCATGCTACTCAAGTGTGCTTTATGGAGCTATCATTTTATGTTACTAGAATGATTTTACTAATGGGTAACCCTCTTGAATATCTATCTTCTAAAGTAGAATACATCATGGTAGATAAGTCCATGCATACTTTAGATTATAAAATTTTAAAGCTAATACACCATCAATATCTAGTCTAGATTCTTAGGGAAATAAAGCTTTGGTGTCTCAAGGTCCAATTACTAGATGACAATTAAAAGGAGGTTTAGGTTTTAGCAGTCAAAAGAAAGTGGGAAGACCTCCCATTAATCCTAGATCTTGGGAGTTTTATGTATATCTTGCCAGTAAATTATTCGATCATGATAAAAGAAAATTTCCATTGGAGTCTCTTGATAATATAAGCTAGGTGGTGCCATGCATTAAAAAATATCCTAACTCTTAGGAGATTATTTTTCAATGAAATTAAGGTGGGTTTTACCACTATTTTGTGGTTTATGGATTTACTTGGCTAGTTTTCTCTTCAGTCATTTTATAGTGCACACTTGTGGGATATTGGAAGTATCTCTCCCTTGTATTTTTTAATTATTGACCAATATTTTTGGGGTGGATGATAGACAACTTTCATTTAAATTTTGAGCAAGATTTTTTTTTTATTTTCAAATTTTAGTGGAAGTAGGTTTTTGGTTGTAAGGGAAGATCTTGAGTCTCCTCTTGAGATTCTTGTCCTTTTCTCCTTTTATAGTCAAGGTGTTTAAATATTGGTGGATCTAGGTCTATCTTTTGGAGTTTTTCATGGGTTTTTTTGTTGGATTCCATTGTTTCTAGTTCAACTTCTCTTTTCTATCTCTCTTTTGGTCATCTCCTCGAGGCCTTCCTATTTTAAAAGGTTTAGGGATCCTCAAAATCCCTTCATTGGCTTGTGAAAGATTCATGATACCTTTCTAAATACCTTATTCCATCCAATAAAAAAATACTAATTTAATGTATTAAATTGATGACCTCTATGCTTATGCTTGTACAATAATCTCAATAAACTAAGAAAATTCAAATGGAACCAAATATAAAGTTTTAGTTTCCAAAATCAAACTATAATCCTTAGATAGAAACTATAAAATTATTCTTTAATATACTTGTACAACACACAAATAAACAATACATGATTCATTTATGTCTTACCAAAAACTGATAGGGTCATTCAATAAGAAAACATGTGACAACTTCTCATGATATATAATGCTCAACATCTAAGTGATATGCTTTTGACCTTCAATTCACCTAAAGAAATATTAATTATTGTGACATTATTACTATATTGTAGCATAAACATGTCAATATTGATATAATAAAATAATATGTAGTTCTTTTGGATTTGCAATTGAATAATATATACCTTATATGACGTTAACAAAATTATAAATTTGATTTTATTCAAAATATAATTCTGATAAATTAATTTTCTAACTTTATTTCAAATATGTTTATATCAAATTATATAACTTTATTTGTAAAATTACCCCAAGAATAAGAGATTCTATTTAAAAACCATTCCAATATTTGTCAATTTGAGGTTTTTGCAACTTTGAATTCACCTATTATATCATAGTAAATAGTAATTAAAATTATTTATGCTTTTACAATCACTGTAAACATCTCCTACAAATCTATATATAAAAAAAATATCTATGATTAAAAAAATAGAGTAAAATATGATTTTCGTATCTCTATACATATTCATATGTAGAGTACTTCAACATAACTTTATTTAAATATTTAAATATGTTATCATAGTAAATGGAATGCATGTAATATTCATTTTTTTTAAAAACAAGGGTCAATCCAATTGATAGAAAAAGGGGTAATTATCTTATCCTTTGATTGTGAAACATAAACTATAAAATCAAATGGCATAGGTTAGGAGTATGATCTCCCAATATGGAGACCTAAGTTCAAATCTTGCCAAGCCATAGATAAATAATTTCTAGTTATAATATCAATCCCATATAAGTAATTACAAGAAAAGCACTAGGTAACCCCGATAAATCTAGCGCTGGAGGTGTTGTTAGAGATTTTCAAGGTAACATTCTCTGTGCTTTTGTCGAACCACTGGGTATTCAATCCAACCAAGTGGCTGAAGCTAGGGCCCTATGGCGGGGACTCACCCTTGCTCAACGGTTTGTTGCTTCTAAGATCTTGGTGGAAGGAGACTCCCTAACGACCATCAATTACTTCAAGAATAATAAGAACCCCTCTTGGAAGGTTAGGAATTGTGTTGACGAATCCAAACTTCTGTCTTGCAATTTTCAAGAAATCATTTTTCAACACACCTTCCGAGAGAAAAATAAGCTTGCTAATGCTCTTGCAAATCATGTTGTATCTATCGAGGAGATGTCCATCTGGAATTCTACCCTACCTTCGATGTTCGAGTAGCTAATTATTAATGACAAAGTCTCTTATGGGGGCCAATCAAGGTCCGTTAATGCCACCTATGTTAGCTCCTTTGTGAGTCTTGATGAAGTGTGATATCCTCATTGCTGACCAAATTCATGTTAACCTGGTATGAATTATTATTTTCTCAATGATCACTTCTTCATGAAACCCCACACCAGCACTGATCTAATGGCAGTAGCTGACGGCATTTGCTTCCTTATTGAGGAATCCCCTGTTGGTGAGGCAATGGTTTTCACTAACACTAGCAAGTCTTGCATGGATAAAAGTATAAATTAATGTCTGTAGCTCCTTCTCTATTTCTCTGGGAACTAGTCTGTGCCTCGTGGATGTGTTCTTCTTCCTCTGCCTCCCAAAACTTCTCTTTCCCATTTTTGCTTAGTATTTTATTATTTTGTTAAAGTCCAACCTTTGTTATTGGTTACTTTTTCTTTACCACCTTCTTCCACGGCTGGTATCCTGTATATTTTTGTCCTCAGGGTAAGGGTCCTTGTTAAAACCCCTCTTTTAATATGTACCTCATATATTTAACCGACCAAAAATTAGAAGAAAAGCATTTAACTAATTTGATATTACTACTTTCAATTATTTCATTTTATTGATAGAAAGCATAATAGCATATGTAATCCATCAATTGGAATGTCCATGAAGTTCTCTTCGTACTTTTAACCTAGTGAATAATCATTGTATATTTTATTATTTCAAAATTGAATGGATTCTCTTGATCAATATCTATTTAAAGCCCATAAATGCACCATTCAAATTAGACTTGAAATTGAGAGAAAAAAAAATTAAAATAACTCAAGAAATTAAAAAGTGAATTTCCTTGCAATCTATACATTTTCATGGACATATGACCTATAATGAACATGTTTTTTGCACTTATACAATATAATGTTTAAATAAATAAACTGTATTGCATCATATTGTATTTTATATATCAAATATCACACTTCACACATGCCCTACACCATCATATTTCTCTTGATCATGTCTTATTTTTAAAATTGTTGAACATATGGAATATCAATATCAATATGTTGTTAAAAAATCCAAAACAATACTTGAGCCATTATAAATTGACACTCACACCCATAAAACCACATATAATGTTGCTTTAATGATGCACCTTGCTCTTATAGGGACTTATAAAATTGTTAAAATCAATGCTAAACATGATGAACATCATGGTTATGAACATTAGAAATAGAAGCACACCTTTTTATTAATACAATTACTTAGGATAATTCTAATATCTTCTCCCTAATAAAGTGTGCTTGAATATCAATGTGTTTATTTGTCCCATATAATATCTTCTCCGTAATAAAGTGTGCTTGAATCTCAATGTGTTTTATCCTTTGATGCATAATAGGATGTTTTGCTAAAGCTATTGAAGATTGGTTATCAGAAAATATTGTGATAGATTTATTGTTGTTAAACCCATTTTTTTTTAGTAGTATTTGAAGTCAAATGGCTTCTTGACATGCTAGAGTAGAAATTCTTTACTTAGCCTCAGTTGAGGAGAGTTCTATTTTTGGTTTTTTCTTAAAACACTAAGAGATCACACCTAATCCAAATAAGAAGCAATATCCACTTGTGGATTTTATTTCAACACTATCCATAGCATAGTCACTATCATAATAACCAAACAAATTTATATGAGAATTACTTAAATTTTTCAAAGCTAAATTAGTAGTTCCACTTATATATTTAAGTATTCTATGAACATTAAGATGAACATCATAACGCTTATGCATAAATATTGCCATCACATTAACAACATATGTAGTATCAGGCCTAGAAATAGTAGGATAGAGTAAACTACCTATAAATTTCCTATGTTGAGTTTTATCTACAAGCTTAGAATCTTTATTAATTTCAAATTTGCTAGAAACCATAGGAGTAGAAACACATTTGAAAATTTTCTTTTTAAACTTTTGTAATATTTATAATATATACTTAGATTGATAAATCATAATCTTATGGGATTGTTGGTACCTTTGCAAGCCTAAATAGTAATGTAATAAACCCATCTCAATCATTTTAAATCTATTTAGTAATTGTTTTTTACATATTTCAATCATACATTCATTGTTTCATATTAAATTAAATCATCTACATATAAAACAATGATAGTAATGATATTATCTTTTCTAGAAATATACAAATCCATATCCTAATAACACTTATTAAAAATAATTGAAGGAAACTAACTGGAAAAATTATCATACCAAGCTCTTGGAGCTTGATTAAGTCCATATAGGGATTTCTTTAATCTTCCAAGATAATTTAGATTTTGTAGGTTCTCAAAGCCTTGAGGTTGCTCTATATAAATCTCAACATATAAGTTACAATTAAGAAATGCACTCTCTACATATAATTGATAAATTTTTTAATTAAAATTAGTAGTTAATGCTATTATTAATCTAATTAAAGGAATTTTATCAATTGGAGTAAACATTTTCCTCATAATTTACTCCATACTTTTATGAGAAACCTTTTGATACAAATATAGCCTTATGTTTGTCAACTTCTCCTAAAGAGTTTAACTTAAGTCTAAATACCCATTTAAAATATATTACATCTATCTTAGAAGACCTTGGGACTAAATCCCAAGTATCCTTTTTTGAGAAGAAAATTGAATATTTGTTCCAAAGCTTTGATACAATTTGGATCATTTTTAGCTTGATTATAGGTTTAAGGTTCATTCAAATTTTGAATTTTCGCCATTAAGGTTATACTTGATATTTTGCTTCTAGTTCTATATTTGTACATTTCGTAAAATGAAGAGTCTTTGGTTATTTTCTCTAACCACTCTGGTCTATTAGTTTAATTTTAATAAAGGAGAATTTTCATCAATGCTAAAAGAACTAGATTTATATAAAGTAGACTCATCAAATGTGACATACCTATTCACAAAGATAGTCCTTCTATTAGGATTATATAATCTATATCCTTTGGATTTGTTTTCATAACCTACTAACACACATTTCAAAGATCTATCATCTAAATTTCTAAAATCATTTGAATTATTATGATGTGCATAAACAATGCACCGAATTACTCTCAATTCCTTAATTGATTATTTCCTTTCAATCCAAGCATCAAATGGAGTGACTCCATTTAGTTCCTTAGTGGCAAACCTATTAAGCAAATACACAGAAGTAAAACAACATTCAACCCATAATAAATTAGGTATATTTTGGAGGAAATTCCTTGCCATATTTGTAATGGGCCTATTTTTCCTTTTATCAACCCCATTTTGTTGGGGTGAATATAGGTATGTGAATTATATTGAAATGCCCATTTCAAGACAATAAGATCTAAAATAATTACTCACATACTCTTCTCCAATATTAGTCCATAAGACATTTATGGAGGAAGATATTTTATTTTCAACAAGTTTGTTAAAATGTTTGAAATATTCAAATACTTGAGTTTTGTTTTTCAAAATATAAATCCAAGTGTACCTTTAAAAATAATCAATAAAAGTTAAAGAATATAACATCCACTTAATGGTTTAACTTGAAATAGACCCATAAGGCCAAAATGGACTACTTGTAATCTATAATAAGTTTTAAGAGAAATTTCACCAAACTTAGTCCTAGGTTGCTTGGATACAATGAAAGCCTCATATATTCCTCCATCAACTTTAATTTTAAGAAGACAAATTACCATATCTTTGCTAAACATATCAATCATACTTCTGTAGTTTAGATGTCCTAATATATTATGCCACAATTTAGAATTATTATCAACATACATAGCAAGGCAATGTTTACCTAAAATTTGATGTGGAGAGAATACATACAAGTTTTTGGAAAGCATACCTTCTCCAACAATCTCTCCCACATTTTTTCATGATGCACCTATTGCCATAAAATTGAATGCTT
Source organism: Wollemia nobilis (assembly GCA_028583015.1). Lineage (NCBI taxonomy): Eukaryota > Viridiplantae > Streptophyta > Pinopsida > Araucariales > Araucariaceae > Wollemia > Wollemia nobilis. The sequence continues at coordinate 1,687,880 of JAQPPZ010001152.1, read as the reverse complement.
CCTCCTTTATAAGCTAATTATTGTATAGAAAGTAAGTTAGTTACAAGATTAGAAATAAACATTACATCATTATATACTTCTCTACCTATTTTAACCTTACCACTTTCTTCTACAATAATTTTGAGGGTGTCTCCTTTGCTTTATTTTATATTGGATATGAACCATTGATTAGCTTCTTCTAGTGATTTCAATAATGAGTGTCTTGCTTAATTTTTTCTTGATGGCACCAATATTCCATTGAGAATGATGCCAACATGTCTAGATTTCTTAGACTAGTGCTTTATTTTTATGAATAGAATAGAAAGTGCATTGCTAATAAACTTTCCCTTGGAAGACTTACGTGTTATTTGTGTTCTCCATACCTTTTACTTATTTCTTTTATTAAATTAAAAAAAATTGTATTTTTATTTCTTGACTATGCTCCTTTAGCAAGGGTGCCCCAGATGAGTTAGAGCCTGGATGTCCCTTCCTTTATTGAAATAATATATATGTCACAAGATTTTTGTGATAAATGTTTCCAACAACTTGATTTCTCAGTTGTTTGTGTAATGCTTCCTTTCTTGCTTGCAATCCAATGCTTCTCTTTTGAAGCTAGTGATTTTCTACAAATTTCAAGAATATTCAATAGCTTTCTTAGTGCCTTTTAAATGGAACATAATTTTGTAGAGGATATTTGTTATCTCATTTCCATTTCCTATTAAACTTGACTTTGTTGTTTGTAAATTATGACCTTAATGGTCCTTTTAATAGGGTTGGAACCCTTTTTATTTATTGAATGTTTTCTATGCCTCTCTATACTTTGGTAGGGTTTTTTCACCTTAAGAATTTTAAACCCATAAAGGAATTTTACTTTAAGGATATGATTACCTATCTTTTGAGGATTGTCCTAAACAATCTTAAACATGGTATTTTTACCCTTAAAACTTCTTTTCTTAAACTATGTGCTCTTTGAGGCTTCATTGTGTCAAAAAAAGAGGAGGATTATAAGGAGAGTTTTTTTCATCTACCTACTTTGATGTCACATGTTATTACTTAATCCTTTGATACTTCATATTTATTTGATCTATGTGCTAGTATATGTAATTTTATATATTATAAACTTGAACATTCATATTATTTATTTGTGTTTTAATGTTACTACTCAATGTACATTTGTACATTACATTTTGTTATTTTCACTCATGTTGTCAATTTTCATATTGATTCTCTATATTTTTCATTGTTACAATGACTTTAATTAATTACTAGTTTTAATTTTTAGTTAAAAATATATATTTAAATTGTTATTTTTTAGAACTACTCTTTTTTGTTTGAACTTTAGTCTAAATTTTCATGATTTCATTTATTCCATATATTTTTTATAAACTATTTTAATTAAGTGTGGTTGAATGCAAGTTATCTATTGGATTTAAATAACTTAATTCTAATGGCATGCAATATATATTAGCATATGATCAAATATTTCAAATCTTATAAAAACACCAATAAACAAAAGTAGATATATGGGTTAAGCCAAATTAGAATAAATATAAATACTTTATATAAGCAAAATTCTAACCAAGTATCTCTTGTAGTATTTAAGAAATATAACTAATTGGGGGATTGAATTGCATCATAAAATAAAAACAAGATAAGATGTTGCAATAAATGCAAGCTTTAAAGTCTCAATTACATGGTATTAAAAAAGAGCAATCAAATATGTTTTGTAGGATGCAATGTAAATAAAAACTAAATCAAAGGAAAATTCATCAATATCCTTTCAAAATGATATCAAATTAGATATGAATGTGGATTAAAGGAAATGGAATTGATACTTTTTCTAAATAAAAAATTCTAACTAGATTAATATGGTGTGTCTAATTAGTTAGTTCAAAAATTAAATATAAAATATTAAGTAAAGAGATTGGTATTAGATTGATTCGTGAAATTTCCAATAGAAAATTGTAGTTAAATTATTAAAATATAATTAATAGTAGATCAATGGAAGGATAATCATACCTTAATATATTATAACATTTCATAGTATGTGTTAGGACAATGGATAAAACTGAGGAAGAGAAGAAGCTACCATGTTTTATTAAAATATAATAACAACCATAAAATAATTGATATATGCATTTAAAAGAAATATATGTATAATAGATTGCAAACTAAAAATTGCTTTAGGTACTATACAAGTGACATTTAAATATTTTCTAACCAATATTTACTATTTAATTCAAGGAACCCTACATTTTGTTTTATATTCGAGAAAATAATGTGAATATATTAAAAAAATAAAGTCAACATAAATACTAATTGAATGTAGATTATACGTCAAAAATAAGAGGAAGAGGTAGAGATAGAGTGAGAGATCAAGGGATATTTAATAGTGGTAAAGGTGCTCCCCTTTTGTGAAGTTACAACATACCTAACCCCAACTTTGATTATGAGAAATGGCATGATGATATGCTTGGTGCTAAGCATCTATGTGCTACTATTAAGGCTCAAGTTGGTACAGAACCTACATTTATTGGCATGGAATCTATAGGTATTGGTGTTAAACTTGATCCTCCTAATAAGGTTATCTCTATGTTTGTGGATCATGTGAGATCCTTGAGTTGTTCTAAGTCATATTCAGTGTTGGGTGGGTCAAAGGATCTTAATGTGAATGCTTATCTAGGTAGGTTTGTAGGTATGCCTCACTCAAATATTATCTTGGGTATGAGCTTTTCTCAAATTTTGAACTTTGGTCCTAATGTGCTTAACCCTCTTTTGGACCTTGTCTAAGGATTTTTTTTTTCAAAATCTGAGTTCTAAGATGTGTGAGAAATTGGTTTTTAATGGGGATGTTGGCAGCCCTAGCATGGGTTTGTTTGTTGGTTCCTATTCTTCAAAAGTGGGAGTAGCCTAGTTAAATTCATCTTTGGATCCTTAGCTACAAGATAAAAATGATGCAAATTCAAAAATTTATTTGACCATAAATGGATCATATAGGGGGAAATTATTAGATGATGGTGTGAATATTATCATTGGTAAAGATCCTATTATTGAGGCGGATCATGTTCTTCCCTTAGGAAAGGTTAACCTCAAGTTTGGGATTAGTCTTGAGACCTAGAATTCTCCCAAGGATAATCCTCGATTAAGGTGGTCCCTCCTCTATATCCTCAAGGGTTTCCTTCTATGTTAGTAGAGAAAAAATATTTTGTAGTAGTTATCTCTCACTTTTTAAAGAAAGAAATTTTCTTAGAATATCAGTTCATCCTGTAACCTATACAAAGGTCATTGTCCATCCCAGCTGATCTGTTGAAGCTGACCATGGATGAGGGTGAACTTACACTTGCAAGGAAACGTTTTGAGAATTCTAGGCTAGATATTGAAATAATCAAAGAGATGAGCTCTTTTAAAATGGCCTCAAAAGGGTTATATGGATCTTTTTGCCCTTCCTAAAGGATTTTTTCTTATCAAGCTATCTTTGGAGTAGGATCTAAAGTGCATTCTTGGGATAGGTCCCTAGTTATTTGGAAGGATAAGCCTCTTCCTTCATCTATGAGGAATGAAATTTTATTCAAATATTCAAACGATCAACACACCATTGATCTGAGTTAAACATGTAGGTCTTCCCTTCCATTTCTTTCATGAGGCTATCCTAAGGGATATTGCTAGAATTTTCAGAGAATTCATCATGATTGGCATTGCAACTAGGGCCAAATCGAAAATGATCTATTATTATATGTGTGTGATTATTGATTTGGATGTTGAACTACCTCATTCTATTAAGTTACTTTTAGATGTTGGATCTATGGTTCAAATCATAGAGTAGGAAAACAAACCTTTATTTTCTCTAAATACAAAAATAATGGACATGATTTGGCTCATTGACCATATCATAAAAAATGAGGGACCACGTCCATCTTGGGGCTTAACCCCCAGATTAGGAGACTCCCTTAAATATCCAAATAGATTATCATTTGATGGATCAATTTTTAAGGAAAAAGGTGATTGTGCCAAGGATGCTACTTAAGTGTGCTTTGTGGAGCCATCATTTGAAGTTCCTAGAATGGTTTCCCTTATGAGTAACCCTTTTGAATGTATAGATTCTAGAGTAGAATACCTCATGGTATATAATTCCATGCATAATTCAGATTTGTCAGAGTTGAAATTTGATATGTGATCAATCTCTAGTCTAGATTCTTAGGGGAAGAAAACTTTGGTGTCTTAAGGTCCAGTTACAAGATGTCAATTAAAAGGAGTTTTAAGTTCTAGAGATCAAAATAAAGTGGGAAGACCTCCCATTAATCCTAGATATCAATATTTTGATGTGGATCCTGCCAGTGAAGTTTTGGGTTATGATAAAGGAAAAGCTCCATTGGAGTCCCTTGATAAGATATTTGCTTCCAAGCTAGGTGGAGGCATGCATCAAAAAATCTCCTAACCCTTAGGAGTTTTTTATAATGAAATTAATATTGGGTTTCCCACTATTTTTTTGTTTGTTGATTTACTTTGTTTTTTTTCTAGTGCATCCTTGTGGGATATTGGTGAGATCTCTCCATTGTATTTTTTAATTTTTCATCAAGATTTATGGGGTGGGTGATAGACATCTCTAGTTTGAATTTTGAGCGAGATTTTTTTATTTTCAAATTTTAGTGGAAGAAGTTTTTGGCTGTAAGGGTAGATCTTAAGTCTCCTCTCGATATTCTCACTATGTTTTCATTGTATGGTCAAGGTGTTCAAATATTAATGGATATGGGTCTATATTTTGGAGTTTTTTCTGGATTTTATTGTAGGATTTCATTTTTTCTAGTTCAACTTATCTTCTTTATATTGCTTGTGGTCATCTACTCAAGGAACTCCTATTTTAAAAGGTTTGGAGATCCTCAAAACCCCTTATTTCGCTTGTAAAACATTCACAGCCCCTTTAAATTCCCTTATTTCATCTAATAAAAATATACTAACTTAATATATCAAATTTTAAATGACCTCTATGATTATTCTTGTACAACAACCTCAAGCAACTAAGAAATTTCAAATGGAATCAAATATAAAGTTTTACTTTCCAAAATCAAACTATAATCCTTAAATAGATACTAGAAAATTATTATTTAATATACTTTTAAAACACACAAAGGAACAATACATGAGTCACTAATGTCCTACCAAATATTCTTAGGGTCATTCAATAATACATGTGATAACTTCTCATTATCTATAATGCTCATCATATAAGTGATATGCTTTTGACCTTCAGTTCACTTAAAGGAATATTAATTACTATGACATTATTACTATATTGTAGCATACACATGTCAATCTTGATAACATAAAATAAGATGTAGTTATTTTGGATTTGCAATTGAATAAAATATATACCTTGTATATGACATTAACAAAATCATAAATTTGATTTTATTCAAAATATAATTCTAATAAATTATTTGTTTAACACTATTCAAATATGTTTGTGTAAAATTATATAACTGTAGTTGTAAAATTACCTCAAGAATAAGAGATTTTATTTAAAAATCATTCCCATTGTTGTCAAGTTGAGGTTTATGCAACATCGAATTCACCTATTATATCATAGTATATAGTAATCAAAATTACTTATGCTTTTACAATCACCATAAACATCTCCTAAAAATGTATCTATAGAAAATTATTTACGAGTAAAAAAGAGAGTAAAATATGAGTTTAATTAACATATCTATACGTATAAATGTGTAGAGTACTTCAACATACCTTTATTTAAATATTTAAATATGTTATCATAGTAAATGGAATGCATAGAATCTTTTTTTGTTTCAAGAACAAGGGTCAATCCAATCGATAGCAAAAGGGCTAATTATTTGATCATTTTAGTGTGAAACAAAATGTATAGAATCATATGGCATAGTCTCAAGTGGTTAGAAGTATGTTTACCCAATATGGAGACCCAAACTCAAATCTTTCCTAGCAATAGATGCATAATTTCCAATTACAGTATCAATCCCATGTAACTAGTTAGAAGAAAAGCATTAACTACTTTGATATTATTACATTCAATTATTTAATTTTATTGATAGAATTCATAATAGCATATGCAGTCCATCAATTGGAATATCCATGAAGTTATCTTTGTACTTTTAACCTAGTGAATAATCCTTGTATATTTTACTGTTTTAAAATTGAATGGATTATCTTGATCAATATATATTTAAAGCCCATAAATGCACATGTAAATTAGACTTGAAATTGAGAGAATTTTTTTTTTTAAATATCTCAAGACATTAAACATTAAATCAGAAAATTGAATTTCCTTGCAATATATACATATTCATTGACATATGACCTATAATGAAGATTATTTTTACACTGTGCCAATATAATTTTGACATTAATAAATTTTATTTCATCATATTGTATTTCATATTTCAAAGATAATACTTCACACATGCCCTACACCATCATATTTCTCTTGATCATATCTTATTTTTAAAATTGTTAAACATATGGAATATCAATATCAATATGTTGTTAACAAATCCAAAAAAATACTTGAGCCATTATGAATTGGCACTCACACCCATCAAACAACACTTAATGTTTCTTGAATGGTACCCCTTGCTCTTATAGGGAATTATAAAATTGTTATAATTAATGCTAAACATAATGAACATCATGGTTATGAACATTAGAAATAGAAGCACACATTTTTATTGATACAATTACTTAGGATAATTGTAGATGTTATTAACATTATGCTCTAGATTGATATAATTTAAATAAAGTCATATTAAATCAATGTGGTACTATTGACTCTATATTTGTTTTTACACAAAAAAATATAGTTCTTGTTAAAATCAACAATGGAAAGGACAACATTTGAAGGAAGTTCGTGATCATCAAAGATATATACCTGCATTTATTTATTGATATATTTTTTTAGGAGATGTTCACAAGTTGTTAACATTATGCTCATGAAATTATGAATGGGTAAAGCTAGGGCAGTTTTTTCAAAAAAAAAAAGATCTTTTAGGACCCATGTATTGATGACAATGAACAAACATGAACAAAACCATCCAAGGAGCCAAATCACAATAGAAAAGAATTATTTTAATAATGCCAACCAAAGGGGCAGAAATTACAATGCCAGACTTGTTGAGGAATGCCAGACTTGTTGAGGCTGAAAAAACATGAACAAAACCATCAAAGGAGTTAAATCACAATAGAAAATAATTATTGTATTAATGTCAACCAAAAGGGAAAAAAATTACAATGCCAAATCGTACAATATTGAAGCCCAAAAGAAGCCCTTTTTCAGATCCAAAATCCCTTTTTAAATCCTATTTTCCCTCCCTTTAACATGATTTTTAAGTTTCCTGCCCATGCAAAAAAAAATTAAATTTAACTTTCCCACCCATGCAAAATTTTAAATTTTACTTTCCCGTCCAAATGGCGGGCAACAAACACAAAGGTAAAACACTCAGAAATTTTTTGTTTTTTTTGTTGATGCAAGATTGCTCTGCTGCCACTAGATGCTCCAGCATCAGACACCCAGGGTAAGTTTGAGAAGTGACCTCACTTCTTTGCTGTTGGAGGAAAACTAAGGTAGTAAAACTCAAATTTAGATAGCCAAGTCGAATCTTCTACAATCCTTCCCTTTCATTTCACTAGATATTCTTCATACTATTTGTTTCTTGTAATTTTGTTGATGCGGGTATCCAATATTTCCTCTATCTCTTCTATCACTGGAGTCGATGTCGAAACACTACACAACTCTGCAAATTGTTCCTAAGAACTGTTACCTTCATGATACTCTACCAAATCAAAAATATTGATCATGCGTGATATGTTCAATCCACTCGGTAACTCCACCTCATATGTGTTTCCTGAGTCTTTTTTTTATGATCCTGCATGGTCCAAACTTCTTCATTTTTAGCTTGTTATATGTTTTAGCAGGAAACCTCTCCTTTATTAGGTGCACCATGACTTCATCACCAACCTGGAACTCCTTAAAACTCATTTTTTGATTAGCCTTTGTCTTGTATTGAGTGTTCATCTTATTGATGTGTTGTTTTACTTTTTCATGCAAATCCTTCAGATGCTCTACAAAGTTCTTAGCTTTAGCACTATTCTTTTCTCCCCTGTCCAACTTCCTCAACTCAAAATCATTTCTTGGACTACTCCCATATACAATATGGAATGGTGATTTACCAATACTCTTGTTGATAGAATTATTATAGGTAAATTTTACTTGTGGTAAAATCATATCCCATTCCTTGGGCTTATCTCCTACCAGGCATCTCAGTACGTTACCCAAACTCTTGTTCATCACTTCTGTCTATCCATAATTTCGTGGATGGTATGCAAAATTGAACTTCAAATATGTATTTAATTTATTCCACAAGGTCTTTCAAAAATATCCAACAAACTTTGTATCTCTATCAAAGACTATACTATTTGGTATATCATGAAGTCATACCACTTCCTTGAAAAATAGTCCAGAAACATAAACTGCATCACTGGTTTTTTTGCAGGGAATAAAATCTAACATCTTTGAAAACATGTCAACTACCACAAATATGGAGTCATTTCCCCTTTGTGTCCTTGGTAGACCAAGAACAAAGTCCATGCTGATGTCCTCCTAGGGTCTCTCTGGTATAGGAAATGGCTGATATAACTCGGTGTTCTGCCTCACACCCTTGGCCATCTGGCATATTCTGCAACTTTATACAAACTTCTTCACATCTTGCAGTAACTGTGGCCAATAGTAATTTGCACTCACCAAAGCAATGGTCTTGTCTCTACCAAAATGTCCAGCCAATCCTCCACTATGCTTCTCTTTGACCCGATTCTTCCTCATTGAACTCATAGGAATGCACAACTAGTTCCCCTTAAACAACATTCCATATTGGATCATAAAATCCAACCACTTAGTCCTATCCATAGTAACTAGTGTTGTACAAGATCTCCAATCTTCAGCAATATCTGTATCTTCAGGGTATAAACTCTTAATTTCTTCAAACCCCACAACTTCCACTCTCATTTTTGTCAGAAAAATCTACCTTCTAATTAAGGCATATTCAACTATGTTTGACTTCCCACTCCTATGTTTCAGCACAAAGGTATAGCTTTGTAAAAACTCAACCCATTTTAAGTGCCTTTGATTCAATTTCCCTTGATTGTTAATATACTGTAAATCCTGATGATCAGTATACAAAACAAACTCCTTTGGAAAAAAATAGTATCTCCACTTCTTTAGATCCTAAACTATAGCATAAAAATACTAATCATAGATAGAATATTTCTTCATGGTATCATTAATATTTTCACTAAATTAGGCAAGAGGCTTACCTTCCTGACTCAATACAACTCCTATGGCACTACCACTAGCATAACAATCTACCTGAAACACCTTATTAAAATTTGGAAGTCCCAACATAGGTTGCTCAGTGACCTTCTTCTTCAACAACTCAAAGCTCCTATCAGCTCCTAGGTTCCACTTAAATTTTTTCTTATACCCTCTCATTGTTTTAGTTAGGAGTGCATAGATACTGCTAAAATTTCTAATATAATTTCTGTAAAAACTTGATAACATGAAATGATATTACCTCAATTATGATTCTTGGGGTAGGCCATTCAATGATAGCCCTTACCTTATCTGTATCCATCTTTGGACCTTCAATTGAGATGAAAAATCCCAAGTACACCAACTCCTTTTTCACAAAACTACACTTCTTCAAATTTATCAGTAGATGTTCCTACCTAATATTCTCCAAAACTCGTCTAATGTGCCTCAGATGTTTCTACAACGTCTTGCTAAAAATTAGAATTTCATCCAAATAGAAAATGACAAAATTTCCCATAAACACCTTCAATACTTCATTCATAAGCCTCATGAATGTGTTGGGTGCATTGGTTAGCCCAAATGACATGACCAACCACTCATATATACCATATTTAGTCTTGAAATTTGTCTTCCACTCATCTACTTATCTGATGCAGATCTGATGATACCCACTCTTCAGATCAATCTTTATAAAATACTTGGACCCACTCAAATAGTCCATTATGTCATCCATCCTTAGAAATGGAAACTTATACTTAAGGTGATTTTGTTAATAGCTCTAGAATCTATGCACATTCTCCACTCTCCATCCTTCTTTGGTGTTAGTACTATAGGTACTACACATGGAATTAGGATTTCCCTAATCAGTCCCTTCTCCAGTAGCTCCTAAACTTGTCTATTCAGATCCTCATTCTCCACAGGAGTCATCCTATGGGTATCCTTGTTTGGCAAACTAGCTCCTGGTATCAAATCATTATGATGGCTAATATTTCTCATGAGTAGAAAACCCTTTGGAACATTATCAGATATAATATATGATAAGTCTTCCAATAGACCTAAGACTTCTAGAGGGACATATTTGCTTGGTTCTTCCCTAACTCTAGGAATTAATGCATAGTACACATGCTCATGCTTCAAATCATCTAGAATTTTCCTACCATCAACAAAAAAAATTCTAGTATTATTACATACCTTTTCATCCATCTCCTTCAGTGGCTTAATTTTATGGTGCACTCCTTCCTTTGTTAGGGAGTAAGTGTTGGCATGTCCATCATGGACTACACGGTGATCAAACTACCATGGTCTTCCTAATAGCATATGGCAAGCATCCATAGGTAGGATATCACATGGGACCTCATCCTCATATCTCCCAATATTAAACTTGACTAAGCATTGTTCATTGACCAATGCCCTATGGTCCTTATGCAACTACACAATTTGGTATGGATGCAGGTGTCTCCTCCTCTCTAGTTATAACTTAGTAACCATTTATTTAGAGACCAAGTTATCAATACTGCCATTATCTATAATAATATTATAGACCTTACCTAAAAATTTGCACCTTGTGCAGAATAGGATCTTCCTCTAGTCTGGTTTCTTCTCCTCATTCAACAAGGTTCTCCTTGTGACCATAAATTCTCCTTTCTCTACCTCCTCGGAGTGCTCTGATTCATCTCCTTCATCTATAATAGCAGTTTTGGCATTACCCATTGGCCTCATATTTGGCTTCTCTTAGTGCTTTGGACACTCATATTCTCGATATCCTTCTTCTCCATAGTTGAAGCAAGTTCCACGAAACCCTCTTCCTCCATTTCCTTAGACAAATATACCTCTTCCTCCATTTCCTTAGCCAAATATACCTCTTCCTCTTGGGTAGTTGTTGTTCTGACCATAGGATCTGTAAGCATTATCTCCCTTCTGGTCCTGACTACTACTAGCTTATTATTTCTTCTCACCTTATCCTCCATATGTTCTTCCACCATTTATTTCTCCATGATCTCTTCCTTTCTGCTTACCCTCAAACCTTCTATTCAACTTCTCTTCAAATTTTAGAGCAAACTGGTAAGCATCCTCAATGGTGCTCATCCTAACTAGACTCAGCTCTTCTTGAATACTTATTCTCAACCCATGGGTGTAGCAGGCTACCTTCTCCTTTTTAGCCTCATAATTGCCAGTTCGGATCAATATCTTGTAGAACTCCTTGATGTATTCTTTGACATACTTTCTTGACTGTCTCAAATTTTGCATCTTCTTCAGCAGATCCAACTCATAATCTATCGGAATAAACTGCCTCTTCATATTTTCCACCATTCATTCCCATATGGTGATCCTCTCTTTTTTCCTTCTATTTTTGTCAAGTTGTACTCCTTTCCACTAGATTCTAGCATGACCCTTTAGTTTTGTCTTAGTAAACTTGACCCGATTAGGATCTTCCACCTCTTCATATTCAAAATATTCTTCCAGGTCATTGATCCAATCAATCAAATTCTATGGGTTAATATTTCCTAAGTATGTGGAAACCTCCATATTTGGCCTCTTCCAAATCTAGGATATGGCTCTGTACAACCTTGCTTGGGTACGATCTACTGCATCTTCTTTTTACTCAAACTGGTCTTCCTATTCTTTGGCTTCATCTTCACTCTTTTCCTCTCTTCTTGGGTTAAACCCTCTACATAACTCCTCTTGTAATGCTTGGAATTACCTCTAAAAAGCTCAAAAATCCTTTGCTACCACTACAGAATTACTATAAACACCTTGAATCCTTCATGGGGGTATCTTTCTTCGGCTTCTCCAAACCCAAACCATAGATCCTGGTGTAAACTGCCTCACGTTCGGCAATCTACTTACACACTCAGGAACTCCCACTCTGATACCACTTGATGAGGATGAAAAAACATGAACAAAACCATCCAAGGAGCCAAATCACAATAGAAAATAATTATTTTAATAATGTTAGCCAAAGGGGAAGAAATTACAATGCTAGACTTGTTGAGGCTGAACAAACATGAAAAAAACCATCCAAGGAGTTAAATCACAATAGAAAAGAATTATTTTATTAATGTTAGCCAAAAGGGGTAGAAATTACAATGCCATATCGTACAATCTTGGAGCCCAAATGAAGCCCTTTTTTCAGATCCAAAATCCCTTTTTAAATCCTATTTTCCCCCTTTTACATGATTTTTAAGTTTCTCGCCCATGCAAAAAAAAATTAAATTTAACTTTCCCAATGCAAAATTTTAAATTTTAATTTCCCGTCCAACTAGCGACTGACAAACACAAAGGCAAAACACTTAGAAAAGTTTTGTTTGTTTTTGTTGATGCAATATTGCTCTACTGCCACTAGATGCGCCCGCATCATATCTTTACATAGAGTTATCTATTTCAAATGATTCTTGTATAATATTGTGAGAATTTTAAAAATATTTGAAATAAGTGGTAATTTTAAAGAATCCAAGTAGTTTTGAGGGATATATGACCATGTGAAAATAGCCATCAGAGACTAGGGCAACATTAGGCAATGTTTTTTCTAAAATATCTCATCTTTTGGGAGTCATGTATTTGCAAAGGGTTCTTCGATTCAGCTGATTCTTGGACCAATTTAAGTAAAATTTGATGAGATTTAAAATAAGTGGCATAATAAGGAATTAAAACAATACTAAAGTAAATACAACCCTCTGAAGTCATCCATCCAAAACAAGGGCAGTGACAATGTTTCAATTCATGAAAAATAAAATTGGAGATATCTATCAACTAGGGTTCAAAAGAGGGAGGAGCAATGGAGGGATAGCGATTTATTGAGGCAATACATTCTATCTGGGTATATAATCTTTAACTAAGTTTCTTTTTCCCCTCTTTATCTTAGATTTCTCCTATGTGAGTTTCTCACTAACCTCTACTATCTTTTCATATTATTATAGGTCCATGTGAGTTTCTCACTAACCTCTACTACTAGAGAATATAAATTTTAGTATATTTTAATTTTTGGTTTCCTTCCCATGGACCTATTTAAAAATAAATACTTAGAATAATATCTAGTAGTAGAGGTTAGTGAGAAACTCACATAGGAGAAATCCTTGCAACTCAAAGATAGGGTATTTTTTGGTAAATTTAATGGGTTTTGGAAAGGGGCTTCATCCTTGAGAAAATGGATTGACAAGAGTTGGAAGTCTCCAAGAATGATTCTATACTTTATTCTAAAATATTTCTTCCTAGATATTTTGTTTCTAGGTAGAAAATATATAGAATCCTAAAAGGGTGTCCTTTGTTTATTGGAAGAACAGGTGTCTTCCTTACTCATTGGTATGAAGTCTTTATGCATTAGAATGTAAATCTATCCCTAATACCATTATGGGTTAGGATGTATGGATTGTCCACTAAATTTTATAAAATTGATACCTTTATGACAATAGGCAACACTCTAAGAGAATTCCTTGAGATTCCAAAAATGACAAAAGATGAATTTTTTGCTATTTATGCTTGAATATTGGTTATGATTGATATAAGTAAACCTTTTCTAGAATCAATCACTCTTAAGTATGGGGTAATTTGTGAACCCAAACCATATATTATGAAAACATATCTTTAAGATGTAAAATATATCATGAGGTGAGGCATATTAAAATAGCATGCCCTAAGAAGAGTCCAACAGAAACATATGTAGAGAACCCTCAGAGAAACTTACAAATAGATTCAAATGAGGATGTTTTTAAATTCCAAAAAATAGATCTAGATAGATGAAAGTAAATAAATAGTGTGTACCAATAAGGAAGGGTATTGGAAGAAATAAAAATTCTTTTGAGGCTTAATCCTATGAAGAAAAAACATATCAAAGCTTAGAGGACATAGTACAATAGGTTCAAAAATTAGATAGATGCATAAATTTTAAATTTTAAATTTTAAATTTGTTTAAATGTTTTATAGGTCATAGTACAACAGGTTCAAAATAGTGTTCAAAACATGATTGTAAAAAACTAGATAGATGCATACCCTCAAAGTATTGGCTAGATGAAAGGACTTATGTTAAAACTAATACCTTGACAAGGATTGGTTTAGATCATTGACCAATAAGAGTTAAAATGGTGGTACGTAAATTTTTAAAAAATATCATATTTTAAGTATGAGCAGATGTGGAAAGACCATCCTTATTTTTTTGATATTATAGCACAAATGTGGAATTATTTAGGAAATTGTGGGTTGTATACACTTCCTAAACAAATAAAATCAATGACATCTAGATTAAAATAATGAAACAAGAACACTTTTGAAAATATTTTTAAGAAGAAATAACTAAAAGGTAACCTTTCAAAATTTTAAAAAGATGATCATCATAATCCAAGCTTAGAGGAAGGGATATTCTTAGTGAAAAACATAATATTTTTATAAAGGAATAGAAATTTTGGAGGTTAAAATCAAGATAGACTTGGTTAAAAGGACATAAAAATATAAAGTTATTTCATAAGATGGCAATAATACAAATTTGAACATCTAGAATTAGTAGAATTAAATCAGTAGAAGATATTTGGATTGAAGAATAGGTTCAAATTAGAAATGAGGCAAGTATGTTTTACTAGAATATTCTAGGATCAAAGGAGTTTGAAGTTCTTAATTATAAACTACTATAAAAAGTACCCTCAATTATAATAGATGATGACAATAGGAAACTACTGGAGCCCATTACTTTGGAGGAAGTTTATTTATATCTTTTCTCTTTTGATAAGGATAAATACCTTGGTCTAGATGGGATCTCTACAAAATTCTATCAACATAATTGGGATATAGTGAAGGATTATTTATTGGTGGTAGTGGAATAGTCTAGAGTAAAACAATACATACCTTATAAATAAAATGCAACATATCTTACCTTGATTCTATAAAAGAAAGATGCAATTTTTTTTATTCAATTAGGCGCATAAGCCTATATAATATGGCATATAATATTATCTCCAGAGTGATGATGATTGGATTAAGACATCTATTAGACAAAATTATTTTAAAAGAGCAAGGAGTATTTGTGAAAGGGGGACATATTCTGGATGGGATCATAATAGCTCATGAAGTTATACATTTAGTAGCTTCAAGAAAAGAGAGAGCAATGATATTAAAACTTTATATGAGTGAAACCTAGGATAGAGATAGGATTTTATTTCTATAGTATTAGAAAAAAAATTATTTGGTAAGAAATGGGTTAGATGGATTATTCTTTTGTCTCTATAATTTTGTATTCAATGTTGGTCAATGGGTTAGTAACATAATCTCTTTAAACCAAGAGAGGTCTTAGACAGGGAGATCTTTTATCACCATATTTGTTCATTATTATGGTAGAGATTTTGGGTAGGAACTTGAAGAAGGCTAACAAATATGGGTTTATAAGTGGACTTAAGGCTAGTAATAACATCAACAACATCACCCATCAACAGTTTGTATATGATACAACCATTTTAGGGAGGGTAAGGATAAACAAATCCAGTGATTTTAATAACTTATTAAAGAAATATGAAATAGCATCGAGGCAAAATTTTAATAGGACAAAATCCAAAATTTACTTCCTAAACAACTCAAATAGAATCAGTGTAGGAATAAGTTGGTTACTTCGAATGAAAGAGGTAAATTTACTAGCAACTTATCTATGGATGCCCTTATTTGAGGTGAGAATGACGGTAGAAGTATGGAATAAAATCGTCGTAAAATTCAAAATAAACTACCATCATAGAAAGGTATATGGTTATCGTTAGCAACAAGAGTGCAACTAATTAAATCAGTCTTACATACCATTCCAACATATTATATGTTGTATACTATGTCAAAATCAATAGAAAATAAATTAATCTATATTTTGTAATCCTTTTTGTGGTTAGGTTTACATGATAAAAATAAAATTTCCTTTGGTGAAATGGAGGAAGGTATATGATGATAAAACTAGGGTAGGTCTTAGTTTAAGATTTTTTATGAATGCAAACTTAGCTCTTAGGGGAAAAGTAATTTAAATATTATACAAGGAGATTCAAGACAATGGGAAAGAGTTATTCTAAGTATGTATGTTGAACAAATTGACCCAAGATTAATATTTACTTTATTTACACTCCACATTGGTCCACTCTATGGAATGGTTTAAAACAAATATTGAGCTAGTGATTAAAGGTCTAATATGGGTGGAGAAAATTGGAGAAAATATTTCTATTTGGATGGATACTTTGTGTGATAAAAAACCACTCAATCTAGATCTAATTTTGAAACCATGGATGAGATTACTTCAATATAAATATGATTATAGGGTTTCAAACATAATGTACAAGGATTAGGAACAAAGATACAAATAGAAAGAATAATCTTAGAGTATATTACATTATTGGGTACATGCTAATGTACCACCTTGGGTACATAATTAGAGTAGGAGTTTACTTTAGAGTAAATTTAAGTAGTTACCTCAAGCAATGTAATAAATACACAAGTGTTAGAATGTGCAATGATGTAAATGTGCATGTAGTCCACATGTACATGAGTCATAGAATAGATTCAAAGGTTGAGTAAGGGCCAACAAACGTATCTTCATATATATAGGTCTTACAGTGAGTGAAATGGAGAGGTAGACAATATAGAGAGTGCATAGTATAGATTAGTTAGAAGAGTACAATGTAGCCTATTAAAAATAGTTTATGGAGTTTTCATTTCCTCCATTATATTGTATTGTACTATTTTCATGAGCTTTCATTAATGGCATATTTCTATGTTATTGTATATGTTTATCTTATTACTTTCATACAGTCATCTTAGACTACTTATATTACATATTGTGGTTGCATTCCCTATATTTTATATCCATCAAAAGATAATAGTGGTATCAAAGTACATGGTATATCAATAAGAAATAGGGAGAGCTACAAGTGAGATTGAGAGAAATCCAAATATCTCATTTTTAGAATTTTTGAGATTGCCTTTGGCTAGAGTCTTTCCACATATTTGTAGAAAAACTCGTGAAGACTAGGACTCAACATTGATTCCACTAAATTGAAAAATCAACTAGTGAAGATTGATTATCTCTATATTTAGATTTTCTTTCATTATAGTCCTAATACTTTGTTGCAATAAAAGGAGATTCAAATAATATTGGGAATATTCCTACATAGACCTAGGAAGAATATCTTCTTTCAAATCAATTTAGCACTCAAAGAAACAAATGAAAAATAAAATATTTAGAGGCTTGTAGAAAATGTCCCATTGCTAGAGATTGTAGATCTACAAAGTGTAGAAGAAGAAACGACCATAGGAGCCTTGGAAGAGAAGACTTCATAGAAGAGTCCTGATGAAGATAGGAGAATGGTGATCTCCTTTAGGGTTATGCACAATTGTGAATATTTACAAATTGGGTGAATATTAGGATTTTCAATATTATAAATTGGCGAATATAAGGACCCTCGACGTCAGCCCATTCACCTGAAATTTTAGGGACCAATTATTTATTAGGATCAATTCACCACAAAATATATACAAAAATAGGCATATTTATACTCGTTGGAAAGCGCTTTTTGAGCCTGATCTAATGGTGGTATTTTTATGAAATTATAAGGTGATTTAATAGGAAAAAATTACCCCAAAAATAAACTTACTTTTTAGGGCTTCAAATGCCCCAAATTTTGGTGTGAAGATGATTGATTTGATTTGCTTATGATTCACTTTAATTCACCTTAATTTAGATTAGGATTCACCATCTTTTTACAAGTATTTTTTGAGTCCAACCCCTTATGCATAACCCTGATATCCATTGAATATTGAATACTTCACCCTAAAAAAGTTAAAGAGACCCACAAAAGGTCCATTGAAGAACTTCTAGAGATAGATAACTAGTGAAGGACCTATTCCAGATTTCAGTAGTAGCAAATTTTAGATATCTAAGAGGAATATTTCATTGTAACACTTCCACTATAGAAGGTTGAAAGGTATCATTGAGAAAGACCAGAGAAGTTGCAAGAGTGATGACCCTAGATAAGAAGTCTCAAGGAGAAACAAGGAGATGGCTTGGAGAGCCTCATTGAATGGGATTTAGAGAAGTTCGTTGAAGGATATCCTAGGAGAAGTAATTGGAGAAACTTACCACAAAGGAGAAGTTCCTGATAAAGGAATATTTTAGGAAAATTATTTTCATCCGACAACAATCCCAAATGGAGATAGATTTATTAAGAATCTTGCCAAATTTTAGAGGATATTTGTATTCTTAAGAAGGCCTAAATTTAAGTTATAATTTGAAAATAAGACTCAAGGAGAAAGGAAACAGACATTACTACAAAATTTTAAAGTTTTGAAGATTACCTTTAAAAGCGATAAGCCTCATTTGGAGATAGGGGTCTACTGAATTTATAGTAGAAAAGTGGTGGATTCTTAAAGGAAAAATTAGCTACAATTTGGAGGATTTCCCTAAAAAAAATTTGAGATTCAAGGAGAAATTGATTGTGAGAGGGTAGTAATTAGAATAACATTACTAGCTAGGAAACTTTAGATTTACAAAGTGTATTCTGAAGGATAGTTAAATTCACCTACTATAGATTTAGGGCAACAAGTTAAAGGTTTTCAAAGCTGCAAATAGGTGAGATAGAGAACTATTTTAGATACTCAAGAAGAGTTGCATGTTCATCCAGTAAAAGGTAACAATAAGATGAATCTAATCACCTTGCAATCCTTCATCTATAGAGTTCATGAAGGTAAGCAACTTTGGTGCAATAGATTCATTATTGAACATTAAGTTACTTACTTTGATTAGCAAGTTTCATTAAGCACCATATTAAAGTTAAAGTTGCAAGGAAAATATTGCATATTAAAGTCTTCAAGGGAGTGCAGAATATAGTTTCTTATAAGTTTAATACTGCACATTAAAATAGGAGTTAGATATATTTTGATAGAAAGAAAAATATCATCTTCCTATTATCAACTAGAAGCAAAGAAGACTATGATCTAAAGCATTGATTTTAGTGCAAGTTTCAAATTACTTTTAAAAGTTTTTCAAAGGAGAAACTACTAGTGCATGATTTAATGTTAATTCAAAGGAGCAATAATGTAATATAACTAGTGCACTATACTATTTACTCATAATTTTTATTAAGTGCATTTGTTGTTAAGGTAGAAGACCAAAGTTCATATATAAACATAATATCAAAGTGTCTAAAGACACTATTTAGTGCAAAAAACCTACAACTTATTGTAGCATAGAGAAGCCACCTAAAAGGGTGATATACCTCCAAGGAGTGGAGAATAAATCCACATCTCAAATCAGGAAAAAGAGCTACAAAAGGAGACTAGGAGAGTCTCATATTAAGGTGCAATTAAGTAACCTATTATAGGTTATTACAGAGTTGTTTACAACACCATACTTGTCTTCTACTTTACACCAAAATAAGACAAAGGCTTAAGTGTCTTAAGGACACACTACGTAGCTCATTGGTACATCTACAAGAAGCTACCATTAGCAAGGGTAAAAGCACAAGCTAAAGTGCTTAAAAGAAGTGCCATCCAAAGGGTACAATACCTACCATTAGCAAGGGGAAGCACAATCCTAAGTGCTTAAGAGAAAATCCATCCAAAAGGCTCAATATCTGCTCATAAAATATGTTAAAAGAAACCATATATTGGTGCTATAGCAGCATAGAAACAACACCATTACAAATGAAACCTATCATGGTGTAAACCTATAGCAAAAAGAGAATAGTAAGGTAAGCTATGGATCAATAGTGTAAATCAAAAACAACTCAAGATAGTTGAAAAAGACATGGTGAGTTACCCAAGTGCTAGAAGAACTCAAAGGGACATCCATCTCGTGAGGCCTAGATAAGCCTCATTTATAGTATGTTTTAAATAGTTAAAACTGCCTAAAACTCTTGTGAATTATCTTATATGCTAGTTAAGTTGATTTAATATGCTATGAATTAATTGTTTGCATTATTGAAGTGTTAAGGACATTATATTCTGATTTTTAATAGTTCTTGTATAGTTTTATGTTATCTTGTCATGCTTAGGTTGACAGAAGCACTTCACTAGTCTTATTTTGATGATCATTAAGCATTAGTTTATCTAAACTTAGCAAATAGTACAAAGACTTATTATTGTGTAGTAGAAAACTGGTTTTTCCTTATAAATTCCAGCCATGTGCTAATGAATGGCAAGGCATGAAATTCACATCCAAAGAAGAATGAAGACTATTGCAATCTGATCCTGAGGGCTAATCCACCTAATAAATGCAGCCAAAACCATTTGGATTCAACACAATTGGTCATTCTAAATATCTTTAGAATGAACATAGTGTCTTCGGAATGAACACAGTGTCTTTGAAATGAACACAATGTCTTTGAAATTAACACAGTTTCTTCAGAATGAGAATAGAAAGCACTTTTTGACCTGTTGAATGACTTTTGGCGGTGGAAAATGGGATAATAAGGTTGATAAAGTTAAGAGAAAATATCTCCCATCTAAATTTTCCGTCCTTGCCGTCCAAAGCCACCATTTATGGAAAAGATCAAATTGATCATCTTCTAAGATAAACCCAAGAAATTATGTAGGATATCAGGAACAACATATTTTTTGTTTGTAATTAGATTTTAGGAATCTATAAAAGGTAGCTCCCATCCAAGTTGAGCTATTATATAGAGGAGATAGAAAATAAATAGAGAGATAATAGACTAGTGATTTCAGACCTGTAACAAATTTTAGAAGAATTGTAATTATGTTTTTGAAACAATAAAAGTGCAGTTTCATTCCATTTATTTTGTTATGTCTGAGTGTGAGTAAGACTTAAAGAAGAATTCAAACCTTCTTCTGAGAAAGGAGGCTGGCCACTTCCAAACCTAGGAGGAGGACTGACAGACAAGTTTTATTCTGATTTTGCTGTAGAAGAATAAGTTGTGAACTTGTCATTTTCATTCTTTTGCACAGCTAACATTCCTAGTTGTTTAATTCTTGTTCATAATATTTTTTTGATATGATTAGTGGTAGATCTGGTTATTCTTTTCATTCCTAGCAACTTTCTAATTCACTGCAAATTTCCATTTCCAGCAATTTTCAAATTTTCTATAATTTCCCTGCATTCTTGTTTTTACTGTCAAAACCCTGCACAGAATATTGATGACCTTCTGTTACAGAGCATTGACAGATCTAGTTTTTATGCTTCATTTCAATTATTGCAAGATTAAATAGACTTTCAATTCTGCAACTATAACTAGAGTTTCAATTCTGCAATTTAATTAGATTTCATTCTTGCAACTATAACTAGGGTTTCATTTCTACAAGTAGCAATTAGTTTTCATTCTTGCAAATAGATTAAAGTTAAAATTATACAATTTAGGGGTAGAAGTGACACAAAACCCCCACACAATCAATTCCACCAATAAGACCCGCTGCTTCCAAATGAACTGAACTACAATCCTGCTTGAACTTTCTCTCGTAAATAGCCTTGGACACCACCCGGGATTGACAAATTTATTGAGAATTAATGATGTGCTTAACGATGGCTCATCATTTTGGCACTGTTACCAAGGAACACAGTGTTTTTAGAAGGTGAAAAGTAGTCCAATAATTATTAAATATGCTAAGTTGTGAATTTTAGAGTAAAATCTGAATGTAATGACTAGTATAAGTAATTGTTATTGGTAAATTGTATTTCAGTCCATTTAGGAAATAAGAAAGAAACCGCAAGAGGAAAAATTTCACAAGAGGTTGAAATTATGTCAAAAATATCTAAATTTTTTATTTCCAAAAATGTTGGAATTTTCAAAGAATCTCAATCATCCACTGCAAGATCCTTTGAGAAACCATTAGAAGGAGGAAAATTAAGTAGTTCAACACCATTTTCTCTTGACAAATCCATACAATCAGGAAAATTTGACAAGATTTATAATTGTTTTTGGGAACCTACAATGGAAGGCTCACAAGAGAATCAAGGTAGAGCCAACAATGTGCTCCACCCTAGTGCAACTAGTGCACCTTCCAAAACTTTTCAAAATCCCATACAACTAGATCTTAATCAAAATGCTCCCGTGAAGGTCATTTCACCTGCAGTATTACCAAATTTCAACGGAATTACATCCGAAGATCCTGATATGTTTTTGTTTGAGTTTAAAAGTGTATGTCAAGCTCATGATTATACTAATGACAATCAAAAGCTCAAACTATTTCCTTCCACTCTTAAAGAGTTAGCTCTATGATGGTTTATCACCTTAGCACTTGACTCAATTAGAACTTGGGATGAGATGGAAAACATATTCTTGGAGAGATACCAAGAATATTGTCAAGTCAAGAATCAAAATGATGAAATTCTTACAATGAAACAAGAGGAAAATGAAATCTTAGAAGATTATCTAGACAAATTTTCTTTTATTCATAAGATATGTGGAAGTGTTGAACCTAAAATTTGCAAAGTCATATTGTTAAGGGGACTACAAGATGAATCTAGGGATGCATTGGATATATTGGGAAGAGGAGATACAAATGCACTTAAATTTTAGGAAATTATTAAACTCTGTAAAAATTACTCTCATTCAAGGCATAGAAAACACAGAATTGGTAATGAAAAACATGATTTGAAAGAATGCATGAAAGAGGATGATATTTTAGTACATGATAGAACATTAGATGAAAAAAATTAATCTATTGAATCTTTAGCCATATATTGTTCAGAATGTAAAAAGCAACACTCTCTTCATGATTGTCCTTTGAAAAAAATATTTATACCTGGTACATGTAGCATTTGTCAATTAGGACACCCCACAGATCAGTGTAGTTTATTTCCAGAACTTACAAGTGTCTTTAAAAAATAGTCTCAACCTATGAAAAAAATCAATTTTGGAGGACAAGGACAAGGGAATAATTTTCATAAAGAATGCTTCTCAATTTCTTGCACATTGGGGAAATAATCTTTGGTATATGCCATGGTATACTTCAGGTCCACTTAAACAATGTTGGAGTCAACCACCATGGGCATACTCCCAAGCATGGTCTCAACATGGCTGGATGCAACAACAATGGAATCAACGACATCCACCATGGTTGCAGCCAAAATTACAAAGATATCAATGGGTACAACATAAAAATCTATACAAAGGGTAGCAACATTGTCAAAAACAAAAATCAAATTTGTTGCCTAATTATATCCATAATTTCTATCATGGACAACAACAACAAAAATTAAAACAACCTCTATTTTCAACTCAACCAATGGTCATTCTAAATCATGTTAAACAGGTAATCCCTGTCTCTATGGTTGAATCAGAAAATATAGCCCTAATAAATGTTAGTGACTGTGTTAAAACTCAGTTGTGTTCAGGTGAACCACTGCTTGAACCTATTCCACTTATCAATGTAGAAAGTGAAGTTAAAAAGAATGAACATGAAAACAAATCCACACTAAAACAACATCAAGAAGAACAAGATACCTCATCAACTAAAGTATCATATTTTGAACAGTCCGAGATATCAAAAATAACATCTTCACAATCAGATTTGATAAGGGAATTAGAAAATTTAACTGTTACAATCCCTTTACCTCAAGTTGTACCAATCATTAATAGGATTGTTCAAGAAATGTGTTTTAGCAAACCAAGAATATATATATATATATATATATATATATCCTAAAACCATAGAAAAGGTGGAAAATTAGTTAACTTGCTTTCAGGTAAACTTATTACACCTAAGTATGATTGTATAGAAAGCCCACAGTTTCTTAGAACACATAAGGAAAATGAAAATAATACTTTAGTTTTGGCCTCCATTGTTGTAAATAAAAATGTAGAAGAGTTGGATTCCTCAAAAAATTTTGTTTTTGCTGAAAATGTTCAAAAATCATATTTTAAAGATGAACTAATTATTGTTCATCAATTACTACAGACTGATGAAAAACATAATTCTGAAAATTTATCACCCATTCCAGTACAAAACCATTTTCTTTATTTACCACATGGATGTCATTATTGTTTCTCATCTTTTCATTATCATTTATCAAATTTAATTCTTTCAAGAATTGTTTTGGTAAACATATACATATTTTTCATTCTTTGCCACCATAGCATTACTCTCTTAATTTATTAATGCATCATTCTCCAACAACCAATTCAAATCAGCCTGGTACAAAACAAACTGAAATACAGCCAAAACAACCTTTGAACAACAATAGTTGGTTGACTAAAAACCAGGGAGCAAAGTTGTTTGATATATTGGTGCAACATCCTAATGCTTTACTAACATTTTATGCATCTTTAGAAGTTGGCATTGAGTTGTTACAGGTATAAAAAAAACAAATTTTGTAGTTGAATGCATTTGATGAACTTTGGTTGGAAGCACTTCACCAAATAGAGTTCACTCAACAAAAATGGAAAATGTGGCATGATGATCACATTAAGAGCAGCAAGGATGAACCAAGGGAGTTTGAGAATGAAGTTTTTCAACTTTCTTTAGTTGATGATTGAAGGAGGATATTAGTGGTGAACGGACATATTTTACAGTTGTACCATAAACCACTAACAAAGGTGGAATTTGCTCGATATTTCACACAGTTACATTTGACAGAAGAGGCTTCTTCTTCTAATGAAGATTCCAAATGATCATATCTTTGAATCTTAAAAGAAAAAAAAATAGAAAAAATAGAAAACAAAAAGATGAATAAATTTTGGCTGTGAATTTCTTCATGGGCATGATTTCAGGGAAGTCATGAATTCCTTCACGGGAACAATCAGAATCAAAAAGACAAAAAGAAAAAAAAAGAGAGAAAAATGAATAGCTCAGCAGTGAAAACATTTTTCTAAGGTGCTACTGAGTTGGTATGCATGAAAACCAGTTTTATGGCATGCATAACCTTGAAAGTTCTGAGTCACCATTGTACAAATTCACCAACTACACTTGTTTTTTAAGTGTTGCAAGAAGCCTCAATAGAATATCAACAAAACAGTCATCTTTCAAAACTTGCATTAACTTGTTTTAACCAGGTATATATGTTTCTTGCACTTTTATCATTGTAAATATTTGATACATAGTATATGACAATTAACCATTAGTATAAAAGTGTTCATAAGAGTTGGAATAAAAAAAACATGCTTGGAGAAAGAGATAAATGTTAGTTTTTGCTATGACTTCAAAATGACTGTTGTATCTTCAATAATCGTGGTATCTTCGGAATGAAGCCTTTGTCTTTGAAATGAAGGTTTGTCTTCAAAATGAAGCCTTTGTCTTCGGAATGAAGTTTTGTCTTCGAAATGAAGGTGTGTCTTTGGAATGAAGGTTTGTCTTCGGAATGAAGGTTTGTCTTCGAAATGAAGGTGTGTCTTCGGAATGAAGTTTTATCTTCAAAATGAGGTTATCTTTAGATTAAATGCCCAACTTAGTCTTCGGAATGAAACATAATATTCGGAATGAAGATTTAACAATCTGTTTCCATGTGGCATCCAAGGAGGGAGAAAAAGACATAGTCAGCAAAATTTTTTTTACTCCATGTGATCATTGACACATATCAACTGTCTTGCGATTAGATTCATCTCATATTTTGTGCCCATCGAGGAAGTACGAGAATCACAGTGAAAATAACCAACAAACATGAAAAACCATTCATTGCTAATAACCACTCATGTGGGAAAATTTGCATGCAAAATGGACGAGCTAAAAATAGTAAAGAAAATTTGATGGAAATGATGTCCAATGATTGATGGCCAGGTGTTCAGAGCACAGAATAAGGAAGTGTGCCATCTAATGATTACAAGAAAAAGTAAAAAATAAAATAAAAGTTCTTTCCGAAGAACAAGAGCAAACCCTATTAGCGGATGACTGTAGTAGCAGAAGAGAGCAGTCTTCTCAGCATCAGAACAGAGAAATGAAGTAAAAAATGAAAAAGGGCCAGCCTACAAGAACCCTGGAATAATGTAACCACATGGGTTACAATATTTTTTAACCTATGAAGGGTAGTATGTAATTTTTTCAGGGCATCATTTCAAAATTTTAAACCACCTCAGGCATGGTAGGCAACAACCTAAATTTAGAGTGAATTTTCCAACATACCTGCACCGAGGACTACAGAGCATGGCAAAACATTATCAATAGGAAAAAAAAGGAGCCCTCATCATCATGGTCTTATTAAACTGGTGTGCCAACATCATTTTAGGGGAAACCCTAGAATATTTAATAGGTTTTATTCTACCCTAACTAATGTAGTTTTTGAAGAAGAAGATGAAGGAGAAGAGGATAAAGATGTTGCTATAAAAAATATGCTACTGAGGAAGAAGAAAAAGGCTAAAAAAAAAAATGCTATTGCAGAGAAGGAAACACACCAAGCAAAAGCAACAAAGCATTTTTCTCTAGAACCATCAACCTCACAGACTAAGAAGAGAAGGGCTGAAACTGACAATGAGAAAAATAAAATAGAAGAGGGTTCATTTTTCTAAAGATGTTAGTTATCTGTTAGAATAGGAGAGTGAATTTCCCAATGAAGAGCCTAAAGCTATCCCTACAGCCCATGTTACCACAAGAAAATAGGGCAAGAAGAGAAAATATACATTAAGGACTAGGAGGTCTGCAAGACTCCAACAAAAAGAGATAAAAGAACAAATGATTGAAGAGAAGACTAGACAGGATAGCCCTGATGTCATAGAAGTGCAAGAAGCCACTGATAATTTGTATGTAATCATAGATAATTTCATGGAACCTCCTGTACAGGAGTAGGGGTCTGAAGCAGAGGATGAGATCGTTGTTGAGCAGCAACTACAGTTTATTTATCAGTATTAGTTTCTGAGTCGAATGAAGAAGAGGAGGTGGACTTCACAAAACAACTGAGAGCAGACAAGAGTGTTATAAAAATGCAAATGAGATGGATTCAGGAAGGAAAATATGTTATTGAAAAACATGAAAATAAAATTAGAGAATTATAGCAGAAAGTGGAGAAACTAAAAAGCAGGTTGTCACAAGTTAACGAACAATCAACAACATCAGATAAAAAGGAGGATTTGGTTCAGTTACTGCTTAGATATATAGGGAATATGAAGACACAGGTGCTCATTCTTAAGCAGTGCCCTTCCATTTTGAGGCATTGCCTTCTCAATCCAGAGAAATACCAGTATGCAACATCATTGGGTAGGTCTTAGATTCAGGCCTCCAACCATAATTACTCTGTTTCCCTCCTATTTTGAAGAGGATTACCAACCAGATGATTAGTTTTAAGAATAACTCAGAAACCTTCATGAGAAATTACATAGGAACTAAATTTTTCTATGAAACATGGAATATGAGTATAGATATTTGTAACTCCATAGCCCACTGCAATGCATGAGGGAATGCATTAATATAAGTTAGGGGGAATGATGATGCCTATATAAGCCTCATTTATAGCATGTTTTAAATAGTTAAAACTACCTAAAACTCTTGTGAATTATCTTATATGCTAGTTAAGTTGATTTAATATGATGTGTATTAACTATTTGCATGATTAAAGTGTTAAGGACATTATATTCTAATTTTTAACATTTCTTATATAGTTTTATGTTATCTTGTCATGCTTAGGTTGAAAACAACACTTCACTAGTCTTATTTTGATGATCATTAAGCATTAGTTTCTCTAAATTTAGCAAATAGTACAAAGACTTATTACTATGCAACAAAAAACTAGTTTTTCCATATAAATTCCAGCCAGCTGCCAATGAATGGCAAGGCATGAAATTCACATCCAAGGAAGAATGAAGACTATTGCAATTTGATCCTGAGGGCTAATCCACCTGATAAATGCAGCCAAAACCATTTGGAGTCAACACATTTTGTCATTCTAAATATCTTCAAAATGAACACAATGTCTTTGGAATAAACACAATGTCTTCAGAATGAACATAATGTCTTCAGAATGAACACAGTTTCTTTGGAATGAGAATAGAAAGCACTTTTTGACTTGATGAATGAATTTTGGCGATGTAAAATAGGATAATAAGGTTGATAAAGTTAAGGGAAAATATCTCCCATATAACTTTGTCGTCCTTGCTATCCAAAGCCACCATTTATGGAAAAGATCAAATTGATCCTCTTCTAGGATAAACCCAGGAAATTTTGCAGGATATTAGGAACAACATATTTTTTGTTTGTAATTAGATTTTAGGCATCTATAAAATATAGCTCCCATCCAAGTTGAGCTATTAGATATAGGATATAGAAAATAAATAGAGAGATAATAGAATAGTGATTTTAGACCTATAACAAATTTAAGCAGAATTGTAATTATGTTTTTGAAGAAATAAAAGTGTAGTTTCATTCCATTTATTTTGTTATTTCTGAGCGTTAGTAAGACTTAAAGAATAATTCTAACCTTCTTCTGAGAAAGGAGGCTGGCCACTTCCAGACCTAGGAGGAGGACTGACAGACATGTTTTATTCTGATTTTTTTGCAGCAGAATAAGTTGTGAACTTGTCATTTTTATTCTTTTGCGTAGCTAGCATTCCTAGTTGTTTAATTATTGTTCATAATGTTTTTGTGATATGATTAGTGGTATATCTGGTTATTCTTTTTATTCCCAACAACTTTCCAATTCACTGCAAATTTCCATTTCCAACAATTTACAAGTTTTCTGTAATTTTCTTACATTCTTGTTTTTGCTGTCAAAACCCTGCACAGAAGATTGATGACCTTCTGTTAAAGAGCATTGAAATGATCTATTTTTTATGCTTCATTTCAATTATTGCAATATTAAATAGACTTTCAATTCTGCAACTATAACTAGAGTTTCAATTATGCAATTTAATTAGATTTCATTCTTGCAACTGCAACTAGGGTTTCATTTTTGTAATTAGCAATTAGTTTTCATTCTTGCAAATATATTAAAGTTCAATTTATGCAATTTATTGGTAGAAGTGACACAAAAACCCCACACAATCAATTCCACCAATAAGACCTGCTACTTCCAAATGAACTGAACTACAACCATGCTTGAACTTTCTCTCGTAAATAGCCTTGGAAACCATCCTGGATTGACAAATTCATTGAGAATTAATGATGTGCTTAACGACAACCCATCACCATATACATTGGAGAACAACCATTGCCACGAAGCCAAGATAACCTACAAATGGAGTTAGAAATAATAGGTGTTAAAGGAAACAAAGAAGCCAAGATAAGATCTAGGGTTAAAATGAACATTAAGTTATTCGATTCCATGCAAAGAATATGATTTTGTTTATCTTAATACTACCAATAATAGAGTACCACTTGGCACTAGGGAAGATAGAACATTTGTATTCTCTCATAATTCTTACACTTAGTAAAATGAGTGCTCAAGGTTGGTGAAGTGTTTCATTAATCATTATTTAACACTCAAGTAAAGGTTGGTTCCACCCAAAAAATGCATCCGATAACATAACCTCCAAAATGCCATGAATCATGTGTTACTAGAAAGAACATACCTCTCGATATTCACATCAAGGGAGGTGTAAGGTATTTAATATCTGAATACATAGATGAATAATGGATGAGAAGCATAGGAGAGGAGTGATTCAAGCTAGAGTGGTCAAAGCACACTAAATAAAGGAGAAAAATATCTTATGAGGAGCACTTGAACATTGAGCATTAATTGATCATTACCATACATGGGAGGCCATAAAATTCAGTGCTCAAGTTCATATAGAGAATCAAATCAAAGGACCAATCACAGTGTAGCATAAAACATTCACAGGAAGGTAAAGGTTTATAT
This sequence comes from Wollemia nobilis, assembly GCA_028583015.1. Lineage (NCBI taxonomy): Eukaryota > Viridiplantae > Streptophyta > Pinopsida > Araucariales > Araucariaceae > Wollemia > Wollemia nobilis. Next base: position 1,657,893 of record JAQPPZ010001152.1, on the reverse strand, counting down.
AACTTTATATTTGCTTTCTTTGAGATTAAGGAGTTATAAGGTGGTTTATTATTTAAGGTTGAGATTATTTATTATTTTCTTGAAGATATAGGAAAATTCCAACCATAAAAATTAGAAAGCAAACCTAAGACTTTATTTCCATGAATGAAATTTTAAAAGTGCCCTTAGTACAAATATGCACATTATAATATTTGTTTTCATTAAGGAGTGATAAGGAATAGTATATAAAGTTGAAATCATTATCATTTGCATTTAAGATATTGCAAACTCAACCTTAGTAAACTTGAAAGCAAATCAATAGGAGTTGATATTCTTAAATAGTATATCAAATCACATTAGTTGAAATACAAATATTTTAATATATGCAATCAATATCATAGGATATATAAGGTTTTCTACTTGGAAAACAAATTATTATTATATTGCAAATATCATCAATTTCTACAATTCCAAATTACGGAGATATAAGGAGTAATACATCAAAATTTAATTAATTAGAATTTATAAAATTGAACCATTGAATATTTAAGTATAGAGAAGAAAAAATATGGTTTGATTAAAAGATTTCGAATTTATTGCTTATACTTGTCTAATAATCATATTAAAGGGATAAAATAAATCCAACCATAGAGAACTCCATCAAATTTATAAGTGCATAGTTCAATAGAAGAAATAAGGTGGAAATAGGAGTTGATTAGTATATTACCATTATTCTCAAAACATTACAAAATCAACTCAAAAGGTGAACTAATAGTTGCTAAGCACTATATCAAGAATATAACACACTCTAAACTAGGGAGACATAAGGAAGCCAACTTCAAAGGGTTTATTTAAATCAAGATGAAGGAAATAATTAAGATTGGATTCAATGAAAATAGTGAAATGCTATTTTATGAACTTAGGTTTTATTCACCAAATATGATAGAAAAATTTGATGGATTCAAACTCTTGTCTACAAAGTTGAAAGAAAGATTATATTTGTTTTTTAAAGAAGAAAAGGAAAAAAAAATTACAACACTAATTGGATATCTTCATGAAACACTATTTAGGACTTGGTGGAATACTCAAAATATGATTATTTTTAATTCATAAAAGTGCTTAATGTTCTATTTGTCATTAATCACTTTCGCATTCTTTCAAGGAATGAAAGAAAAGAAAGTAAATACTAGTAATGAATATTTGAATCCAAGTCAATTTTATTGTGATGATAGACTAACTCATCATGAAGCATATATTCCTCTAGTAACAATAAATAAATAAAGGAGTAAGATAAAACATGGCAAAAAAGAACAAGATAAAAATACTCAACAGGATACAAATAAAGAGTATAATGAGGAAAGCACAAACAATGAATCAAATAGTAAAGTTGAAGAAGAAGAACAACCAAATCAAGCAGAAGGACATCTGAAGGTTGAAGACCCATATTGAAGACTCTTCAACCTTCAGATATCCCTCTTCTTGATCTGGTTGTTCTTCTTCTTCAACTTTAGTATTTGATTCATTCAATACCCAAATAATGTAATACAAGGGGGTGTTAGAGTATATTACATTATTGGGTACATGCTAATGTACCACCTTGGCTACATAACTAGATTAGGAGTTTAATTTAGAGTAAATTTAAGTAGTTACCTCAAGCAATGTAATAAATGCACAAGTGTTAGAATGTGCAATTATTTAAATTTACATGTAGTCCACATGTACATGAGTCATAAGATATAGTCAAATGTAGAGTAAGGACCAAGTAACTTATCTTACTATATATAGGTCTTATAGTGAGTGAAATGAAGAGGTAGAGAATTTAGAGAGTGCATAGTAAATATTAGCTAGAGAAGTACAATGTAGTCTGTTAAAAATAATGTATGAAGTGTTCATGTCCTTCATTATATTGTATTGTACTATTTTTATGAGCTTTTATTAATGGTATATTTATGAGATATTACAGATGTTTATCTTATTACTTTCCCGCATATTATAGTACCATTATCATACAATTATCTTAGACTTCTTATCTTACATCTTGTGGTTGCATTCCCTGTATTATATATCCATAAAAAGCTAACAAATATTTTGTTACAAGTATACAAGACATTGAAGCTAGGAGGCAGTTGAGTAGAAATATAACAACAATAATTTTTTTAAAGGGAGCCAAGAATACGCTAATTTGGGAGTTGAATAACTCATGCTATTACACAATAAGAAGTGGATGTAGTGTAAATCACCAACAAAATAGGAATATCACAAGAATATGGAAAAATATTTTGCATAGTTGAAGTATTCCTAAAGTCAAAAGGTTTGTTTGTTTAGAAGGTCATAGAATAATTTTATCCTAGGTGTAGATGGAAAGAAAACTTTGTGTTCTTTTCCCTTTAAGTCTAATTCAATGTCAAGTGTGTATGGGGGAGATTTGTTACGATATTTGCTTCCCCATTTGAGAGTCTCTTTCAAAAGGAGACTTCGAGAATATAAATATTCTCAACACAACTAGACTCCTCCTCAATGCTTTTTTCTTAGGTTGTGTATAGGTTGATTTAATGCTTGTTTTTGTCAATGTTTTAATGGATTTATTCAAAGAAAACACCTAAGTTTTTGGATCTCTATCTATCCGACTCTTTTTCGAGCCTTAACAATTATTTAAACCTAAATTGTCAATGATCACCTAAATGCACGTTAATCTTATATCACACAAAATGCATGAAAACAAGAGCTATCCTATATGCTTTTTAAATTTGATGGATTATCTAAGGAGGTCTTTTTATTTCAAGGCAAACAAGAAGGAATGCTAGAATACAAAATTAGCCTAAATGCAAGTAAATGATATTTTATTCTTTGCCTATGTACTTGAAAATGAAGGAGAATATATAATTTAGCCTACGGTTCCTTAATTGAATGTTTTTTTTTTACATGGTGGAATCGATAGTCACCATGAATCTGAGTAGGTTGTCTAAATTTTTATGGCCAACATAGTATTTTGTGTTTTTCACCCTGGAAGCCACCACACAGATCTCTACGCAGTCCACCCCTATAACCACCATGCCATGATTACACCACTAAAAGCACTAGGAAAGGGATAAGCTTTCAGTTTGGTGAGGCCTGATATTTGAAACTTGGACCTCTACCCCCCTTATGGGGTTTGGGAGAACCAATTGTTCTACATCTCAAACCATAGGAAATCAAATTTTTTTGTAAATAAATTATAATATTTTGTAAATTCTAAGGGTTATTAATTAAGGTTCTTTAATTTGCCAAAGTGTAATTTCTAATGCAAAAAAATAAAAATAAGAAAATAGAACAAATAGAAAATGAAATTGTAGATCCAAGGAAGGGCTAAGTGGTTGGATTACCTCTCCTAGAATGTGTCTGGAAAATTTACCACTGAAAATACCAAATTCGGGAGATGAATTTGGTAAATCTGCACAAAAACCAAAAAAATATTGTTTCTATTTTGAGGGGTCTGTTTGAGGTATATATAGGGTAGAAACTTGTAGAAAAATCTAAATAAACCCCTTTTTAATGAAATAAATGAGTATGCTTACCTCCTGGGGTGGAATTTGGCCTATTCCCAAATTTACCACTAGTGAATTTGGTTCTTAGTGTTTTAGGTTGGCCAATTCGCCACTGACAGTGCAGTATGACGAATTTGGTCCTAGGATGGGTTTTTAAGAGTTTAAGAGGTTGATTTTAATATATTTTGATAGATTTTTGGTTTTATTTTGCATGGAAATAATGCTAATGGTATTTTATAGGTATATAATTGATAAAAATAGAGATCTGAGCCCCTAAAATAGATAATATAATGACTAAAATTAAAATTTATGTAGAGATAATGAGAATAACCAAAATAACTAAAAATTAAATTATATGATAGTGCAATGGAGTGGAAAATGCACACAAATATATTAGGAAGGAGCCTAATGCTACTTATTACTGTTCTATTACACAATAGATAGATATTTGTGCAGGTTTTTTATAAATTTAAAGATTTAAGTAAATGCTTGGATGGAAAGGCAGGGGAAGTGCTTTAGTGATTGTTTTGAATAGTCATAGAGCTTAGGAGTGGAGATATTTTGAATCTAAGCAAGATGATGTGACACACAAGGTAACAATAGCCTTGTATCCTTCACAACTTGTCTTGAGTGATGAAGGGAAGAGATTTACATCTACAATGTAAAACTAAATAGTGCATGAAATAAAATGGTAAAAAGATGAGAAAAACTAAATTGAATTCATATAAATGAAAGAAGTATAAAATTAAATGAGCATGGAAGAAGCAAAGAGGTTAGTATACTTCCTATATGAGCAAGAATACTGAGAATAAGAGGGAAGAAAGTAATGTGAGATAATATATAAATGAAAATTGCAATAAATCCTGCAAAAATAGGGGATTAGAGCCAAAGTATGGATGATGAAAGAATGCAAGTTAAAATAACCCTGCAAGAGAGATGTTAAATATATAGGAGAGGCTGCAAATCCTTGAAATCAGACCTACAAGTAAGAATGTTAAAGCCTACAAAATAAAGGTAAGCTCAACACAATAATAAAATATGTAAAGGAAGATGAAATGATGCAAGAAATGGAGTTAGTAAAACTTGCAAAGCTAAATTTAGGAAGCTAAAATGAAAGGGATAGCAAGAAAATGGAGGAGATAACTATGCTAGATTTTATTTATCTATGAAATCTCCCTTGTATCAAGATCTCCTTGCCACCAAGCTCCCTTGCCTTGCCTAGTTGCCCTCCACAAATGCTTGCAAAGTGCTCCCAATACTTGGAATGCTTGGAGATAATACTACGAATGCTTGAAAATGGAAATGTTAAGAGAAGAGAGAATGCTTGGAAACTTTGGTAGAGCTTTGCTACATTAAAATGCCTTATTATATGTTTGCCCCATGGCCTTCTTAAATAGGATTTGGAAGGAGACTTGGAGGGATAAAGGATAAGATAGCATATGAGACCCTATTGGAGCATGCATAATCAATGGTAGAGGTTTAGATGAGGTCAATCCACATACTTCTAGTTCATTTGGAATATTCTAGGTTGTTTTGGCCATATTTTCCACTGGCGAATTTTGTGACCCGGATGGCAAATTTGGTAAGGAGGCAAATATGATTTTATAAGCTTTGAAATTTGAAATTTTACCAAATTCACCACTAGTCAAGTTTACCACTGGAAATTTTTGTAGGAGTGGCAAATTTGGTTAGAACTGATTCTAGATGTCAAAAGTCAATTTTTGTAGTTTTTCAAAATTGACCACTCAACTTGCCAAATTCACCAGTGGTGAATTTGGTCAGTGGAGAATTTGGTAAAGGTGAAAAATTATGCCTAAAATGATTGGTAGTAGCCAAATTGATGTTTTGTAGCATTTGTGATCAATTTTAGGAAGTTTGGGATGTTTGGGACTAGTTTTGAAATATCTTTCCCAGTGTGTCAAAATTGGGTGTCTATATTCTACTCCAATTTTGACATGATATCTATGATCTTGTGTCAAAAGTTAAGTTGTGATACTCAATTTTGACATTGTTATGTATTGTTGTATTGTTTTGTTGATTTGAAAAGTTGAATGTGATTTTTCTTGTTTCGATGATTTTGTATTATTATATATATATGCCTTATTTTACATGTTTTGATATCTAGAGAATATTATTTTTCTCCATGAAAAATTTACCTTGTGGTATAGTCTCTTCTTTGAGATTGAAATGCCCAACAGTGTATTTTTGGGATAAACTTTCAAAAATATAGGATTTTTGACTGAGTTAGTGATGATAGGTTGGTGATTTAAAAGATAAAAGGAAATGTGTATATGCCCTCATTTGCAATTTTCTAGTTTTAGAAAGTTGGAGAGAATGAGATAGGGTTTTAAGAGGATATGGAGCATATCCGAGGTTTGGTACATCATGCAAACTTCATTCGAGGCACAATGGATGTTTTAGAGCAAGACTGAGAGGTAAGTGCTTCACCTTGACTTAAAAATTTAATTTTGGATCCCTTTTTTCAAATTTTATGTGATTTTTGGTGAATTTGGCACTAGTGCCACTGGTGATTTTGGTCCCAACGGTGAATTTGGCATTGGACTAAAAATTTTGTTTTACAATTTTAGGCATTGATATATGTACAAATATAGATATATCTATACTCGTTGGAAAGCTCTTTTTGATCCCTATCTAATGGTAATGTTTTTTGTGAAATTTTAAGGTGAATTTATGGGTTTTCTAACTAAATATTTTGGATGTAGTTTTTGTAGGGGATGAAGATCTTAGTGATCCAAGAGCATCTCCCTAAGTGCTTAGAGATAATATTAGCAAGTGATTAGAGGAAGAAGGGCATGGTGAATTTGGTAAGTGACATAATTGTACTATGTGGTATACATACCTAAGTTTAAGTTTGATCACTCATTAATAGCCCTTGTAGAGAGATGGTACATGTCTACTAATACCTTCAGGTTATCGATGGGTGAGATGACAGTTATGCTGGAGGATGTATGACGTATCCTCAAAATGCCTATTTGAGGTTTTCCCATTCACCTATGGATGAGTTTGAGGGTTGGGAAGTTAGCCTTCTTGAGGAAGGGTGACTTCTTGAGGATGAAGGATGGATTGAGGATCAATTATGCCTATGTAGGATGGCATATTTATCAGTTGACTATGTTCAGTCATATCAGGGTTGATAATGGGTGATACCAATAGGTGTTTCATACGATGGGGATGGAGATCAATTATGGCAAGGTTAAGGGATGATCAGACTGTTTATGCATGGGTCTCTACTATCTGTTGTACTTAGTATGGCATTGAGAGGGGGGGTGAATCAGTGTAGCTTTTTAATCATGAATTAACAACTCTAAAAATAGTAGCAGTCAAAACTTATAAATAGATATCGCAAGAACATCAAGATAACATCACACAATATAGGATTTTAACGAGGTTCACCAAAATGGCTACTCCTAAAAAATAATGGCTACTTGGACTACCATCCAAATCTAGCCCCTTGCAAAGCACCAACTTTACAATAATTTACCAGCACCCACTGGAAGGAGCAACAACCCCTTATTTATCTGCATCTACAGAAAGGAGCACCAACCCCTAATTTACCAGCACCAACTGGAAGGAGCACCAACCCCTGATGCCAAGATGCAACCTGGACTTCAAATTGAATCTGAGTTTGTTTGTAAGATACCTTCATTTTGCAAGACCCTGAATGGTCTACTTCACCTTTGCACTCTCTGTGCACTCTGCTCTCTCTACGCAATCACTTCACACAATTTGCTACATTGCTACAGCCAAACTTACACGATCATCTTCTTCCTTTCACGCACTCTGCTCTATTGGTGAATTCTGCACTTAGCTTGATTTGACACGACTTGCTCACTTTGCGCACTAAGCCATCATCTCACCGCTTCTATGCTCTTACGATCGCATATCACACACTTTGATAGTCGTGCAAATTGATTCATCAATTCTCCAAACAGCCCTACTTTTATACAAGAATTTTCAAGATCAAAACCTTAATCTTAGTCGGCTGTAACCCTAATCTTAGTCGGCTACAAAACCCTAAACTTTGTCGGCTAATATTTTACTTTTTTGGCTTCAACTGCTTCTGTAACTCTTTTGTAGCTTTTACCACGAAAATACATGTCACGACATCATGACACTTTTGCCTCCATACACTTTCTTTTGGCTTTTGTTGTGATATCGCGACACTTTTGCCTTTGTCAACTTCAAATAAGCTCTTGTCATGATATCGTGACACTTTTGTCTTCAACAGTTTCAAATTTTCTTTTGTCGCGATATCGCGACACTTCTCCCTTCGTCGACCTCCTTTCTGCTTTTGTCGCAAAATCGTGACACTTCTGCCTCTGTAGAATTCATCTTCACTTCTATCGCGATATCGCGACACTTCTGTCTTCATAGCTTCCTCTCTAATTTTGTCACGAAATCATGACACTTCTCCTATTGAAGACCTACTTTCTATTTTTGTCGCAAAATCGTGACACTTCTGTTTCCAGACTTCACATCTTAGCTTTTGTCACGAAATCATGACACTTCTCCTGTTGAAGACCTGCTTTCTATTTCTGTCATGAAATCATGACACTTATGCTTCTGTCTACTTTCTTTTCTGCCTATCATGAAATCGTGACACTTTTTGTATCCGTATGCTTTCTTTACAACCTATCATGAAATCGTGACACTTTCAACTACCATACGCTTTCTTTGCAACTTGTCACGAAATCATGACACTTTCAGCATTCGTATGCTCTACTTGGCTTGCACCAGCAAAAACATGACATGTCATGAAATCATGACACTTTTCTCTTCCTTACACTCTTCTCGGCATGCACCAGCGAAAACATGACTTGTCACAAAATCATGACACTTTTCGCTTCCTTGCACTCTTCTCGGCATGCATCCGTGAAAACATGACCTGTCGCAAAATCGTGACACTTTTGTTGCCTTGTGCCTTTCTCTACCTTTCACCCATGAAAATGGAACATGTCATGAAATCGCGACACTTTCGCTACCTTGCTTCATTGTTCGGCTTGCACTAGCGAAAACATGACATGTCGCGATATCGCGACACTTTTTTGTCTGGACACTCATTCTCGCAGACTATCATGAAATCGTGACACTTTTCCTTGCAAGATCTTTCTCTCGAACCTGTCATGAAATCATGACAGTTCTCACTTTGAATTCTTTCCTCTGTAGAATGTTACAAAATCGTGACAGTTCTCACTTTGAACACTTTTATCTGTTGCATGTCGCAAAATCATGACACTTTTCATTTTGCTTTCTCTCTCCTTGAAATTGTCACAAAATCATGACAGTTCTCACTTCGGACTCTGTCTTCTATAGCATGTCGCAAAATCGTGACACTTTTTTGTCTATACTGTCTCTCTTGCAAATTGTCGTGAAATTGCGACACTTTTCTTTGCGAGCTCCTTCTCCCTGAAACATGTCGTGAAATCGCGACAGTTTTCTTTGCTTGCACCTTCTCTCTGAACATGTCGTGAAATCGTGACAGTTTTTCCCTTTGCCTTCTTTGCTTCCAACTTGTCACGAAATCATGACAGTTTTTCTACTTGGCTTCTTTGCTTCCAACATGTCGCAAAATCGCCACAGTTTTTCTACTTGGCTTCTTTGCTTCCAACATGTTGCGAAATCGTGACAGTTTTTCTGCTTACCTTCTTTTCTTCCAACATGTCATGAAATCATGATAGTTTCCCCTGCTTGTGCCTCTGCTTCGAACATGTTGTGAAATCATGATAGTTTTTCAACTTGCCTTCTTCTCTTCCAACATGTCGCGAAATCGCGATAGTTTTCCCTGCTTGCGCCTCTACTTCGAACATGTCGCGAAATCGTGATAGTTTTCTCTGCTGTTTCTCTCTCCTCTAGTATGTCACGAAATCATGACATTTTTCTTTGCACTTTCTCTCTCCTCCAATATGTTGTGAAATCGTGATAGTTTTCCTATTTTCTGAATATGTCGCGATATCGTGACACTTTCCTTGTCTTTTTCTTTGAATTTTTGCATGTGGGTCACTTCAATCTTCTTGGAAAAGCACTGTACATACTTTGCATTGCTTCTAAATTTCCTGTCCACTGTATCTAAATAATTTTTGAGCATCTGAACTTCCTGTCCATTGTATCAACTGATCTATCTGACTGTGTTGACAACAATGACAATACTGTTGCATATTCTGAACAGCTTCTGAACTTCCTGTTCACTGCATCAACTGACTAGCTTCTAAACTTCCTATTCACTGCATCATGACTGTGTTCACTGCATCAACTGATCTAACTGTCTGTGTTGACAACAATGACAATACTATTACTGCACCTTGCTCAACAATCTCCCCCTTTGGAATTGTTGTCAACACACATGCAATTACCTGTAACTCTTCTCCCCCTTTGACAATAATACCAAAGGGCTACTGCAGACTCCCCCTGAGTCCATGCACAACTTTTTTAGGTAAAATTAATTATACTTAGCAAAAATCATGATCATGAGCAAAAAGATAATCAAATTTTTAAATGCTCCCCTTGAAAATGTGATCCCTATGACTAGCCAATTCTAGGGAAGTTTAACCACTTGACCAATCTGTCTCCAAGATAGAATGCACCTCCACTGGTACTCTTTCACCTCCAAAGCTCTGTTTATGGGCTCACTAAGAACCTGATCAGTAGGCTCACATAGAACCTATCCAAATTTGGTCTAACAAGCTCACCAAGAACTTGTCCAAATCTGCTCTAGAAACCTGTCCCAACACTTTCCTCAAATCTGTCCCAGCATTGTCCTCAAATATTTCCCAAAGGCCTCCTTCAAAGGCTCAATAAATCATGCTCAAGTAGTACTCATAATGAACTCAACAATGAATGACATTTTTAAACCAAATCCACTTTATAGAAGCATAAAGAGAATTGTTAGAGACTTAATATCTTCTATTCTCAACTCTCAATCTCAACTCTAATCAAGGAAAGTTCATTTTATGGAACTTGAACAACCACATGCATCCAATCACTTGACTAGGCTCAAATAGCTCTACTCAACCAATCACCTCAATGAACAACTCTTTATCACAAACCCTAGTCGAAGCATGTATCAACCAACTCAATTTTTTTTCTCTAACTCAAGTTCAATCTCTTTGCACAACCAATGGGCTTCAACAAAAGTTCTTATAAAATATTCTTCATATAACAATGATACTCATGTTCTTATCAAACCAAGTGGGGATCATCACCAAGCTGGGAACCATCTGGCTACTCAATATAAACCTGTTCTTCAAGTTTCCCATTTCAAAATGCTAATTTTACATCTGACAACAAAATTGACAAGTGAATCACACTTGTACCAAATTTTGTCCAACACTGTACCAACATAGCAATTTTACTATCAACTCTGTGCACACATCAAACACAGTATCACAACACAAACCAGATCCTTTTTACATTTTCAGCTTGGTCTATGAAGTTTGCAGTCACCACTGGTCACACCTTACTTTCAACTGTGCAAATCTGGAGAAGACATTCTGTCAAACACTTCATGACCAACCATAGTGCACTTTACTCAACCTCATACTTCTTAACCTCGGATTGGCATTTTATCAACAGTTAAAATGAAACTGTCTGAGAATTAAATAATTTCACCAAGGCATCATGAAAGTTCTAACAATCTTTACATTGATGTGTAGAACAGATACACGCTGCTTTTATCAAAACACAAATATGCAGCTAGGGAAAACATTCTTCCATTAATCAATTTTATCTGAACTATTATTAATCCATAGCTTTTGAACAGTGACAGTAAGAACCATCAATAGTGCAACAATGATATATAGCAATACTACCAATGGTAAAACTCTCAATTTAAACTCCATCCTTCATGGCACTTCCACAAACGATGAACTGAAACATATAGTGCAATTCCCCCTTACTACTTGCCTTTTCATCCTCAAAAAAACCCAACAAACACATAGGAGCATAAAAATAAAACCTTTTCAGATTGCTCCCCCTGAGGATGTGCTACCTGGAGTTGCTTAGTGCAATATCAGAGCAGTCTCCTTCAGTCCAAGGAGACATGAATTCCTTTCTTCTATCTTTCTCCAAACTTTCTTGAGCTCGGGCTTGGATTTTTTAGCTGCATCCCTGTTTTGCACCTTTTCATGAACTCGAACATTTCTCTTGTGTGGTTATCTCTTATGCATCCATGATGAATGATTATTTTCCTTTCTTTTATGTACATGATTTATTCCTTGTCTGAGTTGCGTTCTTTATGTTTGATAAAATTTACTATTTTGCCTTAGATTAGATATAAAAATGCTTGGACAAAAACTTGCTATGTGCCCATGACCATTGCATTGAAAACATTGTACATAATGTTCACTCAGATACGCAGATGTATTTCTACCAAGATAACTCTTTGATTTATTATTCAATCCACAATAAGTTGCCTTGTGACCATATTGGTTGCATATGAAACAATAGCCATTAAAAGAATTAGTATGAATAGAGTGAGAGTGATAGAGCCTCTTTTGTTGTGGTTGCTTTGCTGTAAATCTCCTTTGATATTTTCTTCCTTTTGAAGATTCAGCTTCAGGCTTTTCTTGCTTTGATCCTTCAACAGTAAACTTCTTCTTCTCTGCAGAGTTGGAATATGAAGGTTGTTTAGCTTCATATCCAAGACCATGCTTATCCATGGAGCTTCTTTGTTGGCTTATCATTTTATCTAGCAATTATGTGCTCTTCTCGAATTTGAGATTTGAATTGGCCTCTTCTAGTTGTTTCTTCAATGAAACAATCTCTTCCTCTTGTTTGTAGCAACCAATCTCTTTCTCATTGATCTGTGACCTGAGAGTTTCTTCAATCCTTTTGAATTCTACCACCTGTACTTTCAAACTGGTTATTATTTCATTTGCATCCTCTAGATTTCTTGAGATTTCCTTATTCCTTTTTCTTTCTATCTTCAATTCATCCAGATCTGCAATTAGTTCCTCTTTCAAATTTATTTTTGCATCAATTTCTTCTTCATCACATTTCTGTTCTTTTTCTGTTTCTCTTTTAGAATCATCCTCTAGGACTTCATTAACTTTCAACATATATACCTCTATGTTTTCATCATTATTCAACTTTAAAGTTTTGACCTCAGCTTGATGTGTTTGTAACTTGACCTCCTTGATCTCATCGTCTTCTTCATAAAGACAACTCAGTTTGTCCCATATTTCTTTTGCTGTTTTACAACTCTTGATCTTTATCAGCTCACTGTCTACTAATATGCATCTGATAGCATTCCTTGCTTTTAAGTCATTTTCAACCAAATTTTTACCGACAGCATTGGTTGGAGGAGTGATGGGTATTGTGCATTCATTGATTACTGAATCCCAGACATAGTAACCCAAAGCACAAATATATTACTGCATTCTTATTCTCCAGGTCATGTAATTTGTTCCATCAAACAAAGGTACTTTATTGATAAACAACCTTCAAACTCTTCTAACTCAATTTTCTCTTCTACAGGAACTGAAACTGACTGAGATGCCCTTTTGGAGGAATATCTATTCTTCTTACCCATTGTGTACTAATCCAAGATCAACCCTAGCTGATTTAGCCTTTAAAGGGAACTTGGCTCTGATACCAATTGTTGTACTTAGTACGACACTAAGAGGGGGGGTGAATCAATGTAGCTTTTTAATCATGAATTAACAGCTCTAAAAATAGCAGCAGTTAAAACTTATAAACAGATATCGCAAGAACATCAAGAGAACATCACACAACATAGGATTTTAATGAGGTTCACCAAAATGGCTACTCCTAAAAAAGAATGGCTGCTTGGAATACCATCCAAATACAACCCCTTGAAAAGCACCAACTTTAAAATAATTTACCAGCACCCACTGGAAGGAGCAACAACCCCTTATTTATTTGCATCTATAGAAAGAAGCACCAACCCTTGATTTACCAGCACCAACTGGAAGGAGAACCAACCCCTGATGCCAAGATGCAACCTGGACTTCAAATTGAATCTATGAGTTTGTTTGTAAGATACCTTCATTTTGCAAGACCCTGAATGGTATACTTCACCTTTGCACTCTCTGCGCACTCTGCTCTCTCTATGCAATCACTTCGCACAATCTGCTGCACTGCTACAGACAAACTTACACGATCATCTTCTTCCTTTTGTGCACTCTCCTCTATTGGCAAATTCTACACTTAGCTTGATTTGACATGACTTGCTCACTTTGCGCACTTCACCATCATCTCGTCGCTTCTGTGCTATCTGCACTCTTACGGTCGCATATCGTACACTTTGATACTCATGCAGATTGATTCATCAATTCTCAAAACATCCCTACTTTTATACAAGAATTTTCAAGATCAAAACCTTAATCTTAGTCGGTTGTAACCCTAATCTTAGTCGGCTACAAAACCCTAAACTTCGTCAGCTAATATTTGACTTTGTCGGCTTCAAATTCCTTTCTAACTCTTCTATAGCTTTTGCCACAAAAATACAACATGTCACGATATCGCAACACTTTTGCCTCCGTACACTTTTTTTTGGCTTTTGTCACGATATCGCGACACTTCTATCTTTGTCAACTTCAACTAAGCTCTTGTCCCAATATCGTGACACTTATCCCTTTGTCGACCTCCTTTCTGCTTTTATCATGAAATCGTGACACTTCTGCCTTTGCAGACTTTGTCTTCACTTCTGTCGCGATATCGTGACACTTCTATCTTCATAGCCTTCCTCTCTACTTTTGTCGTGAAATCATGACACTTCTCCTATTGAAGACCTGCTTTATATTTCTGTCATGAAATCATGACACTTCTGTTTTTGAACTTCACATCTTAGCTTTTGTCATGAAATCGTGACACTTCTCCTATTGAAGACCTGCTTTCTATTTTTGTCATGAAATCGTGACACTTTTGCTTCTGTCTGCTTTATTTTTTGCCTGTCGTGAAATCATGACACTTTCTGTATTCGTACACTTTCTTTACAACCTGTCGTGAAATCGTGACACTTTCTGCTATCGTACGCTTTCTTTGCAACTTGTCACAAAATCATGACGCTTTTAGCTTTCGTATGCTCTACTTGGCTTGCACCAACGAAAACATGACATGTGAAATCGTGACACTTTTCGCTTCCTTGCACTCTTCTCGACATGCATCAGCGAAAACATGACTTGTCACGAAATTGTGACACTTTTCGCTTCCTTGTACTCTTCTCAGCATGCATCCATGAAAACATGACCTGTCGCAAAATCGTGACACTTTTGTTGCCTTATGCCTTTATCTACCTTTCACCCATGAAAATGGAACATGTCGTAAAATCACAACACTTTTGCTACCTTGCTTCATTGTTCAGCTTGCACTAGAAAAAACATGACATGTCACGATATCGCGACACTTTTTCGTCCGTACACTCCTCGCAGACTATCGAAAAATCATGACACTTTTCCTTGCAAGATCTTTCTCTCGAACCTGTCATGAAATCGTGACAATTCTCACTTTGAATTCTTTCCTCTGTAGCATGTCATGAAATCACGACAGTTCTCACTTCGAACACTTTTATCTGTTGCATGTTGCGAAATCATGACACTTTTCATTTTTTTTTCTCTCTCCTCGAACTTGTCACGAAATCATGACAGTTCTCACTTTGGACTCTCTTCTACAGCACGTCGCAAAATTGCGACACTTTTTCGTTCATACTATCTCTCTTGCAAATTGTCGCAAAATCATGACACTTTTCTTTGCAAGCTCCTTCTCCTCGAAACATGTCGCAAAATCATGACAGTTTTCTTTGCTTGCACCTTCTTTCTAAACATGTCATGAAATCATGACAGTTTTTCCCTTTGCCTTCTTTGCTTCCAACTTGTCACAAAATCGTGACAGTTTTTCTACTTGGCTTCTTTGCTTCCAACATGTCACAAAATCATGACAATTTTTCTACTTGGCTTCTTTGCTTCCAACATGTCGCGAAATCGCGACAGTTTTTTTGCTTGCCTTATTTTCTTCCAATATGTTGTGAAATCATGATAGTTTTCCCTGCTTGCACCCCTGCTTCGAACATGTCACAAAATCGTGACAGTTTTTCAACTTGCCTTCTTCTCTTCCAACATGTCACGAAATAGCGACAGTTTTCCCTACTTGCGCCTCTACTTCGAACAAGTCGCGAAATTGTGATAGTTTTCTTTGTTGTTTCTCTCTCCTCCAGTATGTCGCAAAATCATGATATTTTTCTTTGAACTTTCTCTCTCCTCCAATATGTCGCGAAATCGTGACAGTTTTCCTGTTTTCTGAATATGTCGCGATATCGCGACACTTTCCTTATATTTTTCTTTGAATTTTTGCATGTGGGTCACTTCAATATTCTTGGAAAAGCACTGTACATACTTTGCATTGCTTCTGAATTTCCTGTCCACTGTATCTGAATAATTTTTGAGCATCTGAAATTCTTGTCCATTGTATCAACTGATCTATCTAACTATGTTGACAACAATGACAATACTTTTGCATATTCTGAATAGCTTCTAAACTTCCTGTTCACTACATCAACTGACTAGCTTTTGAACTTCCTGTTCACTACATCATGACTGTATTCACTGCATCAACTGATCTAATTTTTTGTGTTGACAACAATGACAATATTGTTACTGCACCTTGCTCAACACTATCTTGGTTATATTATACCACACTTTGTAGAGGATGGTGTATAGACAGGGTCATAGTTTGATGTGTTGTCCTTTACTTTAGGTCTGGGTATGGGAGCACATAGCTATCTATCAATGTATTATAGTGATGAGGGGTATCAACCCTAAGAGATCCATAATTTATAGATAGGATGGGTGTATCTGGCCTTCACACTATTCCCTATCTTGGGTGAGATATCTAATTTATGATATGAGGGTTGTACATGTTATCTAATTATCGTTGAGGGACAAGTATATGTGGTAATATGACCACAAAGAGTTGGATAGGGTGAGGTAGATTTGATTGTTAGATAATGGAAATAAGGCATATGAATTATACCATTATTATCATATGACACATTAGTTTGGAGAGCTCAAATGGGTATTGGCAGTAGGTGATGTATGGATATGACGAGTGTATTGTGAGACATTGTGGGATGCTCTAGACCCTGTTATATTTATGGAGGTTGATGATGATGATGCAGTAGTGTTGACCAATAGACTAGATGATGTCAAGGTGACAATGGGATACACTTATTGGTATGGGAAATTTAATTCCCATTGAATGACAATGGGTCCACCATCGAGGGACCAAAGATAGGTGTTTCAAGATATACTTAGTGCTTTGAGAGTAGTTAGGTATCATTGTAGATAGGAGATATGGAATAGGATGACAACCATATGGTGGATTAGGAGATAATCCAATGACCCCTTAGCTATAGCTCCATTAACCATGATTCCATATATATGTACCCCAGCCGGTGGAGTGGTATCAGGCTCAAGTGGAATAGGGCTAGAGTTGGGTGGAGCAAGACCAAATTTTTGTGGGGTAGGACCAAATTTTGGTGTAGTAGAAATAGATTTTTGTGGAGTAGGACTATGTTTTGGTGAAGGGTTAGGTACTAGAATGACTATGTAGGAGGATTCAATGATAGATTTGAGGGCTCTCTATCATAATTTAGAGGAGGTGAGGAGTTAGTTGGCTACCTTTGAGGTCATGCGGTCATAGGAGGTGACTAGGGTTTGAGATGAGATGCCCTAGACAAGTTTTGTTAGTGAGGATACCATTACTAGGCTCGATTGACTTTGGATCAAATTATAGAGGAGTGGGCCATGGACCAAGTGATCATTGCTAGTCTAAGTTCCAAGTAGGATTAGATGCAATGATAGAGGTATGAGTCTCAGGCATATATTGGGTGAGGTTGGATGCTACAATAGTGGCTATAATTATTGCACCTATAGATAGGAAGCTACAATACTCTAGGGTGGGGTTTGCTAATGCTACAACAAGAGTTTGACAAGTAGAGGTTTGAGTTGAGAGGGAGAGGGGTAGGACCATGTACTACCACTAGTTATATCAAGCGAATGTCCCTATAGAGCCATGAGCACCATCACCTTCAGAGTCAAGATTGAGGGCTCTGTTAGTGAGTGACACTTCTCATAGGTCTATTATTTTTTACCCTCCTCCTCCTCCATGGGGTAACGGGGAGGTAGTTTCCACTTTCTAGGCAGGTTTAGGGTATTCAGGAGTGAGTGTACCATTTTTTTATCTTTGTGATACACCTTCTCCAACAACATGTATGATATGAGGCATATATATATATATATATATATATATATATATATATATATATATATATATATATATATATATATAGATGATACTTGTGCTTTGATCTTGATATGGTTTTTTTATTCTTTGTGGTTTGATTTAGATTGTAATATATGTTCCCAGGTTTGGGTGTGGATTAGAGTCTCCTTTTAGTTTCTTTTAAGTTGTTTAGTGTGTTGATTAGGTTCCTCTATGTTTTTTATTATTGTTTTTGTTAATTTTAATGTTTTTAATTAAATCAATTAAATCAAATATAAAATTAATTAAATCAAATTTAAAATAAAAAAGAAAACAAGTAAAATGAAAAAAAAAGGAGAAAATAAAAATAAAAATTAAATAAAGCCTTTCTTTTGAATTTAAAAAGAAAAAACAAATATATATATATATATATTATATATATAAACAAATAAAAAATTTAAAAAGTGAAAATATTATATATATATATATATAAACAAATAAAAAGTTTAAAAAGTGAAAATATTATATATATATATATATATATATATATAAGTAAAATAAAGTAAAAAACAATAAAAATATAAATAAAAAGAAAAGTAGTGAATGAAGCCATAGTGCTTCGTCAGGATTTAGTTTACTTTTAAAATAGTTTAGCTTTAATTTTTTTTTTCTTTTTTTTTTAAATAGTTTAACTTTATGTTTTTTTTAGTAGTATAGGTTAATTTTATTATATTGTTTTTAATGAAAAATGTTTTAAATGGTTGTAGGATAAAAAAGTGGACTTATGACATTACGCAGGTGAGGTAATCGATGACGGTACCTCTTTCCCTGTGTCGATACGTGCCCTACGTGCCCTGGTTCATAGGAAGATTAAAAGTGATGAATCATGGCGAAAGTGTTATAAGATAAAATGGATGGTTACAACGGTGAAACCAAGGCAGTGAGCCATGGTGTAAGTATTTAGGATGGCATGGTCTCCGATTTGAGCATGGGGGGCATCGAGGTTGTTTACAAAAACTATTGTTTCAAAATGGTACAAAAGACCAATAAAATATTAATACCCATGTTTAATATAAGGCTTAGCGGTAATCAATCAAATTATCAGTTGTAAATTGGAATGTAAGGGTTACGAATGCGTGAATTGCTATAATTTCTATGATTGTTACTATACCAAGCAAACGAAAAATAATGTCTACAAGCCCTTTGAAGTGAAGAACGAGGGTACAGGAAACTAGGAGTCATATTGAAATTTTAAATACATCAAAAAATAGAGAACCAAAGGCTAGATCTTTTTGGAGGCTAAGGTTAGATTTTTCAGGAGAAAAAAACCACCGCTGCTAGACAATATTTGACCTCATGATGCCAATTTTGGGCACTGTATTCTGCATTCATGTTTGCTGTTGAAAATCTTGTTGCAATATACTGGAAATACATCAAGTTTTATGCACATTTGTGGTTGGCTTGTTATTTTTCTTGATATATTGCACCATTTCCTTAGAATATTGCACCACATTAGCTGTAGATTGCGTGAATTCGGGTCACACTAATGCTGGTTTTGTGTAGGGTACTGATGCTTGCAGGATCTGTAGAGGAATTCTGAGTTGCAGCACTTTTTTCATTTCATTTTATTTTATTTTATTTTTTCTAACTCTTCTTTTTTTGTAGTTTTTTTAATTTATTTTCGACGATTAAAATAAAAATCGAAAAAATTTAAACTCCAAAAATAAATACATGGGTGTGAATAACGAGCTTCAATATTTCATCCGAAATAAATTCAAACTCATTCTGAAGCCATTTGGAATTTATAAAAATCATTAAAATTGTTTCTTTATGAAGGTTTTATAATTTCAAAATTTTCATTTTTTTGCATTTTTTAAGGTAAATCGATTCTTCATATTTGCATTTATGTTCACAAGCAATGAATTAACTTCCCTTTATAAAAATTACAATTTCATTGAAGGGGGGGTAATTTATATGACATTCCATAAGCCATTATTTTTAGTGCAATAAATTGGCTTCTCTTTATGAAAATATTGATTTCATTAAAGACGGGTAATTTATATATTATATCAAAGCTATTGTTTTAAAGAATTAAATTATTTATTCTTTATGAAAATTATGATTTCATTAAAGAAGGGTAATTTATAATGACATTTTAAGGCCTTTACATTTCATAGCTATTCATGCATATTTATTTCCTTTTCTTCATCAAAGCAACAATAAAAGGAATTCAATCTTCATTTCACATTCACATTTAGAGATAGATTTTAATCTTTGTTTTCATGTTCAAAGCAGGGTTTAAAGAAGATAAAATCTATCTAAAATGCTTCAAATTAAAATGAACTAAGGCTTTACATCATGGTCATATGAGGGCCAATCACAATTTTCTTTTTCTCTTAAGTTTCATGAACAATCATTAGTATAACATGATAAAATAAACCAACACAGGCCCCTTGTTAATAGTTTCTTGCAAATCACTAAGGTATTCCTAGCACTTATTTAACACATATTTATAAGATTACAAATACACATGTGCAATGCTTAAATAGTGGAACCTTAGAGAAGTTTTTTTTGTTTTTAACTTCTTTGCAAGAGAGGGTTTTGTCATCAAAATCCTAAGGGTGAGTGTGGTTTTGCAATTGGAAAAAATTACCACTTGACATGTTGATGCTTTTATGTGTGATTTATGCATTGATGTGTTAATATTTTATTATATAGTTGACTAAGTGATCGTAGTCTTGATTGGTTTGCTCAGATGAAGGTTTTATGGTGATGATCAATATGTAGATGGAAGAGGAGATGCCCCCTCATATGTGTTGAGTTTTTGGATGATAGATTACCATCCAGAATTATGCTGCAAGTGGTGGTCTTTGGACTCATGTTTTTACAGGTGGAAGCTTTGCCTTTTATGCATTCCCATAGGTGGGAACATGATCTCATTATGTTTAAATGATGGCCTATAGTACCGTATTCATGATAGCATTCAAAACATAATGAGGTACCTTTAATATGTACATGAAATATATTATTTTGATAAATGTTTTTCCTCTCATTAATGTTTAAGTGTCATATTCTATGAAATACTTAAATGCATATATGAGGTACCTATAATATTTACATGACGCATAATATTTTCTTCTCATAAATATTCAAGTGTCATTCTCTATGAAACACTTGACTTTATAGATGAGGTACTTGTATGATATGTGTTTATTTTGATATGTGTTTATTTTTCTCCTTATCAATGTTCAAGTGCCATTCTCTATGAAACACTTGACTGCATAGATAAGGTGTTTGATCTTCATCAATTTTTAAGTGCCATTCTCTATGAAACACTTAACTGCTTAGATGAAGTTCTTGCTTCTTATCAATATTCAAGTGTCATTCTTTATGAAATACTTGAGTGCGTAGATAAGATATTTGATCTCCATAAATGTTTAAGTGTCATTCTCTATGAAATACTTAAATTTATAGGTGAAGTTTTTACTTCTTATGAATGTTCAAGTGTTATTATTTATGAAACACTTGACTATGTACATAAGATATTTGATCTCCATCAGTGTTTAAGTTGTATTCTCTATGAAAAAATTTACTACATAGATGAATTTTTTGCTTCTTATCAATGTTCAAATGCTATTATTTATAAAATACCTGACTTCATAGATAAGATCATTTTTTTTATTTTCATCAATGTTTAAGTGCCATTATTTATGAAAAATTTAACTACGTAGATGAATTTTTTGCTTCTTATCAATTTTCAAGTGCCATTCTTTATGAAACACTTGATTGTGTAGATAAGATCATTTATTTTGATTTTCATGAATGTTTAAGTGCCATTATTTATGAAATACTTAACTTCATAGATGGAATTTATTTGCTTCTTATCAATGTCCAAGTGCCATTATTTATGAAATACTTGACTTCGTAGATAAGATTATTTGTTTTGATTTTCATCAATGTTTAAGTGTCATTCTTTATGAAACACTTAATTGCATAGATGATTTTTTTTTATTCTTATCAATGTTCAAGTGACATTCTCTATGAAACACTTGACTATGTAAATATTATTCATTGTCTACAAGCCTTTTGCAAAGATTTAAAGTGATGTTTGATAATGTTTTTGATGCCTTTGAAAATGTTTTTGCAATATTTCAACTGATTGCAAGCATTTTACAAAGTGATGAAATGATTTTGTAGTCTTTACAAATGTTTGCAAATTTATGAAATACTTTTGTAATCGATTTTGTGGAATCCATGGTAAGGTAATGTCATTTGATGCTTGCAATGGTTTTCACAAGGTATTTAGTTATTGCAAAATATTTTGCAATATAATGCAATGACATTATCTACGAATTACGATGTTGATCAAATATAATGAATTGATTCTTAAAAATATTCTATTTTGTTATTGTAATGTAATACAATAATATCTAAATGGTTGCAAATATTTGCAAAAAGGACTTGCAAAATGAATTTTGCTCTTTTTTCTCTCACTTTTTAAAAGGAGAAAAATGCTTTTATGAGGCAAAAGAGGTGATATTTCTTAATTTATTAGCACATGAGAGATTGTGACACAAGTATATAATTCTATTACCCAATGCATATGCAAAATATTTACATGTACATGAGGAATTGGACTTAATACTTGTCACCACCTTTGATATGTTGAAATATTTGATGATTTTGATTGTAAATAAAATATTTCAAACTGAGGGTAATGCACCCATATGGACAATCCAAGAGAATAAGAAACCCTTCTCCTTTTTCCAATGTGTGTACAAAGAAATGTATATACACAAATCATGGGAAAAATAAATCCCCTTGTCTAGGAGGTACATGTGACAACATTACCCTTAGTTTGAAGGATCTTATTTGTATGAATAGATAGATAACATCCATGCTATATTATAGGCCATTAGGAGGTATAGAGATCTGATAATTGATTGATTGATGTAGTCATAACTGATTATGGGTATGTGAAGTGCAGATTACCAAATCTCAATGTTCTCGAAGGACCCATTAGTCAGTCAGGATGTTTTAGTATTGAATAGGAGAATAGTGATAAATTGTTGTTATACATCAAGGCGGAGGATGTTCTCTATCTATTGATTGATATTTTGTACAACTAGATAGATATTATCTAGCACCCTTGATGAGATATTGTTTTGAGATTAGATTTTTATAGCATATTTGCATAATATACTTAGTTGGAAATAAAATTTTGTTGATCCAACAATTTATTGGGAAAATAGCCGATGGAGAGAATAGGATTTACAAATGTTCTATTGTTTTAAAATACTAGGCAGCTACGAAGATAACATAGACCCAGTATTTGATAAAGCATACAAATAATTGTATGTATACAAGGCATTGGGTCTATGGCGCCTCGTAGTTTGATAGACCTATTTGAATAGTAGCTTGTGAGAGATTTTTATTATTGTTTGATAGAATGATGATGACATGAACCAGGAAGCTATGAGAATAATATCGATCCAGTGCCTGCTAATATTTACAAATGATTGTATATTTATGACATATTGTATCGATAGAGTCTTTAAAAATATCATGGACTATTGAAGGCAATCAGTGAGATTTATAAAATGTGATAGCATGTTGATGCAATAAATCAAAGAGAAAGTAAATATAGCATTGATCCATTACCTAATGAGATTTGTAAGAAATTGCAAACCTTTGGTATATTGGATCAATGAAATCCTACAATCCCTATGATTTATTATCAGGACAATGCATGGGGATTTTATTTTCGTTTTGATTACGTACTAAAATTTCGAATGGGAAAGACTACCTTTTATCATTTGTTCTCATATAAAGCTAACAAGTAATTTTTAATCCATAGGAGAATGGATTTAAATGGGCCTATCTACCAATGTAACCTATTGAATAATTCTGGTGGTGATATATTAGGTATGATTTTGCAAACTCGAATGATAGACCAATCAGGGAAGAGAACCCCATTCAACTAGTAACTAGTGGAATTCACAAATAATTATGAATTCATGAGAGATTGGTTGAATGTGGTTTCACATCCCTAGATGGTCTACCAAGTGAGTTGTATTTGCATAATATAATGAATATATGTCATGATACATTTAATATTCTGCTCTTAAAGTTATCTTATGCAATACATCATTTTGTAAAAGTAATTTATGTGTTATAGGAGAGAAAAAGGTGTTCTTGACGAGTCTATTGAATAATCATGAGTGTTTATTGATAAGTGGCTCTTTTGTTGAATAATAGTTTAGATATATGTTGTTGATAATATTATTGTGAAATATTTTTGATATCAATGATGTGACTATGTATGGAATAGAGGAAAGTAGGTCATGCATATTACTTATTCCAAAGAGAGGAAAGAAACATGGTGGACAAGAGGAAAGAAAGTGTAATTGATTATTTTTTATTTTTGGATGCCTTAAGGTTGGGAGAGAAGAAAAGGAAAAGTCCAAGTCATTAGAGTCATGGATGATCATGTCATACATTATTTAACCCAAGAGGAGGAGGATAAGATAAGTGTGATAGTAATGAACATGTATGTAGAAGAAGATTTTGGTGGATAATATTTTTGGATTGAGAGTTTAATCAACATATGGTTAGCCTAGGTGGATGTAATATAGATGTGTTTGTAATAAGTATTATATTTTTCATCATAGTAAACCCTCCTGACTCTATGGTATGATAAATAAAACCAGGAAATCATGCAAGGGATAAAGTGTGTATGATGATATGATGATATTTGTTGTACATTCGATCAAATGAACAAGCAAACAACTTGATTTTTTATGCATAGTATCATTTAATATGCATGATGTTGATTGGTTCTTTATGTTCTTGGCCATCCAATGTGGCTAGACAGTACTAGATCTGAATTTGGCTATGATGATGAAATGTCCTAACCAGTTAGGTTTAATCTTCCTTTTAGGTCAACATTGGTGTTAGTAATTTTTTTTTCTTTGAGGACTAAGTCCCCAAATTCAAAGTATCTTGGACTTACCTTCTTGTGATAAGCATAGCAAAGTATATTGTGGTATGTTCTAAGGTTCTCTAGAGCATTGATGTATTTTTCTTCTAGGAATTCTAGTTGTTGTAAGCGACTTGAGTGATATTCATCTCCTACCGAAGAATATTGTAACAAGACTCTTAGAGAGGGTATCTCAAGTTCAAAGGGAAATACTATTTTGATGCCATAAACTAAAGTGTATGGTGTTTCCCTTGTGGGATTACACACACTCATGTGATATGGCCATAAGCCAGGGTAGATTTTCAAATTCCAGTCTCTTCCATTTTTTTTTATTAGCTTCTTAAGGATTTTGATTAGTATTTTTTTGGAGGATTCATTTTATCCATTTTCTTGTGGGTAGTGTGGTGTAGACCATTTTTTTTCTGAATTTTGTATTTGGTACACATTTTAATTATTTTATTATTTTTAAAAGGGGTTACATTATATAAAATTATGGTAGATGGGCTAGCATATCGGTTTATGACTTGATTTAGAATGAACTTCGATACTTGAATTACTATGGCAAAATATAGAGGTATTACCTGAACCTATCTAGTGAAATATTGTGTGGTGATGATGATGAAATTATATCCATTGGATGATTGAGGGTTTATCTTACATATGATATCCAATCCCCAAGAGGATAAAGGCCAAGGATATGTGATTAGTTGAAGTTCTTGAGAAGGGGGGTGAACAAGGTTATCGTGTCATTAAAACTTGTCACATTTCTTTACATAGTTGTGAGCATAATTTTACATAGAGGGTCAATAATAACCCATTATCAAGAGCTTCTTGGCTACGTATAATCTATTAAAATGTCCACCACATGCTCCATCACGGGCTTCTTTTATGATAGCTTGGAATTCATTTATTTTTATGCATCTGAGGAGTATGGCTTCAAAGGAGCATTGATATAAGATATCTCCAGTGATGACATATTTTCAATATTTTAGCCTAAATTATCTTTCTTTTTGAGATTTAAAACCCTTAGGGAATGTTCCTTCTTTGAGAAATTTAAAAATGTCTTGATACCAAGGTTCTTGAGGTATATTTATTTTAATATTGCATATGTTAAGAGGTTGCAGGCATGATTTGATTATGGAAGACTCATTGATTGAAATTATGATAATAGAAGATTCTTCATCTTTCAATTCTAAGGGTGTGAGGGATTTTTTTATAGCCATATCGTTAGTGTGATGATTTCAAGATCATGGTATGGCTTCTATAGTAATTTGGTTGAAGTGAGTTTTCAACATGTCTACAATGTCTTTGTATGGATTCAACTTCTTATATTTTGTTTGATAAGTATCATTTACTTGGTTGATGATCAATTGTGAATCACAATTTACTATTAAGTTTTTAATGTTTAGTTTTTTTGCAACCCTAAGATCTAGGATGAGTGCTTTATACTCTATTGTATTGTTAGTACATGAGAAGAAAATTTTAAAGGATAATGAGATGAGTTGTTGTTGTGGAGTGACTAGGACAATTCCTACCCCTGCACCTTTTGTGCATCTAGCTCCATAAAAATATAATACCCAACTTTGAGGTTATTGGGTTTCCATTGAAAATATTGTTTCATTTGGAAAAGATATGCTTATGGGATATTTTGATTCTAAAGAGTATGCATCCAATTGATCAACTATCTTATCCCTTTAGTGATTTTTGATTTATGAATTCTATATCAAATTCACTAAGGGCTATGAACCATTTTACAGTTCTACCTAATAGATAAGGTTTTGATATGAGGTAGTGTAGCGGGTATGCCCTTGCTAAGACGTAAGTCTTTTGACTAAATATTTAGTGCCTTAGTTTGAGATACAAGAAGAAAATTGCTAGGTAAATCTTCTCTAGTGGTGTGTAGCAAGTTTCTCAAGTTTGAGAGACGAGAAGATAATTGTTAGGTAAATCTTCTCTATTATACTAAGGTTCTAATAATGTAATAGATTGCCATTTCTCTATGTTTTTCATCATATTGAGCTAATAAATCCCCAAGGGCATGCTTAGTGGTCGCTATGTATTTTAATAATTGTTGATTTAGGTTTGGTGGTACCAAGACAGACAATGTCAAGAGGTAAGCTTTTAAATCTTTGAAGGTCTTTTAAAATCATTTATCCCATTCAATTTTTTTTCTCTTCTTCAATAATTTGGAGAAATATTGACACTTATGTGCAAGTTGCAATATGAATCTATGGATGGCTTGTAAGTTTCCTTGTAAGCTTCAAAATTCATTTAGCTTTGTAGGTGGTGACATTTTTGTTATTGCCATGATTTTGGAGGGATAAACTTCAATCCTACAGTAGGATACAATGAATTCCAATGTTTTCCTAATGTCACCCCAAATATACAGTCTTCGGATTTTAGCCTAACTCTATAATATCGTAATATTTCAAAGATACATCTAAGACATTGAACGTGGTTTTATCTTTTCTAAGATCAACCCAAGATGTCATATATGTAATATTCTAAAATTTTATGCATAAGATCATGAAATATGTCATGGCCCTTTGGTATGTCACTCCTATGTTTTTAAGGCCAAATGGCATGACTTAATAGTAGAAGGTTCTCCAAGGGGTAGTGTTGTTGCTGCTCCACAACACACCCCAAAATTGGGGACCCACCTATTTTACATGCTTTCCAAGAAAACTGTAGTGGCCCATAGGCTAAAGATCAAGGAAAAAAGCAAAATATCACAAAAGAGAAGAGTTGTCGTGATATCGCGACATGTTGCTCCGTCGCAGATAGAAAAATAAAATTGTCATGATATCGTGACATGTCACGTTTTTGCGGCTTAGAACAACAAAGCACGTCAGAACGAAAAGGTGTCATGATATCGTTACATGTCAAGTTTTTGTGGATTAGACAAGCGAAGTACAATGGAATGAAAAAGTGTCATGATTTTGTGACATGTCGTGTTTTCATGGCTAAGAGCAACAGAATGCAGCATGATGAGAAAATATCATGATTTCGTGATGTGCTATGAAATCGTGGTCAAAGCGGTCAAACAGAACAAGATGCCAGAAATGTCGCGATATCGCGACATGTCTCATTTTCGTGATGCAGGACAAGGAATTAAGTTGAAGACTCAAAGTTGTCGTGATATCGTGACATGTTGTGTTTTTGCGATGTTTGATGGGTAAAACAGCTAAGTAAATAAATTGTCTCGATTTCGTGACATGTCATGTTTTCGTGACTTTTCATGAAATCGCGGTCAAAGCAGGCAGGAAGAAGTGTTGACCAAAAATGTCACGATATTGTGACATGTCATGAAATCATGGTTCATAGAGGAGAGAGAAAGACAAAGTGAAAATGTCGTGATATCACGACATGTCATGAAATCATGGTCAAAGCAGTCAGAACAGGGCAAGGAGAAAAAATGTCGTGATATCACGACATGTCAGGTTTTCACAGTAGGAAAGTGAGGAATGAATAAAGAAAAGAAATTGTCGTGAAATCACGACAGGTTGCATTTTCATGATTTGTCGACAACAATAGAGATGAGGATAGAAGGTGTCGCGAAATCGTGACCTGTCTCATTTTTGTGATTTGCGACGACCTACAAGCTAAGCAAGGGAAATATGTCATGATATCGTGACATGTCAGAGTTTCATGACCTAAAGCAACCAAAGTGGATATAGAAGAAAAGCGTCGTGATTTCACGACAAAAATCAAGAAGATGGTGCAGAATGAAAGGGTGTCATGATTTTGCGACATGTCGCATTTTCACGGACAAGTGCAGCGACACAACTCGAAAGAGAAAAATGTCATGATTTCGTGATAGGTCGCATCTGCACGAGAGAAAAATGTCGTGATTTCGCGACACGTCGCATCTGCACAAGAGAAAAACGTCACGATTTCGTGACAAGTCGCATCTGCACAAGAGAAAAACATCACGATTTCATGACAGGTCGCATCTGCACAAGAGAAAAATGTCACGATTTCATGATAGGTCACATTTGCACAAGCGAAAAACGTCATGATTTCGCAACAGGTTACATCTACACAGCCTGAAAGAGAAAAACATCATGATTTCATGACAGGTTGCATCTGCACAGCCAAAAAAAAGAAAAATGTCATGATTTCACGACAGGTTGCATTTGCTCGGCCCGGAATAGAAAAATGTCACGATATCATGACATGTCTCATTTTCATTGTGTATGAAGGCGGACAAGGCTGTTGATGAGAAAAATGTCGTGATATCACGACATGTCTCATTTTTGTGGTGCATGAAGGCGGACAAGGTTGTTGACAGAAAAATGTCATGATATCATGACATGTCTCATTTTTGTGGTGCTTGATGATGAACAAGGTTGCTGAAAGAAAAATGTTGTGATATCGGGACATGTCTCATTTTTGCGATATAGGTAGAGGAGCAAAGTTGCATACATAAAAATGTTGTGATATCGTGACATGCTATTTTTTGTCATGATTTACAGGGGGCCATTATGGAACATGCAGGGAAGCACTGAACATGTGGCATAAAGGTGTAAGGGTTACAAAAAGGTTACAGTTAGCAAATAAGATCAAACGTTTCGACGCTCGAACAAAAGTTAGAAATAATGAAGAGTCGAGGAAGATGAAACGAAACGATCTAGGAAATGAAATGAAGGGTCATAGAGTGAAATAGAGAACTGCAACAAAAATTTTAAAAGCAGAAGCACAGGACAGGTACAAGGATCGGCTACGGGCAGGGTTGTAGAGCTAAGGGTGATAAGCCATTCTGGGCCTGCTTTTGGAGCATTTTCCTTCACTTGTTCTGGTTTTGTCAAAACTGGAAACATTCTGTCATTGTAAACTGATACATTCTTTTTAATACAGAATTACAGAGAGTTGCATCTCATGGGCAAGAAAGGAGTTATTTTTTGCATGCAAAATTGAATGTTTATCTTTCCCATTTCAGATTTTTAGGCTTATAGGTGAAGTTTAATGCAAGTTATCTTGGTTTCTTTATGCGAATTTCTAAATCTTAAAACCATAGTTAAAACCCCAGAAACCAGCACCTAGCTTATCTGGATTGTGCGAGTTTTGCAGGTTCAATAGGTTAGGTTGTATGTAGAAAACCTCATTATCTTCGATTTTGTCAAATAGGATCGTAGCACTCTGAATGTACTTTAATTTTAGTTTCTTTACATTTTATTTTCATGTATTTTATTCTCTGCACTTTTATGTTCCCGAAAATCTAACTTTAGTCGAATTTACAGTCATTGAAATAAAATACTTGAAAATCGACCGAAATCAAAAATAGATTCATCATTAAGATTAATTCACATTGAGTCCATTCTGATTAAATGAGCAATCATTACAATTTCAGAATAAAATAAACCACAGTGCCCCTTGTTAACAGTTACTTACAACCACTAAGGTATTTCGAACATTCAAACTGAATATTATTATTTATGCCAAATGCTAATATAGCGGAGACCTTGGAGAAATTATTTATAGGATTTCTTTGCAAGTAGAGGATTTGTAACTCGAATCCTATCGGAGAGTGTGTTTTCACAACTAGGAAAAAATACCACTCAAGATATTGGTGCTAGAAGGAGGGCCGAATTGGTTTACTTTATTTTGATTTTCATATAGAAATAATGTGTTTTTGATTCGATTTTGAAATTATTTCTTAAATCTCATTAATGGCTAAACCATAGCATTTTTTTGTGTTGCAGGGTTTTCTTGGAGATATCAAGAGTTTCGTCAGGAAGGCTGGACCCATCGCGTCATATCGCGACTAGGTCCTAAACAACTAGGGAAACAATATTCCATGACCTTACACTTGCTTATACTCCAAAAAATAAAACCAAGCTATGAACCTACCAGATAGCCTTGTCACAAAAGATATTTCTGTTTCAGGAACATCGAGCGGACCTACACTGGTGGTATCAATTTCCACTAGCATACCTATCATTAGTATCATTAGTACCATTTCCACTACTCTTGTAGGGTTGTCCTCATCAATTCTGAGTCAAATGGCCCAACCTCTAGCAGCTCCTTGGTACGGAGCTAATAATATCCCTTTGAATATTGCAAGGGATATCCTTGAAATCCCTAAGAACATAGAAATATTCTTGCCCAAATATAAACCAGATGGCCCAAGGACTGCAGAGGAGCATATCCAAGCCTATAGGGATGTTTTGATAAGGTTGCAAGTCCAACATGAAGATGTGGCTTGCAGAATTTTTCCCATGAGCCTAGATCCAGTAGCTTATGAATGGTATATATGCTTTCCTACTGGTTCAATCACTTCATGGACACAAATGGAGAACACATTTTTCAATCAGTTTAGGTCACTGTTGGATCTCGCAACAATCTAAAATCAATTTATTATATGTAAAAGGGGCCAAGGTGAACCAATCAGAACCTTTAATCAGAGATTCCAAAAATGTTATAATAGAGCAGTTTGGCATTTTGCCATAGACCCCGTAGCAGCCTTACAAATCTATTTTGGGGCATTGGATCCAATGACAATGATGTTTTTCAGGAGAAATCCTCAAGTCACCATGCTCACCTTAGATTACAACGACGCTATGACCATCGAGCAGCAAATGACACCACAGGGCTATGGGTTTCCCCAGATGCCTATGATGGGACAATATGCTCCATATGGTCAAGCTCCCATGGTAAATCAGATCATGGCACCACAAATGCCAAACATGAATGCTTTCCCATATCAACAACCATATCCACCAACACCTGCCTATGTACCCATTTCGATCCAACCGATCACATCCATTCCACCCGTTCCCACATTTTTGCAAAATAGTCAATCGACTATGCAAGGAACCAACCAGGTTAATTCTCAGGCTATAGTTCCTTTCCCAAATCCAACTCTGATCCAAAGTGTAAATCCATATATGAATCAAATTCCTCAAAATCCAACTCAAATGTTAAATCAAGATCCCATAAATTATGCAAACTCAACAGGAACTAACAATAATGTAGATCCACCGAAAGATATTTATTTGAATGTTGAAGAGCTCAAGAAGATAGTTCATAAACTGAGTAATGACATGGTTAAAAAATAGAAGTATGAGTCCCATTCCCCTCACTCAAATCAAAATTTTAATAATAGAGGGAGGCATTGGAACACAAAGCCAAACAATGGAGGGGTACCTGCCCCTATTACCAATCAACTAGATACTTCTGCAGGACCCAGTCAATCCAGTTCCCTTTTGAATATTTTTTATTTTGCATGGGAAAAGGGGTGTAGATTGCACAATAAAAAAGAGCACAATGAGTGGAATTGTCCTGAAATCGCTAGATACACTCATTATCTCCAAGCCCAAGTAGATGACCTGGAACTTGTGCCAAATGAGGATCCACCCAAAAATCAATATGATAACATTATGGTGGTGGAAACTTTATACCATCAAGAAGGTGAAAGTGAGGAAGAAGAAGATGAAATTTTGGAAAAGGAGGTACGAGCTTTTCAAGAGTTTATAAAGGGGAATCACGAATATCATTTGAGGAGTAAATCTAAAACCCCTAAAACATCATCAACACCACCAAATAACTCTATCCTTCCTCTGGATACTAAGGCATATAATAATCCTCCTCCACTTAGAAGAGAAATTTCTAATGACGCGCAAAAGATAGTCAAATTTGAAAAATCAAACTATTACATAGTGGAGGATCTAAAAAAGTCCAAATCAAGCCTTTCGTTCTTAGAAGTGGCCAGATTTCCCGGCCAAAAAGAAGCATTGATAAAGGCTCTGAACCCACCTAATCAAGTGTGGAAGGGAAAGGAAGTTGAATCCCATTTGATTTTACGAAAGGAGAGATGGGATGTCCCACCATTCTTATTGACTCTGAGAATTACTGGTAAGAATTTGCATAATTTTTTGGTGGACACGGGTGCCACAAGCAATCTCATGCCTTCAGAGATATGTCAAATGCTAGGTCTACAGCCTGTTTCATCCAAATGCAAGGTTTTGCAATTGGACCGATCTGAGGTGAATGTGGTAGGGACCCTATATGATGTCAAAATTCAACTAAATTTTGAACCTAGGGTCCAACAAGTGGTCGATATTCTGGTTGTTAATATCCCAAGTAGATATGGAATGCTACTTGCAAGGGATTGGATGAAAACTTTTAACAACTATTTTTCAACCGATTGCTCACATATGTGGCTACCCTGGAAAGGAATCGCAAATCAAATCAGAGTAGAAAATGAATCGATGCTTAAGGAAATCTTAACATAATTTAATAAGCCAAATGAAGTTCAGTATTCCGAACCAGAGTTGGGGGTTTATGCATTTGATGTTGAAGAAGCTACCGAAGAGCCTAAAATGGAAACATTTCATGGTAGCTCTCTTGAGGGAAATAATTTCATATGGTTGCTTAGGTTTGATGGATCCAAATCCAAACAGGGAGTAGGAGCCAGAGTCGAGCTCACTTTCCTGAGAAGTAAACCATTATTGGCTGCTTATAGACTATAATTTCCTTGCACGAACAACATGGCAGAATATGAAGCATTGATTTTTGGTTTACAACTGGCATTGAACAAAAAGGTTAAATGCTTGAAAGTATTCGGAGATTTTGAGCTGGTATTCAAACACATTAAAGGACAATATACATGCCATGATAGGAGACTGAGCCTTTATAGAACTAGGGTAATGGACCTCATTGAGGAATTCGATGCTTTCAATATAGCCCTTATTTCTAGAAAAGGAAATCGCATAGCAGATTCTCTTGCAGTCACCGCAGGCATGTTAAATCCATTTGATATAAAAAGGTGTAAAAAGTTCTCCATAGAATTAGTTCCTTGTCCATCGATACCTGATAATGTCAAGAATTTCCAAGTTTTTGAAAACGACAGACACATATTCAAATTTTTCACGAACTCAGGTATTTTTGAAAACCAGGTGATTCATGAGGAGCAAATATGGCAAGAAGAAGTAGAAAACGAAAGTGAAACTACATGTCAATCCAACAAAATACCTAAAGACATAGTTTCATTGGAGAAAATGTTTGATATGGGATACAAGGCCAAAAAAGAAAAAAAGGTTCCACTCCCCAAAGATGCATGTGATCTAATTAATCTAGGGAGTGCAGAAAATCCACGAGAAGTGTACATTGCAAAGGCATGTACAGCTGAAGAAAGAGAAAATATAATACATGCACTAAAACACTACATGGATTGCATTGCTTGGAATTATAACGAATTGAAAACATACAACCAAAATGTCATTACACATACCATCCCTCTAAAGCCGGACTCCAAGCCTTTCAAACAAAGACAATGAGTTGTTAACCCGCTATTGGAGCCCTTAATAGAAAAGGAGGTCAAGAGATTATTGGAAGCAAAGATTATTTTTCCTGTTAGGCACTCAACCTGGGTTGCTAACCTCATTCCAGTAAGAAAGAAGAGCGGAGAGATTAGGCTATGTATAGATTTTTGAAATTTTAACAAGGCCTCTCAAAAATATAACTATCCATTGCCATCCATTGATGAAATTTTATAAACAGTGAATGGATCTGAAATGATGTCTTTTCTTGATGGATATTTTGGATATAACCAAATTCTTATTCATCCCAATGACAGGATGAAAATAGCCTTCACAACCAAATGGGGGACATTTGCCTACAGAAGAATGCCATTTGGACTGTTAAATGTTGGTGCAACATTTCAACGCGCCATGGACTATGCATTCAAAGGGCTTATATGCAAGTGTATCATTGTGTATGTGGATGATATTCCAGTATTTTCAAAGAAAAGAGAATACCATGTCAAGGATTTGAAAAAGGTTCTTCAAAGATGCAGAGAGCATGGAATTTCTTTAAATCCAAAAAAATGCATCTTTGGAGTAACAGAAGGAAGTCTACTTGGTCACATCATTTCAAAAGAAGGTATATCCATTGACCCAGAAAGGATAGAAGCTATCCAAAGATTGCCTCTTCCAGGTAGTAAGAAGGAGTTGAGATCTTTCTTCGGGTAAATTAATTTTGTGAGGAAGTTTATTTCAAGCTTCGCTAAGATAGCCAAACCGTTGAACAAGATACTCAAGAAGGATGTAGATGTTATATGGAATGAATAAAGGAGGGTGGCCTTTCAAAACATTAAGGATGCCATTTCCAGAGCCCCTGCCCTCATAAGTACAAACTATGCTAAACCTTTCTATATTTATGCATTCACATCAAAACACTCTTTTGCGAGTGTCTTGACCCAGAAAGGTGAGGATAGCGCAGAAAATCCCATAGCGTTTTTAAGTGCTCCTTTAAAATATGTTCAATTGAGGTATTATATCCTCGATAAGCATATGTACGCACTTTTTTAAATGGTGAAAAAATTTCGACATTACATTGTGCACAGCAGAGTTTTTGCCATTGTGCCTGACCTTGCTATCAAAACTATGTTTTTATAGAACGAGCTAGGTGAGAAAAGAGGTAAATTGATTTCTACTATCCAAGAATTTGATCTTGAAATCCAACCCATGAAGCTAGTTCGAGGATAATGACTTGTGAAGATGATTGCTGAGAATAATCCGCAAACGACATGCCAATATTCAAATGCAGAATACATTTCTAAAGATGACTGGTATGTTGACATTGTATATTTTCTATTAAATGGTAACTGCCCATCCAATTTGAATTCCACTCAAAGAAAGGCTTTAAGACTTAAATCTGTTAATTATCTGATTAGACATGGTGTTCTTTATAGGAAAAACCACGAGGGGATTTACTTGAGATGCCTGAATAAAGAAGAATCTGCCAAGGTTCTGCAAGAATTTCATGGGAAATATGGAACTGGCCATGGTGCAAAAAATGCTACTGTACATCAAATCCTGAGAGCAGGATACTATTGGCCTGACATTTTTAAAGATGCACATGCCCATGTACGATCTTGCCACATTTGTCAAGTAGCTGCCAACGAGAAAAGAAACGCGACCATGCCATTACAACCTGTAGTTCAGATGAGACCGTTCGCATAATGGGGACTAGATTTCATTGGGGTTATTAACCCAAATTCTTTAGATTCCCATAAATTCGTACTAACAGCTACATATTATTGTACAAGGTGGACATAAGTAGTTCCTACAAAACATGCCACTACAGACGTTGTAATAAAATTCCTTGAGGATCACATCATAACAATATTTGGAATACCTAATTCTATCGTTAGTGATAATGGTAAAGCTTTTGTTTCCATGCAATTTGCAGATTGGGCATACGACAATAAAGTGAGTTTCAAATTTGCATCTAATTATTACCCTCAAGGAAATAGTTTGGTCGAATCCTCAAACAAAAAATTGTTGAATATCATTAAGAAATTACTGGAAACGAACCTGTTGGTCCAAATTTTATACACACCCTATGAAGGATGAGCACAAAACTCTGATAACACTTATACGGGATAAATCCCACCCACTTTAGGATCTAGATGGTTATCCAAGGTGTGAGTTACAGAGTCGGGTCGAATGTCAATTCACTCTTTTCTGCTTCTGGAATAGATTTCAATATGGACTGTCTGTACCTTACAATGGGCTCACTGAACTTGCTCAGTAATGTTCAAAAATTGTCACTTGTTGACAATCAGATTTAAAATTAATTCTTTGATCTAGCTCTTATGGGTCAGCAGATTTAAATAAAAGACAAAATTAAAAGAAAATAAAAATGGATCATTTCACGATAAAACAAAGAGGGTAGGGTAAGGCAGAAAGAGAAGTGTATCAAATTTAAGCGTAAAACAAAACTACCAATTTTATTTATACTATCGACTTCACAACAGAACAAATCAAAGAAGGAAGTGTCCAGCTTTCTAAGATCACTTTCTACTAAGAGCATAAGGCAGATATGGAACAACTCTAACAAAAAATTATAAACCGAAGGAAAGTCGGTTAAAATTGATATCTTTCACTAGCAGCCTAGCTCGCATAGTGAGGACAGAGCAATTAGAACAGACTTAAACCTTAAATCTGTAATTTCCCTAGCATACAATAGAACAAATGAAGCCTAACAGCATATTTAATCTTGATAACACAGATTCACAGCATATATTTAATAAACTTTAATGAAACGGATAACAAAAGAAGATGAACTTATCACAATCTGCAAAAGATTAGGCTCCTGGCCATGCTATCACAGAAAACAAAAGCACATCAACTCCAAGTCCAAAAAATAAAGTATTTAACAATATTTGCAAGAAATTGCTTCAATAGCCTTTTATTTCTAAGTTTTCGCCTCCTGCGATTACATTGAGAAGAAGTATTTATAGACTCAGGACAGACCCTGATCTTTTCAGAAATATCTTCTTCTCCAACCGCAAATCTTATCATCTCAAACCCTAGGACCCGGGTTTTACAATATAAGCCCTTTTAAAACAAAGTTCGGATAGAACTTAACCATTCTGCAAATCAGTGCAGTCACTTGCCATAAATGGAGAAGATAGAATTCGAATGCCACTTGCATTCACCCGCAACCGTGAATAAATGTCTTCATTAATGCCCTCGGGTAATTTGGATGAATCACCACTTCTCTGACATTTCATCTCCGCAGAGCCATCCCCGAGTTGAAAATCTCTGCAAGCTATTAATTCTGCCATAAATTTTCATTAAATGCATTCACTAGCAAAATTCGATAACTGTGTGCAGATATTTTCATTTCCTGGCCAATTCCCGACATATTCCACTATGGGCAGTAGCTTAGTCACCGTAAAGTCTCTTTGCGGCCAGATCTGTAAAAATTGGATGAAACAGCAATTCCCGGCATCTTCTCCTTCAATATGGCCGTCTTTGATTAATTTGCACTAAGATTTACCTTTATGGCCATTTCTCCGTTATCATGTAAGTGCCAGATGGCTTCCTGCATGAAAGAACAAA
This sequence comes from Wollemia nobilis, assembly GCA_028583015.1. NCBI lineage: Eukaryota > Viridiplantae > Streptophyta > Pinopsida > Araucariales > Araucariaceae > Wollemia > Wollemia nobilis. The sequence continues at coordinate 1,620,325 of JAQPPZ010001152.1, read as the reverse complement.
AGATGGATTAGTATTTTAGAAATATTAAATCAGAACTTTAATTATTAAATCAGATTAAAAACCCTAAAGTTTACTTGCATGTCGGCCTTGTTTATCTGATACGTGGCCTGTAGGGTTTTGACATGTGTCACAAAATCGTGACACGTGTCCATTTCTAGATGTCTTGCATTTCGTGACATGTCACGAAATCGGGACCTGCTTCTCTGTCGCTGCCCTTTTGCTCACATATGCCACGAAAACGTGACATGTCGTGATTTCACGACATGTCGCGAAATCACGACAGCGACCCTGCTCCATGCATCTTTCTTCCTTCATGTCGCGATTTCGCGACATGCTCCTGCCTTGGCCTCTTCCTTCCATCCTGGCCGTGAAAATGCGACATGTCATGATTTCGCGACATGTCGCGAAATCGTGACCCCTTCTGCCCTTCAGCACTTTTCTGTCCAACCTGTCGTGAAAATGCGACATGTCGCGATTTCACGACATGTCACGAAATCGCGACCTTTCCATGCCTTAGCCGATTTTTTGCCTTGCCTGTCGCAAAAATGCAACATGTCGCAATTTCGCGACACGTCGTGAAAATGTGACATGTCACGATTTCGCGACATGTCGTGAAATCGCGACGCCTACCTTCCTTGCACTCCTTTCTCTCCACCATGTCACGAAATCATGACATGGTGGCTCCTTGCTGCCAACTCTCATTTGTGTCGCGATTTCGCGACGTCGCGATTTCGTGACACTCTTGTCTTTTCGAGCCTTGCCTCTTCAAAACGTCGCGATTTCACGACGTTAAAATGCCTTAGACTTTTCTTTGAATTTTGGTTTGGACTGTCGTGATTTCGTGACATGTCACGAAATCGCGACAGTCCGTACACCCCGGGCTTCCTCCGCCAATTTTTTCACGATTTCGCGACATCGTGAAATCGCGATGTCGCGATTTCGCAACATCCTTTTGCCTTAGTCGATTTTCAATTTTGGTTCCTCTTGCTTCCTTCTTGCTTGCTTTTCCTGGACCTGTCGCAATTTCGCGACATGTCACGAAATCGTGATAGTCCGTACGTCTTGGGCCCTTTCTCTCCTAGAAGCCACGAAACGCAACATGTCGCGATTTCGCGACATGTCGCGAAATCGCAACCCTTTTCTGCCTTCAGCTTCTTTCTCTCAAACCTATCGCGAAAAATGCGACATGTCACGATTTCGCGACATGTCGTGAAATCGCGACCCTTTTCCCCCTTAGCGACTTTCTCCCTCTTGCAGCCGCGAAAATGCGACATGTCGCGAAATCGTGACGTTTTCTTGACTTGTGCGTTTTTCTTCTTCCGACGACGCGAAAATGAGACATGTCGTGATTTCGCGACATGTTGCGAAATCGCGATGCATTTCATGCCTTAGTCACTTTTTTCTTCATCTATCGCAAAAATGCGACATGTCGTGATTTCACGACATGTCACGAAATCGTGACGTTCCGTACGATCTGGATTTCTCTCTCCTAACCGGTAGCGATATCGTGACATTTCCAAAAATGGAAGTGTCACGATATCGTGACATTTTCATTTTTGGAAAGTGTCGCGATTTCGCTACGCATTTCTGACTTAGCCTATTTTCTTGAAACCTGTCGCGATATCGCGACATTTCCAAAAATGGAAGTGTCGCGATATCGCGACATTTCCAAAAATGGAAGTGTCGCGATATCGCGACATTTCCAAAAATGGAAGTGTCGCGATATCGTGACATTTCCAAAAATGGAAGTGTCGCGATATCGCGACATTTCCAAAAATGGAAAGTTTTGATTTCCAATGAATTTATCTGTCTGTTTTCTGCATTTTTCTCATACCGGTGTAAGACTTTTTTTATCCATGAATGATTCTAGCATGTAAAAAGTGAAGTCTGAGATAACAAAGCCAGAATGCAAGAAAACTTGGATGCTTTGACACAGGAAAAACTTGAAGAAGAAAGAGGCAAGTAAAAATCTGGGATTAAAACTGAAAATCATCAAGAGGGTCCCTACTGCAAAAAATGAAAGCTCAAAGTTTTCAAAGGGTGGAAATTCATTTTTCAGTGGGGGTGTGTTGCTTCTCAACAAATGGCGATATCTGCGGGTAAAATAGTAGCATTATTTTAGGACCCAAGACTCTAGTTTCAAAACAACATAGACCATGTATCTTGCCTTGCCACGGATATTCTTCAAAATAAATTGACTACTAACTGATAGTTGTTAAAATTTCCCAAGGACATACTAGGCTGAATTACTTAAGGAAGATTTCTGATGTGCAATTACAAGGGTATAAAACTTTCTTCAAGAATGACTGGATCGAATGTTGAACTCGGTATTGATCAGCCAGCTTTTCTAGATTGTAAAAAAGGGAAACCGAGTAGAGCTCTGTTTACTAGTTTAGCCTTTTATAGCCCCGACAGAGTTACCCTTTAGATTTACACGACCCAAATTTACAATTGTAAGGTAGAATCTACAACTTGGTAGAAGAAAAACATCTTTTGAAGTCTTGGCTGCCTCTTTGATTATATAACTCTTTTTTTCTTTTTTTCTTTTTATCTCTTTTTTTTTTATATATATATTGGAAATAACAGAGTGCCAATTCAACTTTCATCTCTTTCTTTTGAAATACATCAACATCTGAAAATCCTTGGAAAGAATAACAATGTTCTTTTAATATTTCATCAATCTTGAACTGCTTTAGCCTAGGCACTGATAGCCTCTATGGATACTCAAATAATTACATGAATCATAGTCCCCTCTTATAACCAACTTTTCTTGGATTCCTCGGGAGTTTCTCCAACCAAACAGCATAGCAGTTTATTTATAATTAAAACAAGCTGTGGCAAGCAAGACACAAAATCCAATCATCCTTCCATCGTTGTTCTGACTAAAAAAATAGTTCCACTATTCAGTTCAAACAGACTATCTCACAATTGTGATAATGAACACTGGATTGATCAGCTTCAGAATAAAACAATTTTTAGAAGGCTGACTTTTCATTGATGCTCGAGCAAAGGCTAAAGAACAAAATTTTAAAAGCCAAAGAACTTTGTACAGACTTCCAAGGACAGACACAGGCCTTCAAAAACAAAATAAAATAAAAATTGCACAGACTTTAAAATAAAACTGTACAGGCAGCAAAGAAAACAAAACTGCAGGGTTATTTACAAGGGAAACAAAATAAACTGTACAGGCATTTAAAGGAAATGAAATAAAACAAGACTACAGAGCTATTTACAAAGGAAATAAACTGCATAGACCTTAAATAAAAATAAAATACAGAACCTTAAAATAAAACAACTGTTGTACAGACAACAAAGGAAATAGAATACATAAATGTACAGACCTGAAAGGAAACAAAACTGCAGGGTTATTTACAAAGGAAATAAAATACATAAATTCAAGACAGACTAAAACTGCACAGAAAATTAGGATTAAATAAAACAAAAGAACATTGCACAGAAATTTAAAAACAAATTAAAACAAAGCAACTAAAAACTGTATAGGCATATAGAATTAAACTAAAGCAAAATAAAACTGCAGAGTTATTCACAATGTATACACATGTTACAACTTCTTTATGACTCATTCAAATGATATATTGGACGGGACAGCCGAGAAATAATGTTTTAAGTATTGACCATTAACGAGGAGGTCCAAAAAATTACCATCAAGGTCTTGTAAATGAAATGCATTGTTACCCAGAATCTCGACAATTTGGTACGGGCCTATCCACGAGTGGCTGCAACTTTGTATGCTTACCCTTCTTTTCATGGGCCTTGTCTCATAGAAGTGCCAAGTCTTCCAGTCTAAAAGCTTTCACTTTGGCCCTCTTGTCAAACCACCGCTTGACGGTTTCTTGGTGCCGACTGAAGTGTTCCAGGGCTTGGAGTCTTTCATCCCGCAAGTTAGTTAGATCTAAAACACGAGCCTCTGCATCATCTTGATCCTCAAAATAGTCTAAGACAAATTGGTAAGTAGGTAACTTCAGAGAGATGGGAACAATTGGTTGGGTACCATACAGCAAAGCAAAAGGAGAAGTTTTAAGAGCCACTTTATATTTTATCCGGTCAGCCCAAAGTGCATATTTCAATAATGTATGCCATTGCCTGGGTTTATCTGCTGCATATTTCTTAATGGCATTCATTAAATTCTTGTTTGTGGACTCAGCCAGTCCATTGCCTTGGGGATAATAGTTGGATGAGAATCTAATAACTATCCCCATCCGGTATGCCCATTCTGCAAACTCCAATGATTGGAAGGTTGGTCCATTATCACACACCAAATTTAGAGGAACCCCAAACCTAGTTATGACATTTGACTCTAGAAATTCAATCACTTCATGAGCTGTACTTCTTGTGGTGGCTACTGCTTCAACCCATCTTGTGTAGTAATCAGTAGCTGTTAGAACATACTTATGCCTTGCTGAAGAATTTGGATTAATCACTCCCACAAAATCAAGTCCCCATTGCATGAAAGGTTTATTTATTACAATAGGCTACAATGGTAGAGCCCGGTTGGCCTCTTTGGCTACAAAATTTTGGCACTGATGGCAGGTCCTTACATCTTGATGTGCATCTTTAAATAGTGTAGGCCAGTAATAGCCTGCTCTCAATATTTTATGCATAGTAGCAGATCCTGATGAATGCCCTACCCCTAACTTTTCATGAAAACTGGACATGACTTCATTGACTTCACTCTGAGAAATGCATCTCAAGAAAATGCCAGCATAATTCTCCCTATACAAATTACCTGCTTTGAGGAGATAATGAGCAGCTTTCATTTTTAATGCTCTCCTTTGGGTTCTATTCAAGTGAGACGGGCAAACTCCAAATTGCAGCAGATGGATGATAACTCCATACCAGTCATCAGATTCATAATTTAACTGATTAACTTCTTCCCGTACAGGTACTTCGGAAATGTGTCGGGACAAAACAAGTCCTCTAATCAATTTTGTAGGCCTAATCTCTAAGTCATACTCTTGCAGCCTTGTAACCCGATTACCCCTCAATTCACCCAACTCATTCGACTTAGAAGGTATTTAACAGTTGGAGTGCTGGAACTATAGCATGAATTCTGCTTCTTAATATATAGTGCTCGAAGCGCTTAACCGCTCTCACCAAGGCATAAGCTTGTTTGTCTAAACAAGAATATTTCAGCTCAGCCCCCTTCAAATTGGTACTCTTGAAAGCAATTGGATGTTCTCCGGTTTCCCTCCGTTGGGTCGGAAGCTGCAGCAAGTGTGTGTTCAGAAGAAAAGGTGTACAGATAAAAATCTGCACTGAAGTCTGGGCTTACCAGAACTGGTGCTTGTTTGATGGCTGTCTTGATTTCTTGGAAGGCTATTTTAGCTTCTGTGGTCCAGACAATCTAAGCAGTTTGCTTTAGCATGTCATTCATTGGCTTGACTATCTCTGCAAAACCGGAGATGAACTTCCTGACAAAGTTAATTTTTCCAAAGAAGGACCTCAACTCTTTCTTGGAGTTGGGAAATGGTATGCCAGATATGGCTTCAACTCTGCCCGGATCCATGGAAATGCCATCTTTTGTGACCAAGTGCCCAAGGAGCTTTCCTTCCGTTACACCAAAAATGCACTTCTTCGGATTCAAAGAAATACCAAACTCCCTGCATTTATTAAACACGGACTCCAAGTGTTTTACATGGTCAAACCGAGATTTAGAGAAGACTGTTAAATCATCCATGTAAACAACAATGCATTTACCCATAAGGCCCTTGAAAGCATGATCCATTGCTCGTTGAAATGTAGCTCCGGCATTTATTAATCCAAATGGCATCCTCTTGTAAGCAAAAGTTCCCCACTTAGTTGTGAAAGTAGTTTTCATTCTATCTTCCTTCTCAACCAAAATCTGATTGTACCCTGAGAAACCATCCAGGAAAGACATCATCTCCGAGCCATTGACAATCTGCAGCACCTCATCCATGGAAGGTAGAGGGTAATTATCTTTTTTAGATGCCTTGTTTAAATTTCTAAAGTCCACACACGAGCGGATCTCTCCATTTTTCTTTCTGACTGGCACCAGATTAGCCACCCAAGTAGAATGTCCGATGGGAAAAATAATGGCTGCACTCAATAGCTTTTCTACTTCTTTACGGATGAGGGGCTCTAACGAGCATTGACATGCCTCTGTTTTTGCCCGAAAGGTTTGCAGAATTTTTTTAAAGGTATAATGTGAGTGTAAACTTTAGGATCAAATACCTTTAAGTCTTTGTATGACCAGGCCATAACATCCTTGGACCTGTGAAGAAAATCAATCATACTTCTTTTTATTTATGGATCATAGTTCTTAGCCAACTTGATGTGCCTGGGATCTTCTTCAGTCCCCATGTTCAGGTCTTCAGTCTCACTGTCTGTGGCACCCACATAATCCTTAGAATTCATCTTTTGCTTGATTTTGTCAACATCAAAGAGCCACTCCAGCTCCACCATCCCTTTTGGAATTCTGTTGTCCTTCAACCTCATTATTCCCCTGTCATCATCTAACTGTTCCAGCAAGGTATCCCTTTGGCCCTCATCGATTATAGCATTTTCAAATGTGTTAGTACTCTGCAAAAAGTTTACAATCTGTTGATCATCAGAGAAAACCTGAAAATTATCTATATTGTTTGGAACCGAAGGACAAGGGACTAACTCAATTGAAAACTTGTTCCATTTAAATTCTTCCAATGGTTTTAAACTTGCAGTTGAAGAAGCCAAGACATCTGCCTGTGAATTCTGCTCTCTAGGTATGTGTGTCAGATTAAAAGCATCAAAGTCTTCTACAAGATCCCAAGCCCGATGTTTGTATCCTTTTAAATAAGATGCTTTACACTGGAATTTACCTTTGACTTGATTTGCCACCAATTCTGAATCAGTAAAAACTTGAATATTTCTTGCTTCTTTGTCCAATGCAAATTTCAAACCTAAAATCAGAGCTTCATACTCTGCTAAATTATTTGTACAAGGGAACTATAGGCGGTAAGACATAAAATATGTCTGAATTTCAGGCCCTTTAAGGACTACCCTTGTTCCAGAACCCTATTTAGATCTAGCCCCATCCACATGAAGTGTCCAGACTTCATTAGTATGTACAGGATGAGCTTTATTAAACTTGTTAATCTGTCCCGTTGTTAAATTGTAGACTCCAATATCTACCTCTGCAATATTTACAGTTTCATTCTCTGCATTGTACTCTGTAATTGTATGCTTGTACCTGGGTTCTCTTTCAACCCGTAATTGATTTGCCACTCCTTTCCATGGCAACCACATGTGTGAAAAATCTGTTGCCAAGTATCCATTCAGAGATCTCGACCAATCTCTACTCAACAACATCCCATACCCCACAGGGATATCCACAACCTGAATTTCAATTTTATGTTGAGCCCTTGGCTCAGATGCTAATTGGATATGAATATTTTGAAGCTCTCCAACAACTTTAACCTCTGATTTGTCTAATTGGACAACTCTCCTTTCAGACTTCATTGGGGTGAGACCCAACTGTTGACAAATGGCCAAAGGCATAACATTAGCAGATGCACCTGAATCTACCAAACAATTATGTAAGTTCTTCCCAAAAATACGGACAGTCAGTAAAAGGGGGAACTTCAGTTTTTTCTTTGTACATGGCTAGATTGGCATTTGCTATTTTCTTTCCTTTGTCCACAGTTTTAGTAGTAGGGCCAGAGTATGTTTTTATCAGGTTGTCTCTCTGCTCTGAAATCTGTGCCAACTCATGTAGAGTAATGTTGGCCTTAATATTTTTCATATCCTCCACTATGTTATATCCTTTATTAAGTGGAGGGACAAAAGCATCTGGTCCTCTCATCAGATTTCCTCCCTTTGGTGGAGATGGATTATTGCTTGGAGAGGGGTCGGGAGGAACATTGTGAGAGTTGTCCGGAGGGGTTGATGTAGTATTAGGCTCCGGATTCCTGTTTCTCAGGTTGTAGTTATCTCTTCTGTACTACTGGAAAGCCTGCACCTCATCCATAGGCATTTCAACTACATTCTCAGATTCATCCGAGAAAGTGAAAGAATCCAGGACCATAGCTGCACTGTGGCCGGATGAACTTGGGCCATCAACAGTTCTTTGATTTTTAGGGGAGATCAAATCTCCAGACAAAGCTTCAAATGCATTGCAAAATTCCAGACAATCCAACTCCCCATGCTAAGAAGTGGCATGTATTCTGCACCAATTAGGCAGAGCTAAATCGCAAATATTCACATCATGAGCCTTACCCTTGTAATATTTATTAGGTTCATACGGGGGCCGGTTGAATCTGTTCGGTTGATATGAATATCTGTTGGAGTTGTCCCCCGTAGAAACTTGCCTTTTAAAACTCAAGAAATCATTTGCCAACTTCTGAACTATTTTGGAGACTTCTTCAACTCTTGCATTGTCAACCTCTTTGCCTGGGTTCTGTACATTCTCAACAAGTGCTACAACCAATGGATTTGCTGATGGTAGAGTCTGACAAACTGGCAGCATCATCTGATGTGGAATGGGATTGAACATAGGGGCAGCTTGTGTAACCAGAGGAACTTGCTGGGCATTTAAAGGCTGGGGTCCCAACTGTCTTTCCAGAATCAAAGCTTCTTTATAAGCTTCTATCAAATTAGTAACAGTGGGATCTCTCTTAAAAAGACGAGAGGTCATTGGATCCAGAGAGTTTCTAAAGATCTCTAATGCCAAGTTAGCATTCGATACATAATACCCAGTAAGTCTGCCATAAGATTTCTGGAATCTAACATTATAAGACCTGATAGATTCACCTAATTCTCTTTTGATGCCATAAAGCTGCTGGTACAATATACTAGGATCTATCACTTCTCCGAACTGTGACACAAAAACTTTTTCTAAGTCATTCCAGTTGGTGATGAGAATCATTAGTGAGGTTTAGAAACCAATCATAAGCTCCCTCTTGGAGAGTGAACGGGAATAGTCTGCAGAGCAACATCCTCATGCTTGTACATTTAATAATTTCAAAGCATTCTTGAATGCAACCAAATGTTCTTCTGCAGTTCTTGTCCCATCATGTTTATATCTAGGGAGATATCTTTCCGATTTACGGGCGAGGTCATGGGCTATACCCGAAATATTCAAAGCAGTGGAGCCCAACCAATTTGCCATTACTACTTGGCTGACTATGATATTCTGAGTTGTGGTTGGGGTAACTATCAGTGGTGATAAAACTATTTCAGATAGAGACTTGGCCCTTCTGAGGCTACTTCTTCTCGGAGTTTCTAATTCAGGGACAAGGAGCTCTCCGGCTCTGGGGTGGGACCTTGTTACCATGTATGTAGAATCCGACTTTTCACAAGCACTTACAAACTTACAATCCTTAACGAGTACTGAACTTGAGGTCTTCTTTTCTAGCAATCTTAAAATATTGTATGCGACAACTTACAATACTGACCGAATTTTAGTAGGCCCTCCTTCTAGCGCCATTTTTAAATGTTGGTCCGACTTTTATACACACCCTGTGAAGGATGAGCACAAAACTCTGATAACACTTATACGGGATAAATCCCACTCACTTTAGGATCTAGCTGGTTATCCAAGGTGTGAGTTACAGAGTCGGGTCGAATGTCAATTCACTCTTTTCCGCTTCTGGAATAGATTTCAATATGGATTGTCTGTACCTTACAACGGGCTCACTGAACTTGCTCAGTAATGTTCAGAAATTGTCACTTGTTGACAATCAGATTTAAAATTAATTCTTTGATCTAGCTCTTATGGGTCAGCAGATTTAAATAAAGGACAAATTTAAAAGAAAATAAAAATGGATCATTTCACGGTAAAACAAAGAGGGTAGGGTAAGGTAGAAAGAGAAGTTTATCAAACTTAACTGTAAAACAAAACTACCAATTTTATTTATACTATCGGCTTCACAACGGAACAAATCAAAGAAGGAAGTGTCCAGACTTTCTAAGATCACTTCCTACTAAGAGCATAAGGCAGGTATGGAACAACTCTAACAGAAAATTATAAACCGAAGGGAAGTCGGTTAAAATTGATATCTTTCACCGGCAGCCTAGCTCGCACAGTGAGGAAAGAGCAATTAGAACAGACTTAAACCTCAAATCTGTAATTTTCCCTAGCATACAATAGAACAAATGAAGCCTAACAACATATTTAATCTTGATAACACAGATTCACAACATATATTTAATAAACTTTAATGAAATGGATAACAAAAGAAGATGAACTTATCACAATCTGCAAAAGATTAGGCTCCTAGCCATGCTATCACAGAAAACAAAAGCACATCAACTCCAAGTCCAAAAACAAAGTATTTAACAATCTTTGCAAGAAATTGCTTCAATAGCCTTTTATTTCTAAGTTTTCGCCTCCTGCGATTACATTGAGAAGAAGTATTTATAGACTCAGGACAGACCTTGATCTTTTCAAAAATATCTTCTTCTCCAACCGTAAATCTTATCATCTCAAACCCTAGGACCCGGGTTTTACAATATAAAGCCCTTTTAAAACAAAGTTCGGATAGAACTTAACCATTTTGCAAATCAGTGCAGTCACTTGCCATAAATGGAGAAGATAGAATTCGAATGCCACTTGCATTCACCCGCAACTGTGAATAAATGTCTTCATTAATGCCCTCGGGTAATTTGGATGAATCACCACTTCTCTGACATTTCATCTCCGCAGAGCCATCCCCGAGTTGAAAATCTCTACAAGCTATTAATTCTGCCATAAATTTTCATTAAATGCATTCATCGGCAAAATCCGGTAACTGTGTGCAGATATTTTCATTTCTCGGCCAATTCTCGACATATTCCACTATGGGCAGCAACTTAGTCACCGTAAAGTCTCTTTGCGGCCAGATCTATAAAAATTGGATGAAACAGCAATTCCCGGCATCTTCTCCTTCAATATGGCCGTCTTTGATTAATTTGCACTAAGCTTTACCTTTATGGCCATTTCTCCATTATCATGTAAGTGCCAGATGGCTTCCTGCATGAAAGAACAAAATATGGATTAGTATTTTAGAAATATTAAATCAGAACTTTAATTATTAAATCAGATTAAAAACCCTAAAGTTTACTTGCATGTCGGCCTTTTTTATCTGATACGTGGCCTGCAGGGTTTTGACACGTGTCGCAAAATCGCGACACGTGTCCATTTCCAGCTGTCTTGCATTTCTGGGCTCTTTTCTATCAGGGTCGCAAAAATGCGACATGTCACGATTTCGTGACATGTCGCGAAATCGGGACATGCTTCTCTGTCGCTACCCTTCTGCTCACATATGCCACGAAAATGCAACATGTCGCGATTTCGTGACATGTCGCGAAATCACGACAGCGACCCTGCTCCATGCATCTTTCTTCCTTCATGTCACGATTTCGCGACGTCGCGATTTTGCGACATGCTCTTGCCTTGGCCTCTTCCTTCCATCTTGGCCGTGAAAAAGTGACATGTCACGATTTTGCGACATGTCACGAAATCGCGACCCCTTCTGTCCTTCAGCACTTTTCTGTCCAACCTGTCGCGAAAATGCAACATGTCGCGATTTTGCGACATGTCGCAAAATCGTGACCTTTCCATGCCTTAGCCAATTTTTTGCCTTGCCTGCCGTGAAAATGCGACATGTCGCAATTTCGCGACACGTCGTGAAAATGTGACATGTTACGATTTCATGACACGTCGTGAAATCATGACGCCTACCTTCCTTGCACTCCTTTCTCTCCACCATGTCGCGAAATCGTGACATGGTGGCTCCTTGCTGCCAACTCTCATTTGTGTCACGATTTCGTGACACTCTTGTCTTTTCGAGCCTTGCCTCTTCAAAACGTCGCGATTTCACGACGTTAAAATGCCTTAGACTTTTCTTTGAATTTTGGTTTGGACCTGTCGTGATTTCGTGACATGTCGCGAAATCGCGACGATCCGTACACCCCGGGCTTCCTTCGCCAATTTTGTCGCAATTTCACGACGTCGTGAAATCGCGACGTCCCGATTTCGTAACATCCTTTTGCCTTAGTCGATTTTCAATTTTGGTTCCTCTTGCTTCCTTCTTGCTTGCTTTGCCTGGACCTGTCGCGATTTCATGACATGTTGCGAAATCGCGACAGTCCGTACGTCTCGGGCCCTTTCTCTCCTGGAAGCCGCGAAAACGTGACATGTCGCGATTTCGCGACATGTCGCAAAATCGTGACCCTTTTCTGCCTTCGGCTTCTTTCTCTAAAACCTGTCGCGAAAATGTGACATGTCACGAAATCGCGACCCTTTTCCCCCTTAGCGAATTTCTCCCTCTTGCAGCCGCGAAAATGCGACATGTCGCGATTTCACGACATGTTGCGAAATCGCGACGCTTTCTTGACTTGTGCGTTTTTCTTCTTTCGACGACGCGAAAATGAGACATGTCGTGATTTCGCGACATGTCGTGAAATCGCGATGCCTTTCATGCCTTAGTCACTTTTTTCTTCATCTGTCACGAAAATGCGACATGTCGCGATTTCGTGACATGTCATAAAATCGTGATGTTCCGTACGATCCGGCTTTCTCTCTCCTAACCGGTAGCGATTTCGCGACATTTCCATTTTTGGAAAGTGTCACGATTTCGCTATGCATTTCTGACTTAGCTTAGCTCAATGGTGGATACTATAATTTTCTCAAGCTCAACCTCCCTTTCCTCCTCAGTTCTAAAATAATACTGATAATAAACCTTCTCCTCCTAAGTTACTAACTATAGATGAATTGGATGTGTGTCACACCCAAGGGCTATGTTGTAATTGTGATGAAAAATTTGTGAAGAGGCATAGATGTGCAAATAAGAGATTGTTCTTAATAGATGTAGAGGATCCCAATAGCAGTGACCATAATGATGATGAGAGTGACACAACTGAAGCACCAACTCGAAAGGAAGAGGAAACCCAAAAACCTCAAGTAGAAATTTTCATCCATGCTCTTTTTAGGGTTACCACTCCACAAACCATGAAAGTTGTGGGTTTTTTCAAAGGCCAACACCTTACTATTCTTCTTGATTCAGGAAGTACATACAACTTTATTGATCCTCAAGTTGCTAAGCAGACCAATTGATATATACACACATGTATTTCATTTGAAGTCATGATGGCAAATGGAGGCACTTTACCTTATAAAGGTAAATTTCACAATGTTAAAATAAATATGGAGGATTATGAACTCAAGCAAGACATGTTTACCCTCCAATTGGGAGGATGTGACATTGTTTTGGGATCCCAATGGTTGAGCACCTTGGGCACTATCTCCTAGAACTTTGTAGAACTATGGATGCAATTTTCACAATAGGGACAAACACACACCGTTCATGGTGCCAAAATAGGATCTTACCAAATTATTAGTTCCAATCATATGGAGAAATTATTTAAAAAGTCATATCATGGGGTCATTGCACAAACATTTTCAATTCAACCAAGCACTTACATAGTGGATCAAATTCTAGTAGATTTACAACTTGTTATGACCAAGCACGATGGTATTTTTTTAGAACAAACTACCCTATCATCTCGTCACTCAAATGATCATGTTATTCCACTACTACCAGGTAATGCACCATCGAACATCAGATCACACCAGTATCCTCATGCTCTCAAGTCCAAAATTGAGCATATGGTACACGAATTGCTCAGAGTTGGTGTCATTTGACCTAGTACCAACCCTTACTCTTCTCCAGTTTTACTAGTTTGCAAGAAATATGGCTTGTGGTGATTGTGTATAGACTACCGTGAGCTCAACAAAATGACCATAAATAATAAATTCCCCATTTTGATAGTGGATGAACTACATGGAGCTATGTACTTCTCCAAGTTAGACCTTCAGTCTGGCTATCATAAAATCAAGCTCAAGGATGAGGATATTCCCAAAACCGTATTTCGTACTCATGAAGGTCACTATGAGTTCTTGGTAATATCATTTGATCTAACAAATGCTCCTTCCACATTTCAAAGCCTGATGAACAACATATTTCACCCTCTCTTGTGAAAGTTCATCCTAGTTTTCTTTGATGATATATTGGTTTATAGTCGCTCGTGGGAGGAACCCCTTATCCATGTGGATCAGACATTACAATTTTTGGCACAACATCAACTTTTTTCTAAGCGGTCCAAGTGTTCCTTTGGTCTGACTGAAGTGGAGTATCTAGGACACATTATCTCCAAAGATGGCATCAAGGTCGACCTTTGGAAGATTCAAGCAATTCAGGACTGGCCAAAACCTCACACTCTCAATGGACTTCGAGGATTCTTAGGTCTTACAATTTATTACCACAAATTTATTAGTAATTATGGTAAAATAGCAGCCCCCCTCACATCCATGTTAAATAAGTACTATTTTACTTGGACGGGGCCTGCTGACCAATACTTCCTCGAACTGAAGCATGTGATGACTACAACACCAATTTTTAGCCATATTATATTTTTCCAATCCTTTCATTATTGAAAGTGATGCTTCTAATCGTTGCATCAGAGAAATGTTGATGCAAGAAGGGAGACCCTTGGATTTCACTAGTAATGCACTCTCTGCTCGTAACTTGGAAAAATCTACATATACCAAGGATATGTTGGCAATATTACATGTCGTAACCCATTGGTGACCATATCTCATTAGGCACCATTTATCCATTAAAATAGACAATCATAGTGTCAAATACTTCTTGGAACAATGAGTTGCTACCCAAAAAAAACAAAAATGGGTTTCTAAACTCATGGGCTATGATTACGATATCACCTATAAGAAGGGAAAAGAGAATCTTGTGGCTAATGCTCTCTATCACCAATTTGAGGCCCTCAGTATGTCATGTGTTATTTCCTCATTGGTTCCTCAATGGATATATTCCTTATGATAGGAGGTACTTTAGGATGTAGACTTACAAGCTTTGGTGGCCTCGCTCCATGATGATCCTACTTCATTCCTAGGATACAATTGGGATGGCCATGACCTGCATTATTGCCAATGCCTTGTTATTCTTCGCACATCCCTACTTCGTGATATTTTCATGAAGAAACTACATACTGCCCCCTATGCAGGCCATTAAAATTTTCTTAAAACATATGAATGCCTCGAGAACACATTCTTCTAGAAATGTATGAAACAAAACATCTGTGATTTTATAGTAGCTTTTGATACCTACCAATGGATGAAATGTGAAACGGTATACCCTCTAGGTACTCTTAAACCCTTGTCCATTCCAGATTAGGTTTGGACTGATATTTCCATGGATTTTATAAAAGGGTTACCTAAATCTATTGGTAATTTTTTTATTCTCATGGTAGTGTATCGCCTTTTGAAGTATGCTCATTTTTGTTCCCTTGGCCATCCTTACACAACCTCCACCATTGCCCAAATATTTCTTGATTTTATTTTTTGCCTTCATGGTATGCCCACCTCCATTGTGTCCGATTGAGACCCAACCTTCACTAGTCATTTTTGGAAAGAATTATTTAAGTTACAAGGAACTCATCTCAAAATGATTTCATCCTACCATCCACAAATGTATGTTCAAACTAGTATTGTCAACAAATTTTTGGAGACCTATCTTCATTGCTTTGCATTAGATCATCCTACTCAATGGGTAAAGTGGCTTCCTTTAGCAGAATGGTGGTACAACACCTCCTATCATACAACAACCAAAATCACCCCTTTTGAGGTTGTTTATGGATGCCCTCCACTCATGCCTTCTTCATACATCCCAAGCAACTCCAAGGTCCAGGCAGTTGACACTACTCTCAGCAAAAATGTCGATGTTATTCACCAACTGAAGCAAAATTTGGACATGGCCCAGAATCAAATGTGACAATAGGATGACCAACATCATTATGAGCATAGCTTTAATGTGGGTGATATGGTCTTCCTTTGCTTGCAGTTGTACAAACAATCATCTCTAAAACTTTGTTGATGCCAAAAACTTGTTATAAAATACTATGGACCCTACCAAGTTCTTCAATGGATTGGTTCCACTACTTACAAATTGGCTCTTTCACCCACCTCCAAGCTCCATCATGTTTTCCATATTTCCTCTCTTAAAAAACTTGTGGGCACACAGGTACATGTTTAGTCAGCATTACCAAAATTGGATGAAGGGTCCATATTACTCAAACCTAAATAATTGTTGGATTGTCGAACCTACACTCTCCGAAATCATACCATCACAAAATTTCTTGTTCAGTGATGCGGGATCCAACCAGAAGATGCTACATGGGAGTCTCTCCATCAACTCTAGCACCAGCTCCCTCATTTTTAGCTTTGAGGACAAAGCTTTCTAAAGGGGAAGGACATGTTAGGATCCTATCCTAATGCCATTTTTTAATTCTCATTTACTTATGTAATGACCCAATTCCAACGTGGGGATCCCATTATGATATTATTTTGTAATACTTTGTAATGTATGTGGTAATTATGGTGCCTAGCCATGTAGTGCCATCTCATGTAACCATTTTTTCAAGATTGTAACCGATGGCAGGTAGAATATTATATCTTGAGTGGCATTTTGAATGTAAGCCAACTCTTGAGCCTTTAGGTAGGGTTGCATGAAGTTTTTATTTAAAATATATGAAGCCATGTATGAATTCATCCTTTTGCATGATAATGAAATATTAAAGGTGGTTGCCCCCTCAAAGAGGCTTGCAATTCTATGTTATTGTGATATTGTTCCATTTTTGCATTTAATTTCTTCATAGTGTTATTGAGTTATTTGATGTATTTGAGTTATTTTTTAGTATTTTGTGTGAGTGTGCTTATTTTTAATAGTGATATCCTAACACAATAATTCATCAATGTAATATTCCAAGATATTGTGCATGTAGTCATGAAAGATGTATGCCATAGCCCGTTGATATGTGGCACCAATATTTTAAGACCAAATGACATAAGCTTGTAGCAAAATGTTTCCCATGGAGTGGTAAAAGTGGTTTTATGCTGATATTTGGGTTTAATATGAATTTTATTGTAACCAGAAAAAATATCCATGAGAGAAATAATTTCATGACCTATAGTTACGTCTACAAGAGCATCTATATTAAGCAACACAAATGAATGCTTGGGTGTTGTCTTATTGAGGTCTCTAAAATTCGTACATATACAGATTCTTCCATTAGCTTTTCCTATAGCTACCATGTTTGATACCCATTCTAGATAGTTTATGGGAATTATGAACTCTACATACAACTTTTATAGTTCATATTTAACCATCAAGGCGACAGTTGGATGCATATTCCTAATTTTTTGCTTGACCAGTTTCTTGCTAGGGTCCAACAAAAGGTTATGAGTAACCAATATTGGATATAGACCTAGTATGTCTTTGGAGGTCTAAGAAAAGAGATCAGGTCTCTCTTTAAATAGAGGAATGAGGCTGGTGTGCTTTTCAGGAGATAATATTTCTCCAAATTTAAATTTCTTTGGATTGGTGGGATCATTGCTGATATCCACATCAAAAGTTTTCTCTATTGATATATGTGATCCCTCCTCAAGTTGGTGAGGCGTAGGGATTAAGTAGATATCATAAATTGGGTTTAAATGTTCCACTAAATCAGGATCAACTTCAGCATGATAGACATCATGGGCACAACCTGGTGTCAAATGAAACAGTTGCAACATTTCTTCATTAGGAAAGAAATATTCAGGCTCTAGGGGTGAATTGACACGATCAAAATCATTTACCTCATGATTGAGGTGCAATGTTTTTGAAGGGTCTAATGGGTTATGGAATACAATGGTTAGGTTGATGGATATCATGTTGATGGATGGATAGAAATATCTAGGACCATGTGGGTGAAACTGATTGCTTCTGGGTTGCTCCCCAGGTTATAGATGTGGCTAAGGTGGTATACGAATGATGAGGTCTGCTATGGGAATAGATGGGATTATTGGATCATCTGGAGGAAACACCTAACTTACACTTGGAGGCTTAGAGAAGACAATGTGATATATTTCATCCAAGTTCACAGGTCACCTATAGACTTGAGGACCTAGTAAAATTGTTCGATATGTTTCCTCCAAGTCTACATGATGTAGAAGATTATGTAAATGTTGAGAGATTAGGTACGCTAACTCAGTATCATATTTGTACTCATTATATTCAAATAATTACTCAATCTCCTCCTATTCACAATTATATTTGGATCCACTACCCTCAGATATGGATTCTAATTTAGGCTATGCACTTATACCAGATCTCTAGGGTTCAATGCCAATGTCATCGACATAGTCATTGTTTTTAATGATCCAATAAATTCTTGGGGTGCTATCTAAACTAGCCTTCGTTGAAATGTTATCATGATAAACCAAGGATGGTTCTATGGTGACCATTTTCACGGGCCAATTATCCCTTAAAGTGTGTGAAGGGTTAGGATGGTAGGGATTCCAATCAACATCCACTCCAAGCTTGGGTTTAGATGATCTAGAGATATAGCTAATAACTTATATTGACCTTCATTGTCATAATCCAATTCAAACCTATCAGATGATAGTTGGTAGTGTGACTGATACGAAGTCCTACACCCTTATTCAAATAATCCTAATTTGTAATAATTTCAAAGGTAACAGTCAAACTAACGAATGGTGTCCTCCGGGTTGGATAGATACTGAGCGTTTATTGTAAAAGGCTCAGCATCATCATCTTCTATGGGTGAGCACTCTAGGACCTTATCCAAGCCCCCATAGATGAAATTTGTTTGGTTGGGTGGCACCCCCAATGGTACCACCATTCCAATAGGTAAATGAGGAGCTTCAATTCTACCCAAATATTGTACATATTTTATGATGGGTGTGAAGGTTAAATTTTGCATAAGGTACTTAGCTAACCCTAGGTTAACCAAGTGAACCATCACCTGTGGTGTATATGACCCAGTTGATGACACAGGTAAGGTAGGTTTAGGTACCTCCTTGACTATATTTTGTAAATATTCCTCCCCCATAGGATTTGAAATTTTTGCAGTCGCTATATTGGGGATTACCCTAGGCTCATATTCCACTAAAGGTGCTTTGAGCTTCTGATCATACTTAGGTTTTGATGATGTTCTTGTATTTTTAGAAGCAGTTGTTGTCCTAGGGGTTGTAGGTAGGGTTGATGTAGAGAGATCATCCCATGTTACCTTTGCCTTACTCTCTTGATTCCTAATAGGTGACGCAGGTTTAATGTCGAAGTGAGTAGACAAGAGGACAAAATTTCTCGGTAGGTCAACCTTATTCACATATTTAAATGGTTCCTCATATGACTGGACCACATGCACTTAGCCTTGGTGTACATACTCGATGCATTGGTGGAGAATCGAGGGGATGCAATGCATGTCCCTAATCCATGGATGACCTAAGATGATGTTATACTACATATCGCCCTCCAAGACATGGCACATCATGGGGATTGTTTTGGGCCCAACCAAAATAGGAGGGACTATTATACCTACTGTCGAGCACAATGCATCATTGAATGCTCATAGTGTAAAAGTGGAGGCTACGATATGCGACTTAGATAAATTTAGGTGTCCTAAGACTTTTATTATTATTATTTTTATTGATGAACCTATATCAGTCAACACCCACTTGAACAGAGTGTGGTTCACACACACAATGATATGTAGTGGTGGATTTGCTATAGCAGTGGATATTGTTTTAATCTCATGATCATAGAATTTTATCATAGGTTCCTCACACTACTGTACATGCCTCATGAAGTTTGTAAAAGCTTCAAGATTCTAGGGTTGAAGTTCTATGGATCTCAAAAAATCCATCAGAGTCTCCTTGTGCCAGGAGATTGATGTATGAGCTCATAAATTGACATATTTACTAGGGATATCTATAGACTCTAAGTGAGTCTACTTCTAATCGTAACCACTAGTCTTTTTGGTGGACCCAATAGAGGTTTTTACACTAGATGTTGTTGATGCATAGTAGGTATACATATGGAAGCTGCAAGTGACACTAGTGGGTTGTATCTCCCATGTCTTATTACCACATTTACCATACCAAAAAATCCTTGAGTAGGCAAATCTATCTGCACTTAGTTGACTTGCCCAGCATGGTTTCTTGGCACTTCATGATTAAGTAAGGGATACTTTAGGATTCCCATTTTTTGATTGTTTGGTGCCAAGGGAGTTTCAATTAGAAACTCATTCGTATCGATCATATTCTACACAACGTGTTTGAATGTATGGCACACTTCAATATCATACCCCTTCTATCTATGGTAGGGGAAGTAGTTATCTTACCTATATCCTTTTGATTTAGGGTGATTAGGATCGATAAATTGAAATTTAGATAATTTTAAGGCCTTCACATCATATAATTGATTGAAAATGGATGTCAAAGTCTATGACAATGGCATAAATTGGTGAGGTGGTAAACATTGTTTATCCTTGCCCTAAGTCTTATTGTGCTAGTTGTACTATGTAGGAAGAGGTTGAGACTAATAATTTTATGGTTGTTGGATCTGTTCTACTTTTGGAATGTTTAACATGACCTGATTCACAAGTGTAGGCTTACCCTGATGTTGTTGTTGTCATGTATTCTTGTTGTTCCATTCTTTCTTTGTTTAGAGTTTCAAGTCTCCTTGTTGCATATTGATATCCTTGATCACTTTGGCTTACACCAAAGCCTCTTAGAATATCGTATATTGTTGCAGCTAGAGCAACAACGATATATGATTGGCACAACTTTTTATGAACATTCAGGTGAGCTCAGTAGTGGGAATGGAAAATGGTAATTCAGCCATCAATTTCCTGCATCTATTTCCATAATCAGTTACCAGCTCATCATCATATTACCTTAAAGTATCCAGGTATGACAGATTGATCTTCTTATTGATGTCAAATGAGAAGCGTTCAAAGATATATATTTGCCAACTTCTTAAAGTTGGTAATGTTGTGCCTTGCTAATTGATTTTACCATTGTAGTGTTACACCTAAAAGGAAAATGATAAAAGTCCTTAGTATCAAGGCATCACTATTCTGAATCTGGAAACGCAGATTCATGAAACTATTCATATGTTCTTGTGCATCATTATCACCTCAAAACTTGTCCAACTTTGGCATCTATAAATGATCAAGATAAGTCAGACTCAGGACCAAGGAACATAGAGCTTGATTATAAATCTAAGAGTTGGCTTTTGATAAAGTATTCCTTGTTTCTCAAGGGATTTTATTTTCTTAGAAAGAACTTTGTATGTTGTAGAAGATGTAATATCTTCTTCTCTAAGTGACCTTTGTGGTGGATGTGGACGTATGTTCCTTTGAGATAGAGGTGGGTGATTGTTCTTATCATCCACATCCACTAATGATGGTTCAGGATATGTTTGATCATGATTATCTCTTTATGAATCCTTGTACTGACTTAGTTTAGGCTGATTTGGTGGTTGCCATTGTTGTTTTCTGGGTGTGTGCTAAGACATACAGTGAGAATGATGCTCTCATTATCTAAGATGTAGCTCTGGCTATGATATAGTATGTCTAGTATTGCACTACTCTCTATATTCACTAGTGAGTGGTAGGTTAGCCCAAACTAGTCTATTATCACTCTCTTCATGCTCCTTCTGATCGAGGATGAATTGCTCAGACAAGTGGTGCTCATACAAACATTTTCAAAACAAAATTTGTTGTTGTGTTTCCTCTTGCTCGAGTTGATCATGCTCTTCATGCAAATCCTCCAATTGATCTTAGAGTATTTGTTGCATTTGACCTGAGTGAAGCCTACAACTCTGATATGTGGGACTAGTTGTGTAGGGTCTTTGGCTTCTTTGCTCTATGCATAGAGCGCTAGTAGAACAAGTCTTAACAAAATTATTCATTATGCTCTTACCTTTATATGTAAAGGCTACATCATTAGCACGTTGAGATATTTCTTGTATGCCCACATGCATAGATGGGGTGTTTATGCTATGGGGGAATTTTTAGGATTCCTCCTGGGTACAAGTATGCCTCTCTCTATCCTCACTACACACACTATCTGAGAGAGAGTGGGTAGTAGAGGTCCTATGCTCTAATCTCTCTAGAACTTGTTGTAGTCCATTGAGTTGACTAGTCCTCCAAGGTTGGTAAGGAGGCATGCTATTTACCCCAATAGTATTGAGATCTAGCAAAAACCTATCACATTTAGTGTGGTTTGGAGTTCTAGTGGGTTTGTGATCTGATACAACCCTTTTATCTCACCCCTCATTGGGATGAGCTTGCCTATGTCTATCTTGTGATGATGAGGGTCTTGAACCACCCTTAGTTCTGTCATGAGAGGAATGTGTATTTCGTACTCTAATTGGGGTGTCCTTATGAGAACTTGCATGAGTCATGTCATCACCTCTAATGCTACCTGAACGCTATTTAGGAATATTCTATATGTGAGGCTCAACTTCATTGTTTTGTGTATTGGTTGGGACATCAGCTTCTACCTCGATAGTGGAAAAAGGGCTAGAGCCTTGTGTGTTAACCATGATTTACGAATTATCTCATATATAAGTTTTAATAAAAACAAAGTATACAAAGTGTTTATCTCCTTTAAGTTTTCTTTGTGTATCCTAAAACTATTTAGTGCATTTTGATTTGTTGATAATACAATCTAACTCTTATCATGTTTTACAATAGTTGATGATACTCTTAGATTGTTAAAGGTTTTCACCTATACACTCACAACAATAAACTTGATAATGACATCCAGGTTGTCTATCCCTTGTGATATGGAGATGAAATCCATAATAATACATAGAGCATAGGTACTACCGATTGTCACCTAGCTCACTGTGGTCAGTAATACACCCTTTCAAATAAGAATACATGCAATTTTTTATGAATAGGATACTTATTGAATCAGCATTGGACACGAACGGGTCCTGATGATACAATGTTAGACAAGCCAATTGAGTGGTAATAACTTCCACTATTGGTCTTGATCAACAGATTGGATTTGAAAGCCCAACACCATTGATGTTTACTTTGAATTGTGGTGTGTGTGTGTGTTCCTTTTAATTTTGCATTAATGAAAGATGCATCAAGAATATTTCATGATTCTTCTTCTACATGTAGGGTTATGCATAAGGGGTTGGACTCGAAATGTACTTGTAAAAAAATGGTGAATCCTAATCAAAATCAAAATGAATCATGGTGAATCATAAGAAAATCAAATCAGTCATCTTCACACCAAAATTTGAGGCATTTCAAGTAGTAAAAAATAAGGTCATACTTGGGATAAATGTTTACCTATTAAATAAACTTTTAACTTCATAAAAACACCACCATTAGATCAGGCTCGAAAAGGGATTTCCAAAGAGTACAAATATACCTATGTTTGGATATATATTATGGCAAATTGACCCTAAGAAAAAATTGGTCCTGAAAATTTTAGGAAAATGGGCTAACATCAAGGGTCTTCATATTCGCCAATTTCCAATTTTAAAAATCCTAATATTTGCCTAATTTGCAAATATTCACCACTATGCATAACCCTGTCTACATGCCTATAAAATAGCGTTTTACTTTCAAAAATATGTAGGACTAAATGCTCTTTACTTTTAAAGAATGCAAATGCAAATTCAAAATGATATTGGCCTTTGAACAAGCCCCAAACAAGAAAAACCTAACACTATCTAAGAAGAGACTGCTACTATGTATAGCAAGCAATAGACTCAATCATGATATAGATTAGCAGTCCAAAAAAACTAGTTACGGTATTCTAGGGCGGCTAGCAACATAGGTCGTTGTTCCTAGCCGCGACTAGTAGCAGATAAAATATTTTAATGAATTCCTATTATACTTTTAGTATTGATTCAAGCCTAAAACACAAATAAAAATATAGGGAACATAAAAAATGTAGAGTATACTACCTATCTGTAGATCCTCATTTGATGGAGAAATATGTTGCTTACTATTTTGTAATATTCTCTACTAGTCAATGTCGCTCAGGTTGGTTGGGATACTAGCCACTGAATTTAAATGTAGCTAGGATTGTCAGCCACTGTCAATCAGAGTGGTTGGTACCTACACATATAAAACAAAGCAAATCAATAAATATAGCAAAAAATATGGGGTTTCCATCGTGATCGCCACTTGTAAACAGTAAAAATCATGCATCTAACTATTTGTAAGCATATAACAAATTGAAAGCAAGAGATAAAGTAACTATTGCAAGATAAAGAAATGATTTACAAATAAGATGCTCTTTATTAATCACAATGAGTTAAGGTTACAATATTTCCCTCTTAGGGAATCCCTCAATTTGATACAATCATTACAAAGTTTGTAACCCTCAAAAAGGAGAGATGCATTGCAAATATTTTCACTCTTCCAACTAATTTGCTTATGAGAGGGCTTATGAGCCGCCTCCTCCGTTTATGTCAAGGAATGTAGTCTTGATGCTTTGAATCTTGAATAGATATATCACTTGCATGCAATGAAACAACAAAGCACATTAGTAGCACATGAAACCTCTCATGATGAGGTTGATTTTCAATAAAATACATGAAATAGAGCAAATGTGTAAAGAAAACATGAACATGTATAAAAATGCATAAATATGACTAAAATATTGAGAATGAATCATGAAAATATCATGAAAATAGTAAATCTATGCTAAGAAAAGCTAATAACATGCTAAGAAATGTAAATCTATGGCTAAATTAGAGAACTAAGCATATCAAACCCTAGATTCTCATGCTCATAGCAGTTGGCTCCACTAGCCATTTTTTAATCCAATAGCCAAGTTTGTAGGCTGTTGTTGAAAACAACGACCATGGAAAAAGGATTCTACTCTTGAAATCAGGCTTGGTGATGCGCAATTTCTTTGTGGAATTGATGATAAAGAATCACCTACATGTCTAAACACAAATTTATGGTTGAATTATTGTGAATTCGTGGTGGATTGGTGTGAATTGGTAAGCTTGCTCCTCAAGTTGTCTGAAGCTCTATTGATATAGCAATAGGTAAAGCAAGGGTTGTAAAGTCAGTCTTCAAGCTGGTAGAGCTTTGCTACAATGAAATCATGATCATAATTACCTCTTTGGGGGTTCTATAAATAGACTCTCCCAAATCCTAATATTGGCTTCTTAAAGAAGCCAATATCAAGAAATAGTTGGCCTAGGCGTTTGGAGGAAACCTCTAGAAGATTCAAATCCCAAAACCCCTTGAAATCCATTGCATATTGATTGTTGCAAATAATTTTGCTCGAATTTGGGAGCTCAAGTTTGTTACAAGGCTAGCCACTCTCACTCTATACAAATAGGACCCTAGCTGCTATTGACAGGCATGACTAGTGCTTAGCTGCTCTGATCATGAGTGATTGCAATATTAGCTATTGATGTCATCAATAGATAGGGTTGAATAGGACTGGTCTGCTTTAAATGACTGATTATAATCACTTCTTAGCCTTGGAAAGGTCCAAGATCATTCATATGGTCTGTAAAGGTGCCCATATGAGTAGTCTCCTAAACATGATCTATTTTAGGTGTCTACACTAAGATACTTGTGTACATCCTCATGTTAAATATTTGCACTCTTACATACAAGACACTTGTGCACATTCTCTCAATCTACACTTGCACTCTAACTTACATGACACTTGTGCATTTCCTATA
Organism: Wollemia nobilis; assembly: GCA_028583015.1. Lineage (NCBI taxonomy): Eukaryota > Viridiplantae > Streptophyta > Pinopsida > Araucariales > Araucariaceae > Wollemia > Wollemia nobilis. The sequence goes on along the minus strand of JAQPPZ010001152.1, from coordinate 1,594,790 downwards.
CATTGTACTCTTACATGACTCATGCATTTTTTGCACATTGATACTTACATGAAAGGGGAAATATAAATCACACTCCTAAACTATAGACTCAACCCTAATCTATTACATATTTACAATTTTACCATGAAGGTATCATGGAGGTGCATTAGCATGTACCAAATAATGTAATATTCCTCAATAACTTATTGGATGTAGCTAGTGCTTTGATTTAGTTTCTAGCATATAAAGTTTGAAGTTCATTTTAATTGTTTTGTAATTCTTAGTTTAGTATTTGTTATTTCCATTGGTGAAATAATGGCAAGAAGTTTTAGAGCTACTTATGGTATTCCATGTTTGTTATTTGGAGTGTTACACCTACACACTTTGGTTTCTATTATTTGGTATTTATTGTTTGATATTTGACACTTTCACACTTTAATGTGATATTTGGTGTTTGTTGTCTAGAAGTTGACAACTTCATAATTTAGTATTTGGTATTTGGTTTTCATTATCCATATTGTGATATCTTCATATTTGGGTGTTTGGTAGTTTGTGTTTGTTTTCCATAATTTGAAACCTTCACACTATGGTGTTTTAAATTTTATGTTGTAAGACCCATAGTGGAACATAGTTGGCAATAAGACCTTATAAATGTAGGTTGACATGTGAGTTAATGAGAAAATATTGTATTTGAATTAGTCATTAAGAAGGGTGTTTGACTAAGGTTGTTATCATAGGATGGTACTACTAATAAGTGGTTTAATATTTAGGATTTGTGGTTACCAACAATATCCTTATTGTAGAATTTTATTTTTTATATAAGTTTATAAATGTGTAATATAAATATGTAGCCTAATTTTAGTTCTTTTATATTGGTCTCAAAGAAACTATAAAGGTGGTGTCCATGGTATTCATGATGCATCCTATCAACAAATAAAATGTTTAAACATTCTTTAATTATTTTGTTAATTATCTTACCAAATTAATTTTGTTTATTTCATCTCAATTTTTGAAGCTCGCATAGTATTTTTAAAGCAAATTGAATAAGCTATGAAAAATATTATTGGTAATCACTAATATAAAAGTGAAAATATCTTATTATTTTTTGTATACCTATGTAATATCAACTTCACATATTAATATATAATGCAGGTAAATATAATAACCTAAATTAAGTAATAGTCGTAGAACCAAATCTCATTTATAAAAGTAGTTTATATAATTTTTATCAACATCTACTACCAATAGTATGGTTCAAGTAGAAAACATGTCTCTACATCTTCCAAATCATTTATCTATCTAACAATTATTGGGATTATTATATTAATTAAATATCAATTAAAATTTAGGTTTAATTGTCCATTAATTAAGTTTTAATTAATAAGTTTTATGTTCTCTATAGATTTTATTCCCTTGTAACTTGCCAATATATTTTCAAAACTAGAGCGTTTTGATTGTCAGAGTTATAACCTTTTTTCATCCACCTTATCTTACAAACTAACCTGTCCATTGAATAAATTCTTATCTTAGAAGGGCCTCAATAATATTTTGTAAAGAACTAAATGGCCTATAATTTTTTTATGGTCAATGGAATTGAAAGACAAGTATTGTGGCAATTGTGTCTTGTATCATTTGGTATCAGAGCATTCACTCCTACCTACGAGAGGAAACATAATTTCACCTCCCTACTTCCTTCTATAGTATTTTTTGGCATTTGTGCTTAGATTTTTGTCCCGATTAGAATTATTTTTGAACTTTTTCTTTCATTAAATTCTTTTAAAAAATCTTCTTTTCATCTTTAATTTTAGCATCCCTAGGTTGTTCCTCAAATTCATTTATTTATCATTCTATGTGCAATCGATTCCTCAATCCATATTTGCTTCTATATTTGGAAGAGTGTAGGTTATTTTGGGGTCTTATAATTAATTTATATTGACAATATTCTTATATTTCATTAGGAGAGTAAATAACACTAAAGAACCAACTTTAGACCAAGTCTAGTATTTTTGAGCTTTTTTGCCTATAAAATTACCAATTTTTCCATCATAACATTTTGACTAGTGGAGGTGAATGGGGGGTAACTACAAGAGACTTACTTGGGAAGTCCTTTTCCACTTCCCTACTTCCCCCTGGTCTCGTCCTTGGTCCCTAAAACTTCATTTACCTTTCCTTTTGGGTTGGATGGCTTTGCAGACGATATTCTTGGGTTGGGAGATCATTGTTCCTCTTGTCTGCACCTTTCCTTCCATGTTTGAAGGGTCCCTTCATGTTCCTTGGATACACGACATCAATGGGATTCTCTCTAGGACCTTCCATAGGATTTTTTGGTTGTTTCAAGGATATTTTCTTTGGAGCTTTCAAATTTTTTCTCGGTTTTTATAGGATTCTTCTTAGAGATGGAGTTTAGGGGTTCTTCTGGTGTGGTTTTCTATAGCTTGAGAGTGTGGATTCAGGAGTATCTCTTCATAGTTTCTTAATGGATTGGGGATGGCCATATAATTATTCCTATGGTGCTACTCTGTTTTTTTTTTGGTTATGTGATTCATGGTGGGATTTTAGTTTATTTTGTGGCTTGGTAGGGGTCTATGGTTTTTATGCTACTAAAATCTCGTTGTGTTTCTTTTATGGATACTTGAAGATCTTCGTTGGTGGGGTTGGATGTTGTCTTTGGGTTTTTGACTACATTTTTCAGTATGATGACGACCTATTATTAATGGTTGTAGTTTGGTGTCTTAAGGATGCTTATGTTGGGTTTCCTTGGAACCTTCCTATCTCTTTCCCATGGTTGGGCTTCTACATCTGCTGCTTCATCTCTGTTTCCTTTGGTTGCTAAGTATTTTTAGTTGCTTCATGAGGATTTCATAGCCTACTGGGATCCTCCATTCACTATTCTACTTTCTAGGCTTGTGCAAGATGTGGATTTGTTTCATTTATACGGTTTCTTCTAGCATCCCTATTGGGTTCCCTTCGTCCCTTTTATGGATTATCTTCTTCACCCTACTGCTATGGATGGTTTTTTGTAACTACTAGTTTTTCCATGCATGGGATGTTGTGAATGTTGGTGCTATTTTTTTTCCCATCCTTTATTGGGTGGTATTTAATGTATTTGTAGTTTCTTTGCTCCACCCCTGCTATTGGATGGTTTTTATGCATTTGCTAGTTTTTCCCTACGTGGGATGTTGAACACTCTTGGTTTTCAGTTTCTCCGATGTTTTTTTAATTTTTTGATCTTTGGGGTTTTTCAATTTTATTTCTAGGTGGGAATGTCCATTAATTTTTTTTCCCTTTCTATTTCTCGCTAGGTGGGCATTTCAAATTTCAAGTTTCCTGCTTTCCTTCTTGAAGGCTTTCCTTTTGCCTTCCTGAAGTTGTTCCTTTCATCTTTCCTTAAGCCTTTCCTAGTGTCCTTCCTGGGGCTTTCTTGTGGCCTTTCCTTTGGATTTTCCTTTTTAAGTCTGATGACTTGTTGTAATCAAGTTTTGGGTCCCTTGATAAAAACTCACTTTTAATTTTAACCTACCAAAAAATATATATATTTTTTGAATAGTGGCCCTTATCCAGAAATCATTACACAAGTTCAGTTACATTATAATCTATTCATGGCCTTCCTTTCTTGATGCATGCCAATGTTAATAACCATAACAAAACTAGCCAAGACCCACTATTATGATAACTCCCTCTAGCATTTTTAGGATCACAATAATTATGATAACAAGACACTACAAGACAAAAAAGAGGAAACTAATTCATGACCGACTACATGGCCTCATAGCATAGCATGACAACCTATTTGCATCCCTTTCATGAACTCATCATGCCCACATGTGCTCTTTTATTAGCACATCTCTCCATATTTTCTTTGCCTAATGCACTAAATCAGATGCTCTAGCGGTCCTTACATAGCGTGCCAACATTATCCTAGATAATTTTATCTATTGTGACACATTGAATTCCTACGTTCTATTGATGAAATGTATTTAATGCATTAGAATTTGTTATATTTTGAGAAAATGACTTATTTCTATATTTTTGTTTGACATCCTAACGGTTACTATTATCATTAAATTAGTAGTTTATTTCATGAATATTTAGAAATTGGAACCACCCCTAAAGTAGAGGTAAACAAAATTATGTATATGTTTCCCTAACAACCTCATAAAGAAAAAATTGTGAGCCAGTAGTTGATATGTTTGAAAAGCATGTAATATGATGGATATGCAATTTACATGCTTATATAGTAAAAAAATAAAAAAATTAATAATAATAATAGAAAAATAGTGATTCAATTGCTATAGCAAGAAAACCCCTTTGTCAATCATCAATATTGTATTAATGTCAAGACAAGTGGATTAGTTACGTTAATTGCCCTACCTAAGTGAAGTGTACCTAGGCATAGGTAGTGCACAAGTTACCTAATGAAGGGGTCCAAGTGCCTTACTCCTACATTTTTTATCTTGAGAACCTAAGCTACATGTACTACCAAGTAGCCAACCACACCACAAGCCAATTGCACCCTTGAGTGTCGAAGGTTTGGTGTGTAGTATCCTGACTAGGGTACTCAATGGTATATAATAAAATCACTTAAAAACAAACATTGAATACCAAACATTTTTCCAAGTCTGTATCAATGAGTGAATCACTCAACTTATCAAGTGAATTGATCACCTTCTTAGCAAATCACTCTCCTCTAGAATCAATCAAATTGCTTCCTTTTCCAAGCAAATCACTCAACTTATTAATTGAATTAATCCCTTGAAAAATCACACCTATTTACTAAAAGCAAGCAAATCACTCATATTTTTGAATGAATTATGAATTTCTCCATTTTATGAGCAAATCATTCTAGGCATAAACAACCCAAAATTGGTCTTTTTTCATCCTTTTTTTTTTGTTTTAACTTATTTTTTTCCCTTTTCTATCATAGACATGTATTTTAAATCTTCATACCTTCACTTAAGAAATATCTAGTAGTTTTACTACCATCCACATCTATCACCCCATCCATCATACTTCACCTACCCATAGTAGTCACCATAGTAGAAACTAGGCCGCTAAAAGAGGTCAAGTCACCAAAAGAGGTATGACCATCAAAGGGACAAGGCTATGATAATAATAGGGCTAATATGAAGATACAAGAAGCCAAACCCTCTAAAATACCTAAAGAGAAATTTAATAACCCATACTATAAAATGGCCAAGGGCACATACACCCATTGTATAAAGGAATCTAGGAGGGAGTCACTAAGAATTTCAACCTAGGTCCTCAAACCAAATATATTCAAGGTCGATAATCAATTTACTTATAGTTCTTATTTTATCTAATTTATTTTATACCAAAAGAAACATTGGTTCACTATCCTCTAACTATATCAGGTAGGTAAAATGGTAATCCCTTTAGCATTATGTAATTTTACTAGTGTACCCTACAAAGAAGAAGGTAAGTCTGCATACTATTTCTAAAATGAAGTGTATGAAGTAATTATGGAAAATTTTAGGGTTAGAGTTACAATAATAATTGATGAGGCATAAAAATGATGATAGAGGAGAAATGACCGTAGGGATGTTTATACTTAGGTCAAGTCTTGTAACTACCTCTATTATACAATCATACCCTTTGTGTTGCTTGTGATGTTATCCAACTACATATTTAGTCTTTAATATGGCATGCAATTCAATTACATAGGGTTAAAGTATTTCAAAGGATAAAATAAAACCACCTTCTATGTGTTTAAGTAAGGAATCATGAATATTAATCTCAAAATGCATGGGTATAATACAGTAATAGATGCCAAGTTGAAATAAATGGGTCTTGAGTAGCTAAGAGATCAATGTTCCTATGAACCAAAAGATATATTCAAGAATACCCTTATAGATAAGAAGTTGAATATTTTTTCTACCACAAAAAATTTATAATGTATAACAGTAGGTCAACCTAGATGAGGAGACAACCCTCACACTCAAGGGAGTAACAAGGGATATGAAGATAAGATCCAAAGCCAGTGTGATCATCCCCTAAAGTTGTATGTCTTCTATCTAAAAGTGAAATATGGTTTTTATCCTAATAGAAAACTTAATCATAAAAGGCTATGGGCTCTTGAAAATATGGGGTACTCAAACAAGAGGACCCTAGCATGGCAAATAATGTGGTATAAGACTAATACAATGACCAAAACCATAATGGATGGTCTATGTTGAAATCTCTACCATCTAGGATAGGATTCACCCCAAGGGAATTAAAATGGAAAATAAATTTGTAGAAGCAATAGTGTTATTAGGTACCTTGACCACATAGAAGCAAAAACCTAAGAAATAGATGGCAGAAAAATGGGTTCAAAAGGTATGGGTCGATGTTTGGAAATGTGGAAGTACCAATAGAAAAACATTAAAGGGATAAAGAAACCTAGATTAAATAAGGAGAAATCCATCAAGGAAGCCCTCCACACTATGGATAGGCTGGTCAAATGGCCAGGACTGATCAAACTCCTTCTATTTTAAGAACCTTCTAATTAAAATAAACACATCCACATTAATATTGGAATAAAAGTAGTAATTTCATAAAAGAAATATGAATGAAAAAATCACAATACATAATCATTGGCCTCTTTGAGGAGGCAAACTCCTTCAATAATTTAATTTCAACTATACAAAAATATACATCCATTCTTATCCCTTACATTTTTAAAGACTCTTCATAACTCTACCTAACAATCAAGACTGGCTTACATGAAAAATGTCACCCAAGCTATAATATTCTACCAAAACAAATTACATTATTTATAATGGTTACATTAATTGTCACCACTTGTCTAGGAACCTCTAGTTACATAATATTATTACAAAACTATTAAAAAACCTTATAATGGGGTTCGCATGATAAGAAATGGGTTATTGCATAATAGTATTAGGATGGAGTCCTAACTTGCCCTTCCCCTTAAGAAAGTTTTGTCCTCAAAGTTAAATATGAGGAACTATTGTTGAAGCTACTGGAGGGACTCCCAAGTCACATATTCAAGTTGTAATCCTTACCATTGAACAAAAACATTGGTGATGACATTATGGTGAATGGCGCGTGATCTCTTTTCCAAAATGAGTCCAGGCTCAAGAATGATGGATCCCTCTTCGGCTAACTCTGGTAATATGGATTGTACTTTAAATTATTTTCTATAACCTTATTGAGAAAGAAGATATGAAATACTAGGTGAACCTTAGAAGTAGCTAGAAAGGCCAATTTGTAGGATGTTGACCAAATTCATTATAACACCTGGTAGGGACCATAGTATTTGGTTGTCATTTTTTGGCATCCATGAATATGGAGAGGTGATTTTTTGTTGGGTTGTAGGTATAGAAATACCATGTCCTTGACTTCAAAGCTATTATGAAATTATTATTGATTAGCTTGCTAATGCATATGGTTCTTGGTAAATTCAAGATTGACCTTAAGTTATCAAATAAGGGCAATAGAGTAGCTAAGGGTGGAATCCACCACTTGAACCCTGGAGCTTCTTGGAATGTAAGATTATGGTGTTGGTGGAGGAATACCATATAATATTTCAAATGGGGTAACATTTTTAGTGGTATGATATGAAATATTATACCACCATTCAACTAAATGGATCCACTTAACCCATTGTGTAGGATGTTTTGAAGAAAATTAGTAGAGGTATATTTACAAGCACTTACTGATAATTTTAGTTTGGCCATCAGAATGAGGGTGAAAATCCAAAATATTTTTGAACTAAGTGCTTTGCAACTTGAAAAATTCCTACCAAAAGTGACCCAATGAATTTGAACATTCAATGAAGATGAAAGATGGAATCTAAAAATATTTAGGCAATGATGGAGGTAGTGTAGGAGTGGTACAAGGAACATAAATAAGTATACTTTGCAAGATGATTCACTACCCCTAGAATATATTATTTTCCTCTTCATTTAGGTAACCCTCCAATGAAATCCATAGATATAATTGCCCATACTTGTTTTGGAATTGGTAAGGATTAAAGGGTTCTAGGGGGACACACATTTTCTCTTTTCATGCATTGGCACCTATCACATTATGCCATAAAATTTTGAATATCCCTTTTTATTCCTCTTTAAAAATAAATGTGATTGGTCCTTTCATATGTTTTTAGAAACCTAAAATTCCCAGCTATTGGTGATACATGTATTTCCTACAATATGAGTTCCCACATTTATAACTTTTGGAAAATTAAAATATATTCACAATATCTCAATTCTAGGTAATCCCAAGTGTATCCAAGGCATGAGTTAGGATTTTCTTAGAGTTTGTTAACCAAAGTTTTAAAACTGTAATCTTTGGTTGTTCCTTCCTTGAGATTATGGATCCATTGCAAAAGTGGTGTATATATAGCATGTAGTATTTCCTAATATTCATATTGTCAATATAAGGTATCATCCACCACATTCTATTTTCCTTTGTTATATGTAATTTAATAATCATAGCCTAGCAATTCAAAAATCTATATTTGTTGTTCTAGTGTGGCCACCCTTTATTCCAAGAAGCATTTGAGACTTTGATGGTCTATATTGATGGAAATGTTATGCCTAATGAGATACAGCCTCCAATGACTAATAGCATGTAAAATTTCTAGCATCTCCTTTTCATAAGAAGACTTACGCAAATTTTTGGCTAGAAATTTCTCTACTGGTGGAGGTCAATGGTCTTCCTTCTCGCATAAAAACTACCCTAATTCCATTGCTAGAAGCATCACTTTCAATTACAAAGGGTTTAGAGAAATTATCATTTCTAACATGGGGGTGGTGGTCATAGATGGATTTAACTCTTTGAAAGACTTCTTCACTAGTTTTGACCACATAAAATAATTATTTCTCAACATGGGTGTCAGGGTTATGCATAAGGGGTCAACCCCAAAATGTAGTTATAAACATTTGGCAAATTAGTTTCAAAATCTAGGTGAATAGTATCGAAACACATGTAGAAGGTTAACTATTATTAGGGGTAATGTTGGAAATTTAAACTTAAAATGGTCAAATTATTATAAAATTAGGGCAAATCGACCCCCCCAAAAATATTGCACCCAAATTTTTTTGGCTAATGGGCCTTGGTCAAGAGTACCAAATATTAGCCAATTCCAAAATTTGGAAAATCCTAATTTTATCCAACTAGCTATAAATAGCCGCTATGCATAACCTTGATGGGTGTCAAGGGAGTTGTTATATTTCCATAATTTTGCACAAATTTACAATAATATCCAGTGATTCATATAAATCCTTGAAGTCCCTTTAAGGTTCAAGGTTTTGGCCATTCTTGAACATCTTGAATGTTTTTAGGGTTAACTTTAACTTTGTATTTGATCACAATGTAACCCAAATATTCAAATTTTTGCAACCCAAAAGAACACTTTGATCTCTTGGCATAAAGTTGATTCTTTGACAAAAGCTATAGAGTTTGATTCAAATGCTAGAGATTCTTGTTCGAACAAATAATCCAATTTTGAGATTATATTGTAAATTCATCTAAGTATAAAGGTGAATAATAACATTAGGTATCTAGGCTTTAATATAAATTAAATAGATAGTTATTTAATTTATATTTATTAATATGTATATACCTAGGTTAGACTAATATATATTAAGGTATATGGATAAAATAAATATATAACTATATTTATTTTATCCTACACCTTAATATTATTATTCCTACAATAACTAAATTGAAATAATTCCAATATCTAGTCTAAATGGAGTCAACTCAAATTCAAAGTTGGCATGGTATGATACTTGAGTATGGTGGTATGTGTAGGGAACATAATGGCATGTTGCATAAGTGTGGTGACATGTGGCATAGGTGTGGTGGCACATGTTGTGGAGTTTTTCTTCCATGGCTATTTTCCAATGGTAGGATAGCCCAAACTATATATTTGGGCTAAAGTCCTTGTGCTCAAATTGTGTTAACTGTACAAAGCAAAATAGTATGAGGTAACTTTAGAAGTTAACTATGTGAGCTAAATGTGAGACACTATTGTTTACTTGATACATTTGTGATTTGAACCAATCACATTTGAGGAAAGAAGGCTTGTATATTTTGTTGAAGACAACGCAAAAGTGGAGATACAATTTTGGTCGTGGTTTTTCCCTTTATCGGGATTTGCATGTAATATTGGTGTCTTTTATGTGGTTTGATTTAATTCTATCTTACCTTAAATTTAAATTTGAATTTATTAGATTTTATGCTATTTACATTTGTGTAATATATATACTTGGCATACTAATAATTTTTTTTTTGAGTTTGTTTTAATCTACTACATTTGGGGAATTTTGCTTACTTCCTCCCTCTTCATTTGGTATCAAAAACCAAGTTCATAACTTTCATGGTCTCTAATGATATTTCTAGATTTAACCCTAAGAATATTGTTGAAGGGATAAAATACTGAATTTGAGAGCCTAGGATGAGGACATAATACCAAGTGAGGTAACTTTGGAAGATCAAGAACAAGGAGGAGCCATAACCCCAAAATGGAAGAGCACTTGAACCATGGAATGTAAAAAATCAACAAGTCCTTTCTTTGTTATTTGGGACTATAAGTGATGACATATTACTATATAATTCTAAATTTTATTTTATATATAAAGTATGGGATGAGTAACAAATTATGTTCACAGGGTCAAACATGGGTACCGAATTTTCCCTTCTTTCAAAATTGCTTAACACAAAAATGTCATGTGAGGAATATATTGTAATATACCTAACTAAAATGAGGGAAATTAGGATACAACTACTTGCATGTAGTTTTAAATGGGTGAACTAAAAAATCTTATGCTTCATTGTACTTAGAAATCTCATAGAAAAGTTCAAGGACTTTGTAAATGTCCTCAATATGAGATTTGATCAAGAAGACAATCTACATACACTATCATAACTCTCCAACCTACTTGTTCAACATGAAGAAACCATCACAATACAACAAGTTACAATTTTAAGTCAAGGTAAGGACTCTAACACTACTTATATTGCCTTGAATATTCATAAAGGTAATAAACCTAGAAAGTGGAACAAAGGCAACTACTTTAAAGGTAATAATAAAACTAGTTCTTCAAAACCTAAGTTTAAGAAGAAATCAAAGAGCAATAATTCTAAATTTAATGGTAATTGTAACCTTTGTGGTATTTTTGGTCATAAAGTAAATGATTGTTATAAGAAAATGACAACCTCCAAAATATGAAGAGCAAGAATGGAGGTAACCAAACTAATAATATTGCTTTAGATCATGAATTGACTTCCATTCATGACAAAATAGACCAAAATTCATGGATTATTGATTTAGGATGTAGTAATAAAATGACTAATTCTAATTCATATTTTACTTCATTAAACGTATATTGCAATGATGAACTTACTATTGGAGACAATTCCCAAATTGGTTTAGAAGGAATTGGAAATTTTAAGATAGGTAGAGAAGTATATAATGATGTTTTGTTTGTTCCTAATATTACAACTAATTTACTTTCTATATGATAATTAGCTTCTTAAGGAATAAACATTTAATTTTATGACAATAGATGCATCATCAAAAAAATGTGGGAAGGATTGTTGGAGAAGGTATGCTTTCCAACAACTTGCATATATTCTCTTCACAACAAATTTTAGGTAAGCATTGCCTTGCCATGTATGTTGATAATAATTCTAAATTGTGGCATAGTATATTAGGATATATAGACTATAGAAGCATGATTGATATGTTTAATAAAAAAATGGTAATTGGTTTTCCTAAAATTGAAGCTGATGGAGGCTTTTATAAGGCTTACATTTTATCCAAGCAACCTAGGACTAAGTTTTGTGAAACTTATTTTAAATTTATTATAGATTGCAATTAGTCCATTCTGGCCTTATGGGTCCATTTCAAATTAATTAAGTGGATTTTTATATTCTTTAACTTTTATTGATGATTTTTCAAGGTACACTTGGATTTATGTTTTGAAAAATAAATCTTAGGTATTTGAATATTTCAAAAATTTGAAGGCACTTGTTGAAAATAAAACCTCTTCCTCCATAAAAGTTTGAAGGACTGATAATGGAGAATATTATATGAGTTATTATCTTGAAATGGGTATTTCAAGACAATTCACATGCCCATATTCATCACAACAAAATAGGATTGCTAAAAAGAAAAATAAGTCCATTACAAATATGGCAAGGACTTTCCTCCAAAATTTACCTAATTTCTTATGTGATGAATGTTGTTATAGTTCTATATATTTTCTTAATACGTGTGCCAATATGGAACTAAGTGGAGTCACTCCATTTGATGCTTGGTTTTAAAGGAAACCATTAATTAAGCATTTGAGAGTAATTGGGTGCATTGCTTATTCACATCATAATAATTCAAATGATATTAGAAAATTAGATAATACATATTTGAAATGTGTGTTAGTAGGTTATGAAAATCAATCCAAATAATATATATTATATAACCCTAATAGAATGACTAACTTTGTGAATAGGTATGTCAAATTTGATGAGTCTACTTTATATAAATATAGTTATTTTAGCATTGACAAAAATTATCCCTTAAGAAAATCAAACTAAGGGACAAAAATGGTTAGAGAAAACAACCAAAGACTCCCGACTTGATGAAATGTACAAATATCGAACTAAAATCCAAACATCAAGTATAACCTTAATGGCTAAACTTAAAAATTTGAATGAAAACTCAAACCTTATTATAAGGGTGGGGGTGGGGGGAGTATTACTCCCCACACACCCACCCTTATAATAAGGGTGGGGGTGGGGGGAGTATTACTCAACCATAAGGGTGGAGATGAGGGGAGTAATCTAAAAATAATCCAAATTGTATCAAGAATTCAATTATCTTATCAAATATGATACTTGGAATTTAGCTAAAGGCCTTCTACAAGAAATGTAATAGGTTGTAAATGGGTATTTAAACTTAAGTTAAATTCTTTAGGAGAAGTTGATGTAATAGGTTGTAAATGGGTATTTAAACTTAAGTTAAAATCTTTAGTAGAAGTTGACAAACATAAGGTTATATTTGTAGCAAAAGGTTTCTCACAAAAGTGTGAAGTAGATTATGAGGAAACTTTTTACCCAGTTGCTAAAATTCATTCAATTAGATTAATAATAACATTAGTTGTTACTTTTAATTATAAAATGTATCAATTATATGTAAAGAGTGCATTTCTTAATGGCAACTTAGATGTTGAGATTTATAAGGAGCAACCTCAAGGCTTTGAGAACCTAGAAAAGCAAAATTATATTTGTAAATTAAAGAAATCCCTATATGGACTTAAGCAAGCCAATAGCTTGGTATGATAATTTTTCTAATTAGTTTTGATCAATTGGTTTAAGTAAGTGTTATTCTGATCCAGATTTGTATATTTTTAGGAAAAATAATAACATAACTATCATTGTTTTATATGTAGATAATTTACTTTTAATAGAAAATAATGAATGTGTAATAGAAATGTATAAAAAGTATTTACTAAATAGATTTGAATTTATTGACATGGGTTTGTTGCATTACTATTTAGCCTTGCAAATCTATCAAAAATCCCATAAGATTATGATTTTTCAATTTAAGTATATAATAGAAATATTGCAAAGGTTTAAAATGAAAAATTGCAAATGTGTTTCTACTTCTATGGTTTCCAGCAAATTTGAAATTAATAAATATTATAAGCTTGTATATAAAACTCAATATATGTAACTTATAGGTAGTTTACTCTATCTTAATATTTCTAGGTATAATATTGCTTATGTTTTGAATGTGATGGCTAGATTTATTCATAAGCCTTATGATGTTTGTATTAATGTTGTTCATAGAATAATTAAATATCTAAGTGGAACTACTAATTTAGATTTGTAATATTTAACTAATTCTCATATAAATATGTTTTGTTATTGTGTGAAGAACACAAGCTTATATTGAGAGGGGGGTGAACAGTATAAGACCACTTTTTACTTTTCTTTCCCAATCAATATTATGCAATGTATAGATAGCAATATCAACAATAGTAATCAAAGCAATGCACAAATCCACACACACAATAGAGACACCAATTTTACGTGGTTCACCCAATGTGGGCTACTCCACGGAGAAAATATTTCACTAAAATTTTCTCAATCAATATTTTGGGAATCCTTTCCCTTTTACAATGTTTATGGATCTCTGTCCAAAGGAGACACCAATCCCCTAATCAAGTTCATGGATCTCTATCCATAGGAGAACTCCTTTCTCCTTAGCTCTGACTAGTGATCTTCTAGAAGAACTACTGCCCCCACTACTCTGGCTAATGGATCTCTATCCACTGAAGACACCTATCCTCACTACCCTAGCTAATGGATCTCTATCCACTAGAGACTATCATCCTCTATACTCTATCACCTTCAAAGCTCTATCTCAAATCTACACTAAACATAGTCCTTCGGTCTAGCACAAATCTGCTCAATCTCTATCTCTGGTCTAGCACAAACCTATCCTCAAATCTGTACCAAACTCTATCCTTAATTTGTACTAAACATAGTCCTTCGATCTAGCACAAATCTATCCTCAATATCTATCCTCTGATCTGCACTAAACATAGTCCTTCGGTCTAGCACAAATCTATCCTCAATATCTTTCCTCAAGCCTTAACACAAATCTTGACTTAATCTCAAATCAACTCTGCTAGATCTACCCCAAACCTTAACTCAAGGTTTGAACAAATCAATCAATCAACTCTCCTCACAAGTCTTCTCAAAGACTTATCTCAAATATGCCTTGTAAGCTTCCACAAAATCTCACACTAATCTGTCCACAAGTCCTCTCTAGAACTTGTCTAATCTTCTCTACAAGTCTTCACTAAGACTTGTCTCAAATATGCTCAATAAGTCCTCACTAGAACTTGTCTCAAATCTACTCAATAAGTCCTCACTAGAACTTATCCAAACTCATAGAAACATAAAGAGAATTGTTAGAGACTCAATATGCTTCACATTCATCACTATGCTCAATCACTTTCAATCACTCTTTTAGAAACATATAGAGAATTTTTAGAGACTCAATATGCTTCACATTCACAAACTCTCAATCACTTTCAATCTCTCTTTTATCATAGAAACATATAGAGAATTGTTAGAGACTCAATATGTTTCACATTCATCCACACTCAACCTCTTTCTCAAATCAATTCAGAATATAGAACAATTTGTTTCATAGAACTTGAACTATCACATCAACACATCCACTTGACTAGGCTCAACCAACTTTACTCAACCAATCACTCAATGAATTAATCTTTTCTTACAAACCCTAGTCCAAGCATATGAACACTCACTCAAATGTTTCCAACAATGCTTATCAATCAATCTCACATAACAATGATACTCATGATCTTTGCAAACCCTAGTTCAAGATAGTTCTCAACTTCACATAACAATGATACTCATGATATTTGCAAACCCTAGTTCAAGTTCTTCACTCACTTACTCACTTCAACAACAATGCTTATAAAACAAGGTTTTATCAACAATTCATTATTCCAAAAAACCTTGAAGCATTAATTCAAAACACACTCAACAATGCCTACCAAACAATCCTTTTCACTCCAACTTTGCATTCACAACATTCAACAATCACTCACTAGGAAGATGTGCCCATACCTTTTGTTTGATGTAGAAGTGCCCTTGGAAAACCTGTCTAAATCACAATTTCCTTCTTTCCAATTTCAATGGTTAGATGACAAAATCTCACTCTTAACACTTTCTCAAATATTCCTTAGACACAAAAATAAACAAATCTCAAATACACCTTATTGCTCCTTCTTGGAATTAACATTCATCAAATCATGCACAAAAATAATTACTTGGATACACCTTATAATCTCCAACTTAAAATAATATCCAACACCACAAAACCTCAACCAATCTTCCTAAAACACCTTTATTTCCTTTTCAAACACTAAAGCAAATAACACCAAAAATTTATTTTGCATCAACCTTATAACTCCCCTAAAACCTTACATACCAAATAAAATATGCAAAAATTAATTTTTAATACCTCAACTAACTCCTCCAAAAATTTTGGCGCTCAAACTTAATGCATACCTTTGTTATCTCCCAAAAAGGTTTCGGCGTGATTCGAACTATCGTCTCCCCAAGCGCCAAGTGCCTTAGCACTTTGGTGCCCACCGCATGGGCTAGAGGCACCCACGTGAAGGAAGGAGGACTTCCTTCCCTTTCAACCTTACTCCGCCATGTTTTCAACACAAAATAAAAATGATGCATCATGGATTCGAACCTGCGCCTGTCGTTGCCCTCACGTCTTGCTTCCACCGTGGTTGCCAACTGTGCTACTAACGGTTGGTGACCAAGGCTCCCTCCTTGGTGGGTAAAATAGTTTTTCCTCCTCTAAGCACCTTTTTAAAAATTAAAAACTCTTCGCTGCACACCACGATTCACATGAACTCGCATAACATAGGATTTTAATTCGAAAGCATTGGGGGTTTTGCTAAGGTGGGGTAATCCCCCTTTTATACACACATGGTAAATTTTCTTCCCACGTCGACGCTAGAAATTTGAATTTGAAATTCGAATTAATAACCCACCTTAGGGTTATTTGAAATTAACATAAATTAATATATAATTAATATTAAAATTAATTAATAATTAATTTAAATAACATAAAGTTAAGTAAATTAATTAATAAATTAATTTAATAAAATTATATTAATTAATTTATAATTAATTTAATCTTCCTTGTATAATATTATAAATAATTATTATAATATTATTCACTTGGGCTTCTTGTTTTCACCTTGGACCTTATCTTGACCTCCTGGAACCGGGTCTTGATCAACTGAAACTAGAGAACCTGAAATTGATGTTGCCCACTGAAACTGCCACTAACTGGTGCTGAAAGCTTGACATTAATGACCACTCACTCTTGACATCAATGACAACTTATCTACTCAAAATGTCCAACAATATCCCCCTTTGTCATTGATGGCAACCCAAATTCTTTTTACCAAAAACTTGACCTTTTTCTTGTTCTGCTCCCCTTGGGACATTGCTCCCCCTGACTCAATGCTCTCTCCTTAAACCAAATATCTCCCCCTTTGACATCAATGGAAAAGGGTCACCTTTGGGGCTCGGGGCTAAGAATTAGTCTCTTAGCTTAGCCCCTCCCCCACCTCCTCTTGAGGTGGTTAATTCTGGGGTGGGAGTATTTCTACTCCTAGTAAGCACTGTTCTTTACCTTTGTCCTCTTTCCTTCTCATCTGATCCTTCTGATTCCTTTGATTATTTCTGTTCATGTCCATGTTCCTATTCCTGTTTATGTCCATGTTCCTGTTCCTATTCATATTCCTATTCCTATCCATGTCCATATTCCTGTTCCTGTTCCTGTTCTTGTTCTTTTTCATGCTTGATTCTGGAATGTCTTCTCTACACCACTTTGTTGTATGTCCATCATTATTGCACTTATAACACTTAATGTTATTATTCCTTGGAGGTGCAAATGACTTGGGATTTCTCTTGGTGAAGCCATATCTGTTCCTATCATGTACCTTGCAATTCATTGCCTTGTGACCAAACTGATTACATGAGTAGCAATACCCATGGAAAAGTTGTCTGTTCTTGAAGTTCCCATATTCTTGTCTTTCATGTGTCCTACATTGTGAAGCCATGTGCCCAAATATGTGACATGAGAAACATCATCCATTGAAATTTCCTTGCCTTGACCTCATTGGTCTCTTAGTCTCTTTTTCTCTATGTTGGTTCCTGTTCCATCTGTTTCTTCTTTGTGCATTGTTCCTTTCCTTGTTGAAATTTCTATTGTCCAACTCATCCTCAAAGTCTCATTTTCTCTTACACTATCTTCTTCTAAAGTTTCTTCTTCTTTAGAACTTGAGGTTGACTCTGTTTCTTGTTTCCTTTGAGCCTATTCAAAACCAAGACCTATTTTGTTTGTTGACCTTCTTTGTACCTTGATCATCTTATCTACAATATTTGAACTCTTTCCAAACTTGTGTAGCTTATCCTTGGACTTTTCTAAATCTTCCCTTAGTAGGGCTACTTCTTGTTCTAACTTTTCACATTCTAAGACCTTTGCTTCTAACTTATCCTTGAACTTCTTTGTCTTAGCTATTGACTTGTTTAGATCCTCTATAAGCTTTCCTCTCTCTTCATCACATTCTTGAAACTGAAACTCAAGTTGGGAATTTTGCTTTCTTACCTTCTTTAAAGTTTTAAGAGCATAAATAAGCTCTCCCTCAAGATCAACTCCTCCTTTTTTTGATTCTTCCTCTATTTGTTTGTCTTTGAGAACATCTTCATTCTTTTCTGACTTGTCTTCTGTAGGATCACCTCCTTCTTCTTCTAGTGCCATTAGAATATTCTCTTCTGGTCCTTCAAGTGTATCTTCATATTCATCATCACTGAAACTAAAACCATTCCTTGTACAACTATCTTCAAGATGTCCAAAATTACCACATCTAAAACACTTGAGAATTATTGGTGACCTTTTCTTAACTTCTTCTTTTTCTTCAATCAAAAATAGGACTTCATATTTATCATTGTCTGAGAAACTATTATCACTATCACTTGAGTACTTACTTGCCTTGTCTGCATAGTAGCTCCTCTTTTGTCTTTGAAAGAACTTCTTTCCTTGTTTGCCTTGTCCATCCTTGCCTTTCTTTTGGTACCTATTTCTTTTTGATTCCCTGTTCTTATGATCCTATTTTTCTTCATCATTGTTATTTTTAGCTTCTTGACAATCAGTTGCATAGTGACCATACTTTCCACAATTGAAACATCTAACATATTTTGCATCTTTAAATCTTCTTGAATCCTTATTCCTTCTACCATAATTAGCTTCTTCATCATTGGATGACTCATTGCTTGAATCTGACTTTTTGCCCTTTGTCTTCTTAGTAGCTTTGAATGTTGCTTCCTTTCGAGAATTAGGTTCCTCTTTTGTTCTTAACTCAAAAGTTGTAATAATACCAAGTAACATATCTCTTGTCAAAGAATCACCATCTTTTGATTCTTCTATAGCAGAAATATTTTCACTAAATATTTTTGGAAGAGATCTTAAGACCTTATCACAAACATCTGATTCTTCAACATTAAGTCCAAGTCCTTGCATGGCATTAACAACCTCATCTACCCAAAGTAGATAAGTACTAATGTTTTCCTCATCCTTCATTCTTAATTCTTCAAATTGCCCTTTGAGATTTCATATCTTTGCCTTTTTGACACTTTTATCTCCTTCATATATGCTTTGCAACTTATCCCAAATTCCTTTTGCATCTTTACAATGCATAACTTTTATTGATTTTGTTCTATGCAAACCTCTCAAAATTGCATTCATTGCTTTTGAATTGTAATGTTGTAGAAGCTTACCTTCCTTATCTGTAGGTGGATCAATTGGTGGTATGTATCCATTTTCAACTGCTTCCCAAATTTCATTGCCAAGTGCCATCAGGTGAATCTTCATTCTCATACTCCAAAATATATAATCACTTCCATAAAATATTGGTGTTGAATTATCTGAGGACACATTCTTAGAATCCATTGTGTTCTTGAAAGCTTTTCCTTCAAGTTGTTAAACTCTTTCAAAGGAACCCACTCTAATACCAATTGAAGAACACAAGCTTATACTAAGAGGGGGTGAACAGTATAAGACCACTTTTTACTTTTCTTTCCCAATCAATATTATGCAATGTATAGATAGCAATATCAATAATAGTAATCAAATCAATGCACAAATCACCACACACAATAGAGACACCAATTTAACGTGGTTCACCCAATGTGGGCTACTCCACGGAGAAAATATTTCACTAAAATTTTCTCAATCAATATCTTGGGAATCCTTTCCCTTTTACAATGTTTATGGATCTCTATCCAAAGGAGACACCAATCCCCTAATCAAGTTTATGGATCTCTATCCATAGGAGAACTCCTTTCTCCTTAGCTCTGATTGGTGATCTTCTAGAAGAACTACTGCCCCCACTACTCTAGCTAATGGATCTCTATCCACTGAAGACACCTATCCTCACTACCCTGGCTAATGGATCTCTATCCACTAGAGACTATCATCCTCTATACTCTATCACCTTCAAATATCTATCTCAAATCTACACTAAACATAGTCCTTCGGTCTAGCATAAATCTGCTCAATATCTATCTCTGGTCTAGCATA
Source organism: Wollemia nobilis (assembly GCA_028583015.1). NCBI lineage: Eukaryota > Viridiplantae > Streptophyta > Pinopsida > Araucariales > Araucariaceae > Wollemia > Wollemia nobilis. The sequence goes on along the minus strand of JAQPPZ010001152.1, from coordinate 1,574,632 downwards.
AACCTATCCTCAAATCTGCACCAAACTTTATCCTCTAATATGTACTAAACATAGTCCTTCGGTCTAGCACAAATCTATCCTCAATATCTATCCTCTGATCTACACTAAACATAGTCCTTCGGTCTAGCACAAATCTATCCTCAATATTTATCCTCAAGCCTTAACACAAAGCTTGACTTAATCTCAAATCAACTCTACTAGATCTACCCCAAACCTTAACTCAAGGTTTGAACAAATCAATCAATCAACTCTACTCACAAGTCTTCTCAAAGACTTATCTCAAATATGCCTTGTAAGCTTCCACAAAATCTCACACTAATCTATCCACAAGTCCTCTCTAGAACTTGTCCAATCTTCTCTCAAGTCTTCACTAAGACTTACCTCAAATCTGCTCAACAAGTCCTCACTAGAACTTATCTCAAATCTACTCAATAAGTCCTCACTAGAACTTATCCAATCTCATAGAAACATAAAGAGAATTGTTAGAGACTCAATATGCTTCACACTTATCACAATGCTCAATTACTTTCAATCACTCTTTTAGAAACATATAGAGAATTGTTAGAGACTCAATATGCTTCACACTCACAAACTCTCAATCACTTTCAATCTCTCTTTTATCATAGAAACATATAGAGAATTGTTAGAGACTCAATATGTTTCACATTCATCCACACTCAACCTCTTTCTCAAATCAATTCAGAATATAGAACAATTTGTTTCATAGAACTTGAACTATCACATCAACACATCCACTTGACTAGGCTCAACCAACTTTACTCAACCAATCACTCAATGAATTAATATTTTCTTACAAACCCTAGTGCAAGCATATGAACACTCACTCAAATGTTTCCAACAATGCTTATCAATCAATCTCACATAACAATGATACTCATGATCTTTGCAAACCCTAGTTCAATATAGTTCTCAACTTCACATAACAATGATACTCATGATCTTTGCAAACCCTAGTTCAAGTTCTTCACTCACTTACTCACTTCAACAACAATGCTTATAAAACAAGGTTTTATCAACAATTCATTATTCCAGAAAACCTTGAAGCATTAATTCAAAACACACTCAACAATGCCTACCAAACAATCCTTTTCACTCCAACTTTGCATTCACAACATTCAACAATCACTCACTAGGAAGATGTGCCCATACCTTTTGTTTGATGTAGAAGTGCCCTTGGAAAACCTGTCTAAATCACAATTTCCTTCTTTCCAATTTCAATGGTTAGATGACAAAATCTCACTCTTAACACTTTCTCAAATATTCCTTAGACACAAAAATAAACAAATCTCAAATACACCTTATTGCTCCTTCTTGGAATTAACATTCATCAAATCATGCACAAAAATAATTACTTGGATACACCTTATAATCTCCAACTTAAAATAATATCCAACACCACAAAACCTCAACCAATCTTCCTAAAACACCTTTATTTCCTTTTCAAACACTAAAGCAAATAACACCAAAAATTTATTTTGCATCAACCTTATAACTCCCCTAAAACCTTACATACCAAATAAAATATGCAAAAATTAATTTTTAATACCTCAACTAACTCCTCCAAAAATTTTGGTGCTCAAACTTAATGCATACCTTTGTTATCTCCCAAAAAGGGTTTCGGCGTGATTCGAACCATCGTCTCCCCAAGCGCCAAGCGCCTTAGCACTTTGGTGCCCACCACATGGGCTAGAGGCACCCACGTGAAGGAAGGAGGACTTCCTTCCCTTTCAACCTTACTCCACCATGTTTTCAACACAAAACAAAAAATGATGCACCACGGATTCGAACCTACGCCTGTCGCTGCCCTCACGTCTTGCTTCCACCATGGTTGCCAACTACGCTACCAGCGGTTGGTGACCAAGGCTCCCTCCTTGGTGGGTAAAATAGTTTTGCCTCCTCTAAGCACCTTTTTAAAAATTAAAAACTCTTCGCTGCACACCACGATTCGCATGAACTCGCATAGCATAGGATTTTAATTCGAAAGCATTGGGGGTTTTGCTAAGGTGGGGTAATCCCCCTTTTATACACACATGGTAAATTTTCTTCCCACGTCGGTGCTAGAAATTCGAATTAATAACCCACCTTAGGGTTATTTGAAATTAACATAAATTAATATATAATTAATATTAAAATTAATTAATAATTAATTTAAATAACATAAAGTTAAGTAAATTAATTAATAAATTAATTTAATAAAATTATATTAATTAATTTATAATTAATTACATCATCGAGGAATGAGTGAGATGAGGTTTAGCGGGTGCGACGGGAGTGAGGGTTTGAATTTTCTGGGCAGTAATCTCAGCCAAGGCAGTAGAGGTAGAGCAGGTACAAAAGGGGTGGGTGGGAACCTCGAGCATGGATCAAGCGAGGATCCAGAGGAATGCGATCAGGCTATGGTAGATTTGGAGGTTGTCATCACGTGGGGGCCCGACCCTCCTTAGAAAGTCCCCAAAAAAAAACATACGAAGGACAATGCGTGGCCCAAGAAGTGGCTATCTTTTGCTAAGACTCGTAGAGGAAAAATAAAGGAGGTTCTCTCTCTTCCACCCCTAGTTCTAGTAAACAATAAAATTTCAGCCTTGACAAGTTCCATGAGCCCTTTTCTTTCAATGGAAGAATTATCCCTGCTAGGCAAGTTTTTGGGAGGTAGGCTAGACATGGAGACTATCAGGGCTTGGGCGACGGGTAAATGGTGATCAGTAGGCAGCTTGAAGTTGGTAGCTCTAACCCAAGGGTTCTTCATTATCCATTTTAACAATATGGAGGATGCTAACCGCATTTTAACAGGAGGTCCTTGGTTTTTGGGCAAAAAGAGCCCTTTTCTCAGACGATGGGGTGAATATTTCAACCTTGAAATGCAAAATATTAACATTGCCCCTATTTGGGTTCATCTCCCGAGTCTACCTACCCAGTTCTTCAATTAATATTGGTTGCAGGGCATAGCCATAACTATAGGGGACCTGATCTCCATTGACCATACGACCTTGGCTAGGACAAGGATGACTCATGCACGAATCTGCATAAATGCTAATTTGGATAATGAATTGCCAAGGTTTGTGGAGCTAGAGTATGGAGAATACTATCGAAAATAGTTGGTAGAATATGATAACAGATCGATATTCTATGCAAAATGTAAAAATCAAGGACATCTATGCAATCAGTGCCCTAACCTGGTAATGAATAGAGAAAAGTAGAAGCAAGGAATGCTAGACAAAGGAAATTTGAGGAGTTTCCCTGGCAGAGGTGATTTCAATAAGGTAAACTATGTCTACCAAAAAAATAAAAGATATGGTGCAGGGTCTCAGCAAGACAAATGAAAACAATAGGTTGTTGGAAACCAAAATACTCAGGTAAGTTCCAATCCTCTGGTTTCAAATAAATTTTTAATTCTATCTAATATGGGAGTAGGAGGATTATCGAAAGACATGGAAGCCTAGAACCTTCATGCTAACCTTTCTGAATATCTAGAATCCCCATCCAAGTCAGGATACTCAAACCCTAATGCTAAAATTATTGTAATCCTTATGGGCATCACAAAGCCAAACCCTAATGCCCGATCTCTAGAATCCCCATCCAAGTCAGGATCCTTAAACCCCAATGTTGAAAATACTTCAAGCCTAGTGGGCATCCCAAAGCCAAACCCTAATGTTGAAGAACTTAGGAAGAAATTTGAGGCATTGGAAAATAAAAAATTGCATCTCCCTAACATCATCACTAGGAGCTAGGTGAATCCTACTAAGGGGCCATCCCGCAAACCAGGGGAATACAAGAAAAAATGAGAAGATTTGTATGTAGGTGTGGAGGTATGTGAAACTATTTAGACTAAGGAATATGGCAGTCTAGTTCTGCAACAAATTTCCTCCCCCCAGTTTAGTCCTAAACAAACCAGGAGTACTGTGAAGTCTCCTATAGATTTTGGCAGTGAAAAAATAAGAAGGAGAATATCAAATGCTAAGTATCAAAAAATTAAAACTAATAATGACATTGCCAATGGAAAACAAAGAACCTTGTTTCAATAGGTTATTCCGAGTTTTGAAGACAACAAATTAGGAAAACCCCCTCAAGGGAGGGGGAGAGGAAGAAATCCCAAACAATATAAATGAAGTTCCTCTCATGGAACATGAGAGGCCTCAATGGCCTACCCAAACACAGGGAAGTCAGTGCAATAAGAAATCAAGTGAATCCAACTATTATCATGTTGCAAGAAACAAAAACTGATGATATTCAATAAAAAAAAGTAGCAAAAAAAAATTGGAATCAAGGGGAGATGGTTTGCAAATCATCCAGAGGAGCGTCTAGAGGCATTATGACTTTTTGGGATCCCCGGATAGTAGAAGACACCATTATTTAGAAAGATGATAAGGTTATTAGTGTTTTATTTAAGGAAATAAACAACAACAGGTCGTGGATCCTTTCAAATATTTATGCCCCAAATTCAATTCAAGGGAGAGCTCTACTGTGGGAGTACTTAGGCAATCTGAGTGAAATATTCCATAATATCCCCTGGATTTTGGCTAGGGATTTTAACACTCCTCTTTACCCTTCAGACAAAATGGGTGGAAATGGACCACCTATCAGGATCATGGATGAGTTCAATGACTTTGTGAACTCCAACATGTTGATGGATGTAAAACTTAGAGGAGCAAATTATACCTGGAGCAATCGGTGGATACGATGTCATCTCATTCAAGAAATGCTTGACATGTTTTTTCTATCAAAGGAGGCTACAAATCTGTTCAGTGATTCTACCCTGCAAGCCCTTTCTAAAATTACCTTTGATCATAATCCCATTTTTTTGGAGATCCCTAACTCTCTGTCCTTCAAGAAACCTTTCAGATTTCAATCTATGTGGATCAAACATTCTAGTTTCAGAGATAACTTAATTCAGTGGTGGCAGCAACCTATCAGGGGTAGTGTAGCTTTTAAACTTGCTGGCAAATTAAAGTTTGTTAAGGAAAAGCTTCAAACTTGGAACAAAGAGGTATTTGGGAACCTCTTTGAAAATAAAAAATAGGTTGTTGAAATTTTGAAGATAATTGATCAGAGGATTCAACATGGTGATGCTGATGAAACTACTAGGGAGGAGTAACAGACAAAACTAGCAGAGTTTCATAACATTTTGCCTTGTGAGGAAATCTATTGGAGGTAAAAATCAAGGGCTCTTTGGTTGAAATATGGAGATTCAAATTCTAAGTTTTTTCATGTCACCACGCTTAGAAATAGAAGCAATAACAAGATAATTTTTTTTAAAAAGCAGATGGTTCTATTACTCAGGACTTAACAAAAATTAGAAATGAGGTAGTAACTTATTTCAATTCTATCCTTTGTCAAAAATCACAGTGCAATGAGGAGTCCAAAGATATTATCTTGCAATGCATTCCTAGCATAATAAATGAGGATATAAACCTTAAGATTCTAGCTCCCTTTTCTGATGGGGAAATTAAGGAAGCCTTGTTTAGCATGGAGCCAGACAAAGCCCCAGGACCCAATGGTTTTCCCCATCGTTTCTATAAATATTTTTGGGACATCGTAAGTGAGGATGTAATTTTTTCTATCATAGAATTCCAAGCAAGCAATCATATCCCAAAAGGTCTCAACTCTACTTTTATTTCTCTAATTCCTAAGAAGAAAACCCCTAAATCTATGGTTGACTTCAGGCCAATCAGTCTATGCAATGTTTCTTACAAGATCCTAACTAAAGCCATTGCAAATATAATAAGAGATGTTTTTCTCCACATCATAGATCTGTTCCATGGAAGCTCTATCCAGGGCAGGTCAATCTTGGATGGAGTTATCATAGTTCATGAAGCTCTACACTCTACTCATAAGACTAACAGGTCTATTTTTACCCTTAATATTGATATGAACAAAGCATTTGATAGGATAAATTGGGACTTTCTGATTTATGTCCTCCTTAAGTTTGGTTTTCACCACCAATGGGTTAATTTGATCAAAGAATGCATTTATTGAAGAGATTTTACAGAAACATATTCTAGAAATAAAGCAAAAAAGTAACTAAGGAAATAATAACACCATTCAATGCACATATGACACACAAGATTTACCCTGGTTCACCCAATTTGGGCTAGTCCAAAAAACAAGAGTCTATCCTCCTTGATATATTATTCTCTCTCTTGTCCCTAAAACGGGACATTACAATAATTATATAAGGAAACTCTTACAACCCTAAACCACCAAGTGGTATTAGGGTACCGTGGATACAACACCATGGGCTAAACCACCCACACCCACTAACCACCCACCAACCATGGGAATCCCGAGGGTCGCTCCAAAAGTAGCGATAAAAGTAGGTGAAAAGTAGCGATAAAAGTAGGTGAAAATTTTGGCGTCGGCTTCGATCGCTTTCACCGTATCCGAGGGTGCCCCCCTACGCACCCCGAGCCATCACCTATTACGTAAGCACCTTTACCGTAGCCGGGCCTCCTCGGCCCCCTCGGACCCCCCTACCCGTCGTCTTTTGTGCTGTAGTGCCTGTCGTACAATTCTTTTTCGACAAAGAATGAGACACATCCAACATTCTCCCACTTGTTGAATACTTTGCCAGACCCATTTCAATTGTACAGAATCTAAACTTTTCAGTGCTTACAGCCTTGGTTAAAGCATCTGCAACATTTTCCTTGGTGTCTACCTTTTCCAGCAACACTTTCTTCTGTTCAAGCATGTCCCTGCAGAAATGGAACTTTGTATCAATGTGCTTCGTTCTTGAATGGTAAGCAGGGTTCTTTGCCAAAAATATGGCACTCTGACTGTCATAGTTTATCTTCACAACTCCTTGAAAGAACCCAATTTCAGCACATAGTCTTTGCAGCCATACAACTTCCTTACTTGCATCAGTGGCTGCCATATACTCAGCTTCAATAGTTGAAAGAGCAACAATAGTCTGCCTCTTGCTCATCCAACTAATGGCCCCTCCGAACAAATTGAATACATAAGCACTAGTAGATCTTCTCCCCGTCCAGATCTCCAGCCCAATCTGCATCAACAAACCCTTCTATATCCAATTGTCTATTTTCTTTACCTGTACCCTCATAGCATATTGTGAAATCAGAGGTGCCACGCAAATATCCGAAAACCCTTTTCACAAGCAGTCCAATGCTCTTTACCAGGTTTAGACATATATCTACTCAAGACTCCCACTCGCATGGGCAATGTCGGCTCTAGTACAAACCATGGCATACATTAAACTACCTACAACATTTGCATAAGGAATATGTGACATTTCCTCTACCTCTTCTTCTATTTTTGGACATTGTTCAGCAGACAATTTTTCACCTAAAGAAATAGGTACCTTCACCGGTTTGCAATCCTGCATATTGAACCTTTTCAACACTGTCTCAACATACTTTTTCTGATCCAGCCACAACTTTCTGTTAGAGCGATCTCTTTTTATTTGCATACCCAATATAAAATTTGTAGGGCCAAGATCCTTCATGTCAAACTGCGATGCCAACTGAGACTTTACTTCCCTGACCAGTTTCTTGCTATTTCCAATTAGTAACATGTCATCAACATAAAGAACTATAATGACAATTACATTACCAATTTTCTTTGAATACACACAGTGATCAGCATTGCTACGAACAAAACCAATTCCTAAAACATAAGTATCAAATTTTTGGTACCACATTCTAGGTGATTGTTTCAGTCCATACAATGATTTCTTTAACTTACATACCAGATCCTCCTTTCCTGCAACAGTGAAACCTTCAAGCTGCCTCATATAGATTTCTTCCTCCAAATCTCCATGAAGGAATGCAGTTTTCACATCCATCTGTTCGATTTCAAGATCAAATGCAGCAGCCAAAGCTAACATAAATCTAATTGATGTTAGCTTTGCAACGGGAGAAAAAACTTCACCATAATCAATTCCTTCAACCTGGGAAAAACCTTTAGCAACCAGGCGAGCTTTATATTTCTCCACTTTACCTTCAGCATTCTACTTCTTCTTAAAGATCCACTTGCAACCTATTGCTTTCCTACCACTTGGTAATTTCACTAAATCCCATGTTCTGTTCTTTTTCAGGGACATCATTTCCTCATCCATGGCCTCTTCCCAACGGTTTGCCTCTCCAGAATTAACAGCTTCTCTAACTGTTCTAGGATCTTCATCAGTAACAGATAGTACAAAAGAAGTAGGAAAAGCAGATGGACTGTACCTTTCAGGTTGCTTCCTTTCCCGTGTTGATCTCCTTACCACAGGTGTATGAACCTCTTCTTCATCCTCTTCCAGATCCTCACCTGTATGCTCCTCTTCCATATCCTCATCTGTATGCTCCTCTTCCAGATCCTCTACTGTCTGATAGTTTTCCATGAGATCAAATTGGACCGTTCCAGGTTCCTCTTCTGTAACTACCTTCCTGGAATCACTGATCATCTCCCTAAACACCACATCTCTACTATACACTGTACTTTTAGTTTTTGGATTCCAAAGCTTATATCCTTTAACACCATCTTTATAACCAATAAAGATACATTTAACAGCCTTATTATCTAGCTTACTTCTTTTCTCCTTTGGAATATGCATGTATGCATCACAGCCAAAAACTCTGAGATGTGAAATAGATGGTTTCTTACCAAATAGAGCTTCAAATGGAGTTTGATCCGGCAATGCTGATGTAGGTGACCGATTTCGCAAGTAGCATGCTGCACTCACTACTTCGCCTGAAATTCCTGTGCCAAACCTGCACCACTGAGCATACTTCTAGCCTTCTCCATCAGTGATCTGTTCAATCTCTCTGCAACTCCATTCTGTTGAGGTGTATATGGAGTAGTCTTCTATCTTGCAATACCACATTGCTTACAAAATTTCTCAAATATATTAGAACAATATTCCCCTCCATTATCAGACCTCAACACCTTAATCCTTTTATCAGTTTGATTCTCAACAAGTGCTTTAAATTCCTTAAATTTTTCAAACACTTCATCTTTGCTCTTAAGAAAGTAAATCCATGCATATCTTGAAAAATCATCAACAAAGGAAGCATAATACCATGATTTTCCAAGAGACGGCATAGGAACAGGACCAAAAATATCATTGTGGATCAAATCTAGTACCCCACTAGATCTTGTGGCACCAGATGGAAAACTAACCCGATTCTGTTTACCATAAATACAATGTTCACAGAACTCGAAAGACATTGAGTAATTAGGGATACCATGAACCATACCTTTTGTGTACAGGGTACGCAATCCCTTTTCTCCAATATGTCCCATCCTTTGATGCCAGAGTGTTGAGCTTTTATCATAATCAACCTCAAGAACAGTTGAGCTATTGCACTCATTTGTCATAGTGCTTCCCAATAGCTTATACAATGTTCCAATCCGAACTCCCCTTGCCAACACCATTGATCCACGAACCATTTTGCATGAATCCCTACCAAAACTGACATTCACTGCTGCATCGGCCATTTTGCTTACCGAAATCAAATTTCTAGCAAGTCCCGAAATATGCATCACACCTGGTAGGGTCTTAACCCTACCATCCTGCAGCAAAATTTTCACTCTTCCACGACCCATGATTCTGAGTGGTGAATCATCTCCCAATAGTACCTCCCCTCCATCATATCTTTCATATTCACTGAACCACCCTCTATGAGGAGTCATATGAAAAGAGGCACCAGTATCAATCAACCAATCATTTTTATCTGATCGTGTGGAGCACGATGAGCAGGATGCCAGATATACATCCCCTGCTTCATCAATGGATTTATTCATCTCTGTGGAAGTCGATTCATCAGACTTTTTTCTAGACTCAACTTTCTTTGATCTGCAATCCTTCTTCATATGACCAGGCTTGCCACAATTCCAGCATTTTCTCTCAAACTTCCCCCGAGACTTGGATCTACCTTTAGACTTAGACCTATCACCATATCTAGATTTGTCCTTCTCCTTGGCACGCCCTCTCACTATTAGGGCTTCCTTAGATGTGCCCTCCATGGCTTTTCTCCTCATATCCTCAGATAATAGAGATGCCACTATATCTTCAAACTTCAATGTGGATGAAGTTGTACTACCAATTGCTACTACTAAGTTATCCCATGAATCTGGTAAAGAGCATAACAAAGTAATGCATTTATCTTCCTCACTCAACTTAATTTCTATAGATGTTAGTTGACTTACCACTGTATTGAATGCATTCAGATGATCTACAACCGAATCCCCGTCATGCATCCTAAGATTGTACAGTTTCTTTCTGAGGAATAATTTGTTCACTAGGGACTTCGATTGATACAAAGCCCCTAACCTCTCCCAGAGATCCTTTGTTGTAGCTTCTCCCGAAACATTGATGAGCACCGAATCTGCAAGACACAGTCGAATCAGACTCCTTGCTTTTCGATTCATCTTCTCCCAATCTTCATCGGAAGTACCCGTAGGTTTTGTTTTTTCTGAAATAGCAGCCCACTGATCTCTGTCCACGAGCATATCTTCCATCTTTAACTTCCATAGCTCAAAAATTTTGTCGTCAAATTTCTCGATCTCTATCCTTGAATGATTTCCTAACATTTTTTTCCTTCAAACTCCTTCTGCGTAACTCCCACTCCATAATAGGTTTCCTCTCACTCCTAGAAACCCTAGGTCTTCTTCAAATGGATTTAAACCCTAGCAATAAAGGCGTCCCCCTATGGCTAATAACCTGGCTCTGATACCAAATGAAGAGATTTTACAGAAACATATTCTAGAAATAAAGCAGAAAAGTAACTAAGGAAATAATAACACCATTCAATGCACATATGACACACAAGATTTACCCTGGTTCACCCAATTTGGGCTAGTCCAACAAACAAGAGTCTATCCTCCTTGATATATTATTCTCTCTCTTGTCCCTAAAACGGGACATTACAATAATTATATAAGGAAACTCTTACAACCCTAAACCACCAAGTGGTATTAGGGTACCGTGGATACAACACCATGGGCTAAACCACCCACACCCACTAACCACCCACCAACCGTGGGAATCCTGAGGGTCGCTCCAAAAGTAGCGATAAAAGTAGGTGAAAAGTAGCGATAAAAGTAGGTGAAAATTCTGGCCCTCCTGGACCCCCTCGGACCCCCCCTACCCGTCGTATTTTACGTTGTACTGCCTATCGTACAATTCTTTTTTGGCAAAGAATGAGACACATCCAACATTTTTAAATAATGGTTCTTGATTTTGGTTAATGGAACAACTGTTGGTTACTTTCAAATTCGTAGAGGAATTCGGTAGGGGGACTCTATCAGCCCCACATTATTCATCATTGTGGTAGAAGCTTTAGGCAGAACTATCAAAAATGCTTGCAGTTCAAGGCTAATATCAGGAATCAAGGCAACATCTTTCACTAGGGCTATTTCTCACCAACAATTCATCAATGATACCCTTCTATTGACTAAGGCATCAGTGAGTCCAAAAGAATTAAATACATCCTGTAACTCTATGAGGATGTTGTTGGTCAGAAAGTTAATTTCAGTAAAAACAAGTTATATTTCTTGAACACCCCCATTTAGAGGCAAGGAAGGATTGCAAAAATTATATGTTGTTATAGCAAACATCCCCACTTCATATCTTGGTCTCCCTCTTTTCATTGGTTCTCCGAGAGAGTCAATGTGGGATAGGGTTATTGAAAGAATTCAAAAAAACTTGTTGGATGGAAAGGTCATCTTATATCTCAAGAATGAAATTTAACCCTCACTAATGCCTCTCTTTAGAGCATTCCAATATATTTCCTCTCTGTTTTCAAAGCCCTTGTGAAGGTTTTCCAAAAAATTGAGAAACTCCAAAAAGAATTTTTATGGACTGGATCAGAGGAGAAAAAAAATATACACCTTGTAGGATGGACCAAAGTTGCAGACCCATGGAAAATGGGGGCTTAGGTCTGAGGAGAATTGCTCATATGAATTTAGCTTTACTAGCTAATCAGGCATGGCACCTCATTTCTGGTGAAGAAAATGAATGGACAACTATCATCAAATGAAAGTATATTCAAAATATGGAATTTCTAAGTGACTCAGTTCCAATCAGAGGTTCTGCTTTTTGGAAAGCAATCCTTACAATTCTTAATTGTAAGGAAATCATAAAAAAAGGTTTAAGATGGGTTTTAGGCAATTGTGAGAGGATAAATTACTAGAATGATAGGTGGGCTAAGGATGAACCACTGACGCAATATCCTAACTTAGCTTGAATCAAAGATATCACAAAAGAACTCATTGGCAAAAAAGTCTTCGATTATATGGTTGAGGACAGAGGCATAATGAAGTGGAAATAAATAAGAATTCAGGGATTTCAAGTGAAATCAAATGATATTTGTAACATTCTCGGGCAATAATTTATCCCCATGAGACCTAAGGAAGATCAAGTGACCTGGGTTCCTATGGAACTGTTAAAATAGCTTACAAGATTCTGCTTTATGATAAGGATTTTGTCCTCCAAAAGGACATAGTTTGGATAAAAAATTAAATTCCAAAAATTGTAGTCTTTTCATGGCTGGTTATCCAAGGAAGAATTCTAACCATTGATAATATGATGTGTAAAGGTATTTGTATCACTAATCATTGTTATCTATGCAAGGCTAATTAGGAGACCATTTATCACATTTTCCTTGAGTGCCCTTTTTCCTTGACTGTCCTAAGTGGGGTTTTTCAGGCCTTCAATATTTATTGGGTTAAACCAGCCATCGTACTTGATTTTTTCATCCAATGGCCTTGCACCTTTTCAAGTCAAAGACTTAGATATATGTGGAAAAATTTTCTCAATAACTATCTTTGGTAGGTGTGGTTAGAAAGGAACCATAGAGTCTTTAATGAGTCTATCCATGATCATCAAACTATAATTGCCAGGATCCTATCCCTTTCCAATGAGAATGTGAACCTTATTCCTTTTGATAGTCATAAACCTCATCTGTAGGAGACCACGATTGCTCAATATTTAAGCTTAACCTTGTTATATGAGTTTGTGCCTAGGGTAGTCAACCCCAGAGCCAATGTTAAGTGATTCCCACATCCTATAGGTTGGTTTAAGCTTAATTTTGATGTAGTGGCTAAGGACAATCCTGGCAAAGCAGGCACTAGCGGTATTATGTGAGATCATAATGGGAATATGATGTTTGTGTTTTCCAAATATTTGGGAACAAGGACGAACAATGAAGTTGAAGCTAGAGCTATGTGGAGAGGCCTTCAAATGACTCAAGATTTAGAAGGTAATTTAATCATAGAAGGAGACTCTATGCATGTTATAAATCTCCTCAATAATTATAAAACACCTTCTTGGAGGATTAAAACAATTTTTGAAGAGGCTAGGATCCTTTTCCAGGGAAGATAGGATAGAAAAGCCCAACATGTCTTTCGGGAAGCTAACAAAGTTGTTGATAAGCTGGCCAATTTGGGTGTCAATGGTGACGAACTTTTCAAATGGGAACATGGTGTCCTGAGCGAAGTAGAGGAGATTATTCAACAAGAATTCCAATAATGATAGTTGAATTTACCAACAGGTAAGGCACTGTAAGTTCAAAGGCTATGAGTATTCCCGTATATTTTTTGAAATGGACTCACAATAAAAATTATCTAAATTGTCATTCTTGGTGGATGTTTCTTGGAAATACCACAAATACTAATGGGGATAGTCACATGTCAGATAACATGGCTCCTAGTCGTATTAGTAATTTGAGGTTGGCTGATAATCATAGGGCAGGAAAAAAATGGCAATATAAGACTTCGAACCAGAGCCATGTGGACCACCAAATAGCCATCGCCATAAATCTAGCCAGCAGGTTCACTTCTCCAAGGCTTATTTTCCAAGATGATATGTGGTTCCAAAGCATGTTATAAACAGAAGAAAGCAATTACCAAATAATTATTAAGAGTAACTATCAATAAAAATCTTGCGGGAGTTTTTTTCAGTACTCTGCTATGTGTGTCTATAGCTTTTTTTTTCTCCACTATTTCAAGGAAGGGATCCGTGTCTGTTTTTTTTTTGTAATTATGATGCAGGTGTGTTTTCTCAGGATATAACCAAAATGTTGTATGGGAAGTTTCTTTTTGATAACAAACTATGTGCCTTACCGAATGTAATGGCTTTGGCAACATGTAGATTTTACATATATAGGATCCTTAGTAAGGACATGCTCATCAACAGCCCTGGGCTGATTTTTGTAAAAGGTTTTGTGTAAACCTGTAAAACCCGATATTAATGCTATAGTATCTTACCTACCAAAAAAAATTATAATTAATTTAATCTTCCTTGTATAATATTATAAATAATTATTATAATATTATTCACTTGGGCTTCTTGTTTTCACCTTGGACCTTATCTTGACCTCCTGGAACCGGGTCTTGATCAACTAAAACTGGAGAACCTAAAACTGATGCTACCCACTGAAACTACCACTAACTCGTGCTGAAAGCTTGACATTAATGACCACTCACTCTTGACATCAATGCCAACTTATCTACTCAAAATGTTCAACATTGTGATAGTGACTATGCTATGGATAATTTTGAAATAAAACCCACAAGAGGATATTGTTTCTTATTGGGATCAGGTGTGATCTATTTGCTGGTATCACAATGGCACTAAGAGGGGGGTGAATTAGTGATTTAAACAAAATTTTCAAACCCTCTAAATATGATTTTTAGTACAGCAAAGAACATATATTCATATCCACACAAGACATATAAAATAGCATCACATAACACAAGGATATGACAAGGAAACTCAAAATGATAAGAAAACCTTAGTGAGAAAAATCTTCTTGATTCTACTGCTCAGATCGAGCCTCACTGCAAATGAAGTACAATGATATTTTTATCAATGGGGCCAAATGGAGCCCAATGAAATAAAATGGGTCAAATGGAGCCACATCAAAAATTATTCTTCACTCACACCTACCACCCTTTTGATCTAAAATATGATAAAATAAATGGCATAAGAATGCCTACAATGAAAGCAAAACTCACAATAGTTTGCAAGTACAAAACTCACCACATACAACTGCTGCAATGTGAATAATGAATCATGAAAACCATTGTAAATGAAATACCACTTTAGCACTATCACAACACCTGCAAATTGTATACCAATATGATACAAATAACATGTTCAATATGCACCCAAAGCTGCAATAACAAAATCTGAAGTATTCACACTCTACTAAAAATTTGATAGCATTCCGACAACACCTAGTTACGCACACCAAAACTCCATTGAAAAAATTAAATGCTACATCCAATATATATGATAATAAATAGGGAAATCACAAATGGTTTCCAAAACCATGTGCAAAAATTACTCCAAAAACCACACACCTAGCTTAGGAAATTGCCAAATTCAACATTGAAATTTAAAATAACCTCCATATGGGCACTCCACACTCCACCAATCAGCTCTAACCTGCACTAACATTCCAAAACTAATATACCATGACCACTATAGAAAATGGTACCAATATGGACACCACTTCCTCAAACATTTCCAAAAAGATGCATAAGATATCCCAAAAAATGCCAAAAATAGCTCCACATTACACCACATAACTCAAAAATGGGTCCCACCAAGAGTGAATGACTTATTTTCCAATTTCCCATATTATGCAACATAAAATTAAATTATATTCACTAAGAATATGACCCTTATCACCTATGTTGCATAAAAAATTTATTAAATGTATTTTCCCTCCATTCCTAAGTCCTGAAACACATTCCAAGGAACTTGGAGATGACAAAGAGTGGGAAATATTAAATTAAATAATTAAACCAATGATCATAGGATAAATAATACATTACAACACATATGAGCAATAATCCATGCCACCAAAAATAAAAAATTAACTTTCTCACCAAAATTGCCTCCGAACTAGGTGTGCTGGAAAACACTTTGTGTTATGCAAACATGGATAAAATTGCAGGATGACCACCAATCTGAATGGAAACTTTGAATACCATGTAGGATGCCATGTAGAATGGTGTTGACAACAATGACAATACTCCAATATGCCAACATTATTTGTGTAGTAAGAAACAACCAAACATAACACTCTCCTCAACTGAGACCGAGTATACAAGTTCTACTCTAGCATGTCAAGAAGCCATTTGGCTTCAAAGACTGCTAAAATAAATGGGGTTCAACAACAATAAATCTATCACAATATTTTCTTATAACCAATATTCAATAGCTTTAGCAAAAAATCATCTTATGCATCAAAGGAGAAAACACATTGAGATTCAAGTACAGTTTATTAGGGAGAAAGTATTATATGGGACAATTAAACTCGTATACTACCCCACAAATGATAATATTTATGATATTTTCACAAAATAATTAATAGAATCTAAATTTTCTTACTTTAGAAGTAAGTTAGGCCTAAAATAATTACCCTCAATAGGGACTAATGCAAAATATTGTGTGATGTTAATTATTTTAAATGTTTTTAGGATTTTCATTTCTATGTTGATGGATGTATCCCACTTATTTTTTTCATGTTTATGGAATATTTGTGTGTGGCATTTATTTATCCATGTTGATGGATGTTACTTTTTCCATGTTGATAGAATATGTGTATGTGCCAATTATTTATCCATGTTTATGGATGTTATTCTTTTCCATGTTGATGGAATATCTGTGCCACTTGTTTATCCATGTTGATGGATGCTATGTTTTTCATGTTCATGGAAACCTTATTCGCATGCCATATTATTACTGCCTCTATGTCATTTTTTTTTCTTTTGTAAATCCATGTTGATGGATGGTGCCTTGTCTATTGCCACATAACTTGAGGTCTCTACTATGACATTGTTGAAAAAGTCTTTGCTAAAATATATGCTCCTTGGTAAATTGGTTCTTTGGAACCTCACCTATTGTAAAATTGTCTTATAACCCAAAATTAAATTAAGGAGTGTTGAAAAAAATAATCCAATTTTGGTATTATATTGTAAATTCACCTAAGTATTTTTTGTTTAAATAAAGGGGTAAAAATTTATTGATAAAAAGTTTGGATTACAAAGTACAGCTGAGCCCCCACCTAGGACTCAAATAAGCAACAAGACAGGCTAAATCACCAGACAAGGTCAACTCCCAAAGAAAACCAAAAAAAAAAAAAAACAAACCACATTAAGTTTGAACATCCTTATGGATCAACTCCCGTAGGTGTTGAGAATCCCCAGACGGGAGACTCTCCCAGTTATCAATACTCTGTCCTGAATAAAAACCACATCTGGAGAATGAAATTGGTTCAAATCACGAACAACTTTTTGTCTAGGGATGTTGTTCAACCCCCTTACATTCCATGAAAGTATAATCATTTTTTGGGGTTATAAAAATGGGAGTCCAATGTTCTCACCAAACCTGACTCTACCAAAGTCTCCCCCATTAACTTAATTTTATCCTGGTCTTTCTTTCGACCCACCTTCATATTCTTATCTGAAGCATTTTTTTTAATTATTTTATGCTACAATCCCAGCACCGTAGGAGTTTTACAGTCCATGGATGACTACATCAGTGCCTGGGTAGGAGAGGGCACATCTAAATATGTGCCATTTTCTAAGATAACTTCACTTCCAGGTCTAGGGCCAACCATATCACCTATACTCGAAACCAAAGCCCTTTGTTCTTCATTTAAACCCCCTGTATCTGGTTCCCTTGGCTCCACGTCATGAAGAGACAACTGATTTGGTCTTGTTATATCTATAACAGGTAATGATGTTTCAGGTATCTCCACGCACTGATCAAGATTCTCTAGAATTTCAAAACGATTGAGTTGAGCATCTGGCTGGTTATCCTTAATGTCTCTTTTTTTCTTTCTTCCTTTGTTCTGAGGTTTTACCGTAACAAAGCCTTCCTTATCCTGATCCCCCTCATTTATCGTGGCTTTTCCTTTATCCATATTTTGTACAGCTTGAGAGGGCCCAGGATTTGAAGCCACAGGCAGGACAAACATAGGGAATTTTCTTTGTAAGTGGCCATATTCATGGCAAATCCGGCAACGAAATGGAAGAGCTTCATAGTCAAGTTTTTGAACCCATGTGGTTGATCCGAACTGTATTTCAATAGAATATGGAATAGGATTGTTTAAATCAATTTCAACACAAATACGAGCAACAGAGATTACCTTTTTATCTAGCGTCTGTCCTGACAGCCCAACCGGCTTCCCAAGTAGAAGGGCAATCATATGCAAGATGTCATTTCTCCAAAATTCCAAGGGGAGCCACGAAAGCCGAACCCACACCGAAACCCATGACGGCCGCTCCTCTGATGGGTTGAAACCCACATGCCAAGGTTTAAGAAAGAGTCTCGCTTGGTTACAAAAATAGGGACCTCCTTCAAATGCTTTGTTACGATCCGCAAGACAAGAAAAAACCACCATAAAATAGTTGTTTGCACTCAGCATCACCTCCACATCACCTTCAGGGTTCCAAGTCTTCCTAACACAAGCCTCCACAAAGGGAAGAGAAATTCGGATGCCCATAAATTTACCAATAAGCGCATGTTTGGTTAAATACTCCACATATTCTGCCATCGAGTCTGGTTGAACCACTAGAACCGGCTTGGCTTCACATCGTTCCAAACATCCATTGTTCTTTAACAAGAGATTCCTGGCATGCAATGGGAAATCCTGTTCCTTCCAATCATTTTCACGCTCTGCGACGGACCTGATGCCATCACTACATTCCTCTAGTTGTTCATACCTCCTCCAAAAACTGCTGCCATCCTCGCAGAGCCCACCATATAGGTCTCAAAAAAATTCTAGCAAAGCAGCTTTCCTCATCAAACCCCCATTCACCTAAGTATAAAGGTGAATAATAAAATTAGATATCTAGGCTTTAATATAAATTAAAAGGATATGTCATTAGTTTATATTTATTAATATGTATGCATATACCAAGGTTAGATTAATATATATTAAGGTATATGGATAAAATAAATATATACCTATATTTTGTTTTAATCCTACACCTTAATATTATTATTCCTACAACTACTAAATTAAAATAATTCTAATATCTAAGTCTAAATTTAGTCAACTCAAAGTCAAAGGTGACATGGCATGAGATTTGAGTATGGTGGCATGCGCAGGGTATATAATGGCATGTGGTATAAGTGTGGTGGCATGTGGCATATGTGTGGTGGCATGTGGCATAGGTGTGGTGGCACATGTTGTGAAGGTTTTCCTCCATGGCTATTTTTTAGTAAGAGACTAGCTTGAACTATATATTTGGGCTAAACTCCTTGTGTTCAAACTATGCTAACTATAGAGAGTAAAATAGTATGAGCCAACTATGTGAGCTAACTATGAGACACTATTGTTTACTTGATACATTGGTGATTTTCACCAATCACATTTGAGAAAAAATCCTTGTATATTTTTTTGAAGATAATACAAAAGTGGAGATACAATTTTAATCGTGGTTTTTCCCTTTACAAGGTTTTCCATGTAATATTGGTGTCTTTTATGTGGTTTGATTTATTTTTATCTTACCTTACATTTTAATTTAAATTTATTAAATTTTATGCTATTTACATTTGTGTAATATATATACTTGGCATACTAATAATTTATTTTTGAGTTTGTTTAATATATTGCATTTGGAAAATTTTGCTTACTTCCTCTCCCCTTTAATGCTCCTCCCATCAATAACTATAAATCAATATATCATCAAATAAACTCAAATAAACACACTCTCACACAATTGCTTGGAAATAAACTCACATAAAAATCATATTAATATTCAAAACAAAATACACATTATAACAAAAATTTACATAAAGGAACAATCTCACAATAAGATAGAATCGCAGGCCTCTTTGAGGGGGCAACCTCCTTCAACACTTCATTAATTTACAAAAATATGAATACAGTGGTGCCTTCTCGCGTATTTAAAGAGTTCCCTTCCATGGTTGGCTTACATGCAAAATACCACCTGGATTACATGCATAATGCCACCCGAATTACATGCATAGTGCCACTCGAATTACATGCACAATGCCACTCGAATTACATGCACAAGGCCACATTACATAACCTATCTACCATATGTTACATAAAAAGGGTGCCATTTGTCATAGGCAATATATAAGCTAAAACTTAGAACATTACAAAATATTAATCATGGGTACTACCCACATTATTTAGGAATTATTACATCATGGAAGTTATTACATTAAGGGTTAGGATGGGGATCCTAACATGTCCTTCCCCTTGAAGAAGTTTTGTCCTCAAATCTAAAATGAGGAAACTGTTGCTGGAGTTGGTGGAGAGATTCCCATGTAGCATCTTCAGGTTGAAGCCCACGCCATCGAACCAAGATCTCTGTAATTGTACGGTTGTGAAGAGTGCGAGTCCGACGATCCAACAACTACTCAGGTTCAAGTAATATGGAGCCTTCTTCATCCAATTCAGGAAGTGTGGATTGAACCTGTACCTGTGTGCCCACAAATTTCTTGAGAGCAGAAACATGAAAAATAGGATGAATCTTGGAAGTAGGTGGGAGCACCAATTTGTAAGTTGTGGGGCCAATCCTTTGTAGAACCTAGTAAGGACCATAGAATTTTACAGCAAGCTTCTGGCACCTACGAAGTTGTATGGATGATTATTTGTACAGTTGCAAGCGAAGGAAGACCATATCACCTACATAAAAACTATGCTCAAAAAGATGCTGATCAGCTTGTTGGCGTATCCGATTATGGGTCATGTTCAAATTCTGCTTAAGTTGGCGAAGGACCTCAATGTGTTGACTTAGAGTGTTATCGATGACCTAGACCTTGGAGCTTCCAGGAATGTAAGAGGAAGGCATAGGTGGAAGGCACCCATAGACTGCTTCAAATGGTGTGAGTTTGGTTGCGGTATGATAGGAAGTGTTGTACCACCATTCGGCCAAGGATAGCCATTTGGCCCATTGAGTGGGATGATTTGAGACAAAGTAGCAAAGGTAGGTTTCCAAGCATTTATTAACAACTTTTTTTTGACCATCCATTTGCGGATGGTAGGCTGAACTCATTTTGAGTTGATTCCCCTGCAACTTAAACAACTTTTTATAGAAATGACTAGTGAAGGTGGGATCACGATCAAATACAATGGAGGTGGGCATGCCATGAAGGCGAAACATGGAGTCAAGAAAAAATTGTGCAACAATGGATTTTGTGCAAGGATGGGCAAGGGCACAAAAGTGAGCATATTTTGAAAGGCGGTCCACTACCACAAAAATAACTAACTTGCCTCGAGATTTAGGGAGCCCTTCTATAAAGTCCATGGAAATGTCGGTCCAAACCTGATCCGGGATAGGCAATGGCTGAAGAGTTCCCGGAGAGTGCACTATTTCACCTTTCATCCTTTGACATGTGTCATAGGCAGCAACAAAAGAGTGGATGTCCCGTTTCATACCTTTCCAAAAGAAGGTGCGCTTGAGTCGCTCATATGTTTTAAGGAACCCTGAATGGCCTGCAGAGGGAGTGGCATGCAATTCCTTCATGAGGAGATCTTGAAGTGGGGACTTATGAGGTAGAACCAGACATTTATGGTAGTGTAGATCATGGCCATTCCAATTATATCCTGGTGCAAAATCTGGATCATCCATTAGTGAGGCTATCAAAGCTTGTAAATTTGCGTCCTGACGTGCTTCTTGACGCAAGGAATCAATCCATTGGGAAAGTGGTACTGAGATGGCACACAACATACTTACGGTATCCATTTGGAAAGAAAGAGCATCAGCCAAAATATTCTCCTTTCCATTTTTGTAGGTGATATCATAATCATAGCCCATGAGTTTAAACACTCACTTTTGTTGGTCAAGCGTGGCAAATCTTTGTTCCAAAAAAATATTTGAGACTTTGATGGTCGATTTTTATGGAGAAGTGACGCTTAATGAGGTAAGGTTTCCAATGTATGACTGCATGCAATATGGCTAACATTTCCTTAGCATATGTGGATTTCCCTAGATTACGATTAGAGAGTGCCTTGCTAGTAAAAGCCACAGGTCGTCCTTCTTGCATCAATACTGCCCCAATACCATAACCAAAAGCATCACTTTCAATGAAAAATGGTTTAGATAAATCTGGCATGGCTAAGACGGGAGTGGTGGTCATAGCATGCTTGAGTTCAATGAAGGCTTGGTCAGCAGGCCCTGTCCAAGTGAAGGAATATTTTTTCAACATGGAGGTGAGGGGGGCATCTATCTTCCCATAATTGTAGACAAATTTGTGATAATAGCCTGTAAGCCCTAAAAATCCTTGAATTCCCTTGAGGGTGTGAGGTTTCGGCCACTCTTGAACTGCTTGAATCTTCTTAGGGTCAACCTTGACACCATCCTGTGAGACAATGTGTCCCAGATACTCTACTTCCATAATACCAAAGGAACACTCGGACCTTTTGGCAAAAAGGTGATGGGTGACCAACAAGCTGTAAATTTTGATCCACATGATTGAGGTGCTCTTCCCATGTGTGATTGTAAATCAAGATGTCATCAAAGAACACAAGGATGAAATTTTGCAGAAAGGGCCAAAATATGTTTTTCATAAGACTTTGAAATGTAGAAGGAGCATTTGTGAGACCAAATGGCATTACCAAGAATTCATAATGACCTTCATTAGTGTGAAAGGAAATTTTGGGGATGTCCTCATCCTTGAGCCAGATCTTATGGTAGCCAGAGCGGAGATCAAGCTTAGTGAAATACATGGTCCCATGTAGTTCATCGAGTAATTCATCAACCATTGGAATAGGAAATTTATCCTTGATCATAGTCTTGTTGAGTTCTCGGTAGTCAATACATAGGCACCATGAGCCATATTTCTTGGGAACAAGTATGATAGGCAAGGAGTAGGGGCTAGTACTAGGCCGGATGACACCAGCCTTGAGTAATTCCTGTACCAATTTTTCCAATTCTGATTTCATGGCATGAGGGTACCTGTATGACCTGATATTTGGTGGTGCACTACCCAAGAGCAATGGGATAGCATGGTCGTGAGAGCAACATGGTGGTAGTGTAGTTGGTTCTGCAAAGACAACATCATGTTTGTGTAGAACTAGTTGTAGGTCTGATGGAATTTCAGCCATTAGTGAAGTGGTTGGTTGGATGGAGAAGAGTTGTGCAATGACCCAACGTTTTGATTTCTTTAGCACTTTCTCCATACGATTGGAACTAATGAGATGAGGTGTTCCTATAGGGGAGACCTTGAGTAAGTGTGTTTGTTCATTTTAGGAGAATTGCATCTAGAGTTCTGCAAATTTCCAACTGATAGTGCCCAATGTACTCAACCATTGAGATCCCAAAACCATATCACATCCTCCCAACTGGAGGGTAAACATGTCCTGCTTGAGTTCATAGTCCCCTATATTGATCTTGACATTACAGAATTTTCCTTTACAAGGTAATTTTCCCCCATTGGCTACCATTACCTCGAATGAATTACAAGTGTGGATATACCAATTTGCCTCCTTAGAAAATCTATGATCAATGAATATGTGTGTGTTGCCTGAATCAATAAGGATGGTAAGATGTTGGTCCTTGAAAAATCCCACAACTTTCATGGTTTGTGGAGTAGTAATGCCTGCAAGAGCATGGACTGAAATCTCTGCCTCAGACCCCTATGTATCTTCTTCCTATGGATAATGTGTTTCATGGGGGTCCTCATCCTCATCACTCTGGTCAGTGTTAGCAGGTTCCTCAACATCTATCAAGAACAATATTTTGTTTGCACACTTATGTCCTTTAAAAAACTTTTCATCACAATTATAACAGAAGCCTTGGGCACGATGTACATCCATCTACTCTGTAGTCAGTCGCTTGGGTGTAGTAGGTTTACTATCCATTGAATTTTGGGTTCAAAAAGGAAATGAAGGTCAGTTTGGAGGAAACCGCAAGGTCAGACAGGCAAAACTGATAGCTTCCATCATGGAATGTGGTTTCAACATCTTTACTTCAGCTTAGAGATCCCATTTTAACCCATTGATAAAACAACTCGTGAAGAACCCTTTCGTCAATCCTCTTGTCTTATTGGCCAAATTTTCAAATTAAGTTTGGTAATCACGGACTAAGGATGTTTGTTGTAGTTTGGTCAAGGCCCCTGTGAAGTCCTCATACTCACTAGGCCCAAATCGGGTCAGTAGTTGGGACTCAAATTCCTTCCAAGAGAGATTTTGGTAGGAATTACATAACCACTGGAACCAGTGTAGAGCCTTAGATTCCAAATTTAAGGAAGCCATATGAACTCGATGATTTATGAGAACATTATGAAGTCTAAAGAATTGGTCAACCCTACATAACCACCCATCAAAATCCTTCCCATTAAATCGAGGGAAGTCCAATTTTGGCATTTTAAAGGATGGGTCATGGTCATTCCTTTGAGATTTTTCAGCCTGGTGTTCTGTTTTGAGTGGTCTCTTATGTAACTTGCTACCCACATTTATCAGTGTTTCTTCTAAGCAAGCACTAGTGGCCTCATGATCTAGACGAAGACCTTGGACCTCTTCCCTTATGGAAAATATTGCCAAGTTTAAATTCTCAATGGCTTTGGTTAAGGAGTAAATTTGTTCTAGCTCTTTTTGATGTCCACGGGTACCTTGGGCCATTTTGGAACCTTTTGTGACTAGTTACTAAAATTAGAATTGGGTTTCAAGACTTACTATTTTTAGTTAGTGTCCAAAAAAGTGCTTGGGTGCTATATATCAAAATGATCATATTGAAGAGGTGGTCACAATGAGCTATATCCCACAACACTACTTTTGGGTGCCCCTGACTTTTTTTTTTATCTCCTATTTTTTCGAGTCTAATGGTGTTTACAGTTTTTGATTTTGAGTTACAGTGCAAAATTTGGATACTGGAGCACTATCTATAATTGTTCTCTGGTCACTCGCTCACTGTTTTTCTCAGCCTGGATAGTCTCTCTGACACTACTTACCTCACTAGTCTAAAGATTCTCTGTATTGTGTAGGTTACTGTTATGACAGTTCTATTTTGACACTGAAAACTATAGTCTCTGACCTGACTGTGCTGACCTGACTGACCTCACTATTACTGCCACTGTAAATTTAACTGTTATTCTCTAGACTATCAACTTAACTATCACCCTTATATTCTATCCCGAATCCATGCAATGTATGTTATTTTTTTGGTAGAGGATTCCTTTCTCATATGCTCACTTTTGGGAATTTGGAATGCAGGTTTAAAAATAGGGATTTTTGGTTTGTGATTTTGTTGCAGGTTGAAGTTTTAACAGAACTAGGGTATGCTCAGTAAAGGAGTATGTAACACTCATAGGCCCTCTATTATACCATAGTGACGAACAATAGTGCTCGAACCAATATTTCAGGCCACTACCCAAGGAGGATTCCACACATACCCTTGAGCACACTATCTGCCTCTCTGACAGTACGTGAGGGTAATCGTCCGGGATGCTGTGTCCTATGGACTATGGATGATACAAGGCCAATAAGATTTCTACTGGATAAATTTTTTTTAACCCTAGAATGGTCTCATGATACACCCGAAGATGCGTGGGAGCTCAAGTTTGTGCACGAGTTCTGTCTGAGGCCTGGGTATTGGAGACTGATCGCCCCTTACTTCACAAGATGTTGTATGGGCTACCTAGCTTAGCCAATAATGACAGATCCTTCGTGATATTTTAAAACCCCCGACACAGGGTTTCTACCTACTCAACTAAAAATGACTATTTTTTATTTTATTTTTGACGGGCATGTCTTTTTTTTTTTTGATAATAGTAAAAAAAATTACATGAAAATAACAAAGGATTATGCCTAATAGGCAAGAATCGTTACTATTGCAGTAGAACTTGGCCCTGGAAAGTGCTCTGATATCACTTGTTAGGATCCTACTATAAAATAAACTCAAATAAACACACTCTCACACAATTGCTTGGAAATAAACTCACATAAACATCATATTAATATTCAGAACAAAATACACATTATAACAAAAATTTGCATAAAGTAACAATCTCATAATAAGATAGAATCGCAGGCCTCTTTGAGGGGGCAACCTCCTTCAACACTTCATTAATTTGCAAAAATATGAATACATTGGTGCCTTCTTGGGTATTTAAAGAGTTCCCTTCCATGGTTGGCTTACATGCAAAATGCCACCTGGATTACATGCATAATGCCACCCGAATTACATGCATAGTGCCACTTGAATTACATGCACAATGCCACTCGAATTACATGCACAATGCCACTCGAATTACATGCACAAGGCCACCTTACATAACCTATCTACCATGTGTTACATAAATAGGGTGCCATTTGTCATAGGCACTATATAATCTAATTAGGAATTATTACATCATGGAAGTTATTACATTAAGGGTTAGGATGGGGATCCTAACAGAATACTAGAAATATTTGCAAATGAAGGGCTAAAAAATGGAATTCATCAAACTCTAAAAAGTGGAAGGTGCATTGGTTAACCCAAATTATGTAACCAATAATTCATAGTGCCCTTCATGAGTTCTAAAATCTATTTGAGAAATATCATCATTCTTGATTTGAATATAATGATATCTTGAATACAAATCTAATTTAACAAATATTGTGCCCCATGCAACTCATCTAGCATTTCATCAATTTCTAGAATGGATAAATTGTCTTTAATATTGATTCTTTTATGTTCTCTAAACTATACACACAAGTTCCAAGACTCATCCTTATTTTGTACCAACAACACTGAAGAAGAATAGGGACTAATATTGGGATGAATAACCCTTGCATCATGAAGTGCCTTACCATTTTCTCAAATTTTTTTATTTTTGGGCATATGGATACATATAAGGATGAATATTTAGGGGAGGACTACCAGGAATAAGTTGAATCACATGGTCATGATTACAATGAGGGGGTAGTCCTTTGGATTCCTCAAATACTATGGCATGTCTTTGCAATAAAACTTGTAATTCCTCTAGATGATATTTATCCCCTTCCTTGGAATCTTCTATAGAAAGTAATCGAGTCAAAACCCAATGGGATGATTTTTCAAATAATTTATCATCTTATGTGTTGAAATAAATTTAGCATATCAAACCTTAATGCATCATAAGGTGAAATTCATTTCATGTTGGCTAAATTTCATCCATAGCTCAAACAAATCCCACAAGACTAGACCTAACATCCGTAGCCACTATGCTCCTAAAAAAATATCAAACCTACCTAGGGGTAATACAAACATATCCACCCTAATATTATATTCCCTTATTTGTATTTTTTTGATGAAAAGCTAAATTATATTAATAATAAAGTTTAACATGAAAAAAGTGGCGGGTGGCAATGATCACACCCCCGGAAGAAACAAGCCAACCCTAACCACGGGTTGGGAAACCACAAACCAGAGCTCACTACAAACTAGGCAACATCAATCAAACAGCAAGTGAAACTTGCCTCGCAATCGAAAAGTTTGTGGCCGCACGTCTACGTTGGAGTCCCATGGAATGGCCAAGGTATGCGGTAATCCATCCGTGTGTCCCTGATCCTCATGAACATTTGAATCTCCCCAGCCCTGTCCTCAAGATCTATCAAGCTGGCGATTATGTGCACTTATATCCCCTGCATTCCAGGCACGATCCTGTGTGCCACCATTAACTTCCACCAGCTCATCCCCGACACCTCTGGGTGGAGAACATGATGGTGATTGAATTGGCTGTGCATTCCATCCATCATTGTAGGTAAAACTGTCATGTCCCCAACCTCCCTGTGCATGCACCAGACGTGGCAGTTGATGAGACCTCGAGCGGGAACAGGATGTCTGTTGTGCGTTGTTTGGAAAAACCCTGCTAACTGAGCAAGGTGCATTTTTCCAGTCATCCAAAAGTGCCTTCATGTGCGCCTGCTCAATGTCAAGTTTAGCCTGCTGATTGCAAATTTGGAACCATGTATCTTGAAACACCTCTATTTTGTCAGCTAGAGAAAATTCATCAGAAGGAGTTTGATGCTGAAAAACTATCTTGTTTCTAGATTTCCACATGTGAAAAAGAAGACTAATTCGAAATATGTGCCACACTTTGGACAAGGGAAGAACAAATTTAATCTTATCCCCTAACAGAGCTTGCTGCCAAGTAAGGGATTCATCCTGGAATTGGGAAAAAAAGACCATCCCCATTCCCAGGCACTCCTTGCTCTTGTGCAGAACCAAAAAATATGAGGAGAAGATTCATCCTCATTACATAATGCACATTTAGGGTTTGCAACTCCCAAGTGCCCGAGTCCTGTCTCCTAAGGGTAAACTTTGAAAGAGAAGGCTCCAAGCAAAAAAATATTGTTTTGGCTCAAGAAAAGAAGACCAAACTATCTGAAATCGAGCCTTCCAACCAGAAACCGCCACTGGATCTCCCCATTTATCATTAAGTCTAGGGACCATTGGCAACATTGGGGAGAGCCACTTGTAACCCAATTTAGCTGAGTAATTCAACAATGGTATATCCGAACACCAGGACCAATCTTTCCACCATGGCCTCTGAGAGTGCCGCCCACACTTGTGCCACATGGAAAAGGGGATAATGTCAATTACTGAGTCATAAGTGAGCTTGTCACCAGTGCTCAACTGAAATTGTTGTTTAAAAAGCGGCCAAGGGATCCAATCCCTCGAGGTTTGAGAATAAAAATCAGAAACTGTAGATATACCTTTTTTAAAAAACTTTTGGGCATGAATCCACGGGACTTGAGCAAGAGGAGTTCCCTGAATGTTAATCACCGAAGACCACCAGATGTTTAAAGAATTGATGGACAGTCCTTTATGGCCTCTATTCCCTTTCCACTTAAGCCAAGGAGTGAATTGCTGCCATGATTTCCAAATACTTTTAATCACAAAAGAACCAGATATTTTCACAAAGACTGGCATTACAATTAGGGAAGGGAGGTCAATTCCTCTCCAGGCTTGTTTGTTCAAAGGCAGCCCTGAAGAAATACAATGTCTGATGAGGATTTTCTAGGCCTCCGAGCCTTTAAGGGCTCGTATGATCCATTTGGCACAGAGAGCCGTGCCTTGTCTTTTACAATCAACCATGCCCATTCCTCCTGAAGCTTTAGGTAAACAACACATATCCCAAGCAACCCGGTGAAAACCTTTCTTCTCAACTGAGTTTGCCCACAAAAAATTCCTCAATAGTCTTTCAAGCTTAAGGTAGCATGCTTGTGAAGGGACCCAACAAGAAGAGTAATACACATGAGTAGAGGCAAGGACCTTAGAACAAATCTAGAATTTTCCTGCCAGAGACATCTTCTTAGTAATCCAATACTCAAGCTTTTTCTCAACTTTCTGCAGAACATAGTTCCATAACTGAACAGGGGAACCATAAAAGGCAAAAGGGATCCCTAGAAATTTGAACACTTCTCCTGGAAAAATCCAATGCCATTGAAACTGTTCTAGCCAAGGAGGGAGCGGGGTAGGGGACTGCCGATAACAAGAAGTTTTTCTCCACTGAATACTAGAACCAGAGGCCTGACAAAAAACTTCCAAACATCCGAGTGCTTCCTTCACTGAGTGTTCCTCCTCTAAAAGAGTGAGAAAAGAGTCATCAACAAAGTGACCATTAATGAGCTGACCTTGGTTATCATGGAGAGAAATACCCTTAATTTGGCCCAAAGAAGCATGCCTAGCAAGCAAATATCCAAAGGCTTCAGCAGCAAGGATATACAGAGAAGGAGCCAAGGGACAACCTTGCCGAACAGATCTGAACAAACCGATTGGCCTAGTTTGATGATTATTCAAAGATAAAACAACTAAAGCATCCTGAAAAAGAATATTGATAGATTGAACAAACACAGGCCCAAACCCTAAAGACTGTAACATGGAAAGAATGAAGTTCCATTCAATTCTATCATAGGCCTTTTCAAAATCAATTTTCAAGAAGAGGGCTTGCTGACCAGATCGCCTAGCCCATTCCATACCTTCCCAAACTGCAATGACATTATCCAATATATATCTGCCTTTAATAAATCCTGTTTGCTCCGGCCTAACAATAAGAGGCAACAGGGGCCGGAGTTTCAGAGCCAGGGCTTTGGCAATAATCTTATAGCTGACATTGAGCAAGGTAATTGGCCTCCAATTTGTTATACATTCAGGATCCCCTTGTTTTGGAATGAACTTGATATTACCTCGGTTCAAAATTGCTCCAAGAGAGCCACTGTGCATGGCTTCAAGGTAGACTTTGTGTAAATCAGAACCAACAAAGTCCCAACATGCCTTGTAGAATTCACAAGGAAATCCATCCAAGCCTGGGGCCTTCTCATTGGCCATTTGAGTTAATGCTGAGGCAAGGTCATCAACAGACAAATACTTTTCACACTCCTCTCTTTGAGCTACAGAGAGTTTGTTAGGGACGACATCCATGCAAAGCTTGAGAGCTTCATCCCTCTCTGGAGAAGAAGACTGAGCAGCAAAAACTTGAGTGTAATGCTTAACAAAAATGTCAGCAATACTAGGTAGAGAGGTATGGCGAATACCATTGTCCACAATAGCTTTGAATTTAGTGGCATTGCGAGGAGGACGTAACTTTTGGAAGAATTCCTTAGAAACTCTGTCCCCAATTTTAAGCCAATGTAAGCGGGCCTTGATCTGAGCACCTTTAGCTTCATAGAGCTCTACCACCTTGAGCTCATGACGAACCTGAGCAGCATGCCCCTGCAAAACAGGATAGAGAGGGTTGGCTTCAAGCCTACAAGAGGCTTTTGTCAGTTCAGTGCGTAAAGCAAGCAAAGAATATTTTCTAAACTGAGCAACTTTCTTGCCCAAACTGCGAAGAAGGGCTGTGGTTCGGGATATAGCATCATTCCACCACTCAATCCATCCTTCTTCACCAACAGGTCTGTCCCCCAAATTCCAGACTCTCCGAATATGACACATCATGGAAGAATGCTGAAGAAAGGATGTGTTAAGAAAAAACTGAGACTTAATACCCTGATCAAGTACCACATAAGATAAAATAGTGAACATAATTGGGGAATGATCAGACCCAATAGTACCAGCAATAACCTCCACAACTGGAGCATCACCATGCTTTCGATGAAAATAAAACTGGGTATGGTCTGACAACATAGCTCTATCTAAACGTTTGAGAATCCTTGCCCGCCCAACTTGAAAGTTATTCCAGGTAAACCAAAGGTGCTCATCAAAAGAAGCAGGAGAAAGACAGGAATTAGGGTCAGACAAACATAATTTTTTTTTCATAAAAAACCAGGCTTCACGCTCACCAAGGGCCCACCTGTGGTTTAGACCCCCAATTTTATCAGAAGCACGCTCAACCATATTAAAATCTCCACAGACGATCCAAACTGCAGGAGGCAAAGAAAAGGCACACCATTTCCAAAGCAAACAACGCTCCGGAGCACTATTGGAGGCATATACATTTAAAATTCCAAAGGACATTCCGTCAACTTCAAGCAAAATCCAAACAGCTTGGTTAGAAGGGTCAACCCCCCAATCAACAAAATTCCCATGCCATCTATTGGCCAAGAGAATAACAGCACCACCACGACCGGGAGGGTGCTTGGTGGAAAAAAGTTGACTATTAGGGTAAATGAGCGCACAGGCACACTGCAATTGGAACTCGGTAATTTTAACTTCTTGCAAGCAAACAATATCTGGGCCCCCATACTTGGTTGCACAGAAAGTAATATCATCGCGGACCATGTATCTTCGAACTGGGTCCGTCAGTCCTCTAACATTCCATGATAGAAAAATCATTCTGACCTGTCGAGGATCAAACTTCCTCTGACCTCATCAGAGTCACCAAGAATAGCAAGCGACTGAAACGAGTTGCTAGAAAAGCTTCCCAGTTGTCGGTTTTTGTCTGCATGCAGACCCTGCACTGGACTACGAGACCTTCGTCTTCGGGCATTCATGCCTTCTTTTTGCTCCAGCTGGTGAGCAACCATGGAGACAGAGAGGATACCATCATCTTTAAGAGCCATCGACATATCTTCAGCCACAACTGCTGAATTGGAAAGGATTTGAGTACTTGGGGAAGCATTCTGGGATGGAACTGGGACATGCAAGGGCGGTTTTATCGCTGTGGCTTGAGCATAGGAGCCAGCAGGTTGACCCCCCTAAGGATTATGGATAGAGGACTGGCCTCCCTGAGGGCCTTTACCAGGGACATGCTTGCCTTTCTTGGAGACCACCTTCCAGTCACTGTCAGACCCATCTTTGGTTGGCTGGTTTTTCTCATTAGAAGCTTGATTAACAGGGGTTGGGCCCTTGGATTTAAACTTATCTGCCATTAAGGGACAATATTTAATCTTGTGTGCGGCAGACTGGCACCTGTAACAAGTGTTTGGCAAATTGACATACACCACTCTCTGGTGGATATTAGTATCACCTACCTTAATATCAATAAATTCCTTGAGGGAATTGGCCAAATCAATTTTCACACAGAGCCGACGGGTAGGCCGAGCATTATAGAAGCGCTGAGGCTCTTCACATACAAATTCCCCAACTTTCATGGCAACATCACGAATAAATGGGACCAATGCCATTGGCAAACCTGGGAATTCAACCCACACAGGGACAACAAGAGAGACACCATTGGCCACCTGGAAATTCTTGTGCCATGGTTGACAAATAAGCAAAGTGCTATGAACATAACAAGGACCCTTTCTAAGAACTTTTTTGACACACTCTAGATCAGAGAACCGAATATGAAAGAAACCTTTGGTCAGGTTTTGCACAGACTCTACAAAGATACCATATGGGTTCCAATAGCTTTGAAACCAGTTTCATAGAATTGCATCAGAGGGGATACGGCCCAAGAAGTAGCCTATGACAGTATTTTGCTCTAGCCAAGTACAAGCTTTATTGAAACTATCGAGGGGAATAGAAATGTCTGGCACATTACCTTGTGGAACACCGTGGGAATGAACTTCCGAGGTTGCTTGCCCGCCATCCTTTTCTCCATCGGCTTCACCAGACGATGAACCAGGAGGAACCAAATGTGACATATTAAAAAAAAACATAGTAATTCCGCCCAAGGCGGATCAATAATGGAAGGACAAAGCAACAGATCCCATCCACTGGCACATGCTGCCTGTGACGAGGCCAAAAATCACACATGCAAACGATGAACGCAAAGTCGGCTCGGCTCCTTAGGATGAGTTGTAGAGCAAAACCCTAGAAAAATACATGAACTTTAAGAAAAAAACCTTATTTGTATTTTGATATTTTGACACTTTTCTTTACATGGAAGGATACCTCCTGTTGAGTGGTATTTTCACCCGATTGTGAAAACACACTCTCCGATAGGATTTGGGTTCTAAATCCTCTGCTTGCAAAGAAATTAAACAAGTAACTTCTCCAAGGTTCCTGTTATGTTAGCATTTTGCATCTGTGTATTAATAATCTCAAATAAAGATATTCAATTAAAATGCTTGGAACACCTTAGTGGTTGCAAGTAATCGAAAACAAGGGGCACTCGTGGTTTATTTTACTGTGAAAATTTAATGATTGTTCATTGAACCCTGATAAAGCAAATGTGATTTGATCTCTATATGACCATGTCTGTAACTTCAAAATGAAATTTAATGAAATGCCATAACATGAAGGAATTATTTATGGATTTTGAAGTTTTTTAATTTTTATTTTATTTTAATGCTTGAAAAATTAAAATTGGAACTTCTAAAAATAAAGTGCAGCAAAAAAGAAAATAAAATGCAAAAGAAAAAGAAATTAAAATTGCATTCAGTTTGATGCTATCCCGTCCTGGCAAAACCGAAGATGTGAGGTTTCCATGCATGCAACCTAACCTATGGGACCTGCAAACATGCACAATCCTGATAAGCTAAGTGCTGATTCAAAGGGTTTTGAAATAAAATTCAAATTTTGAACATTCGCCTAATGCAACCCACAAAAGTGGCATTTAACATTATCTATAAATCCGAAATCTAAAAAATAAAAGAATAAACATTAAATCTATAGCATGCACAGAAGATCTCCTTCTTTCTTGCCCACAAGATGCAAATTTCTGAACACTCCTGCATTAAAGATAAATCCTGTTACAATAGCAAAATCTCTGGTTTTCTCAAAACCAGAAAAAGGGGAAGAAAAACACTCCCAAGCAGGCCCAGAATGGCTTCTCGCCTTAAGCACTGCAACTCTGCCCGTAGCGGTTTTTGACCCTTGTACCAATCTATGCCTCTGATTTTATACTTTCTGATGCGGTTCTCTGTTTCGCCCTGCGACGCTTCGTTTCACCTCCTAGAATGCATCGTTTCGTATTCCCCACCTTTTCACTGCTTTTGACTTTATGTTCGATGCCGAAACGTTCGATATTCTCTGTTAACATGTAACGCTTCTGCAACCCTGACACCTGTATACCACGTGTTTCACGCTTTTCTGCATGTTCTGTAATGGCCCCATGTAAATCGTGACAAAAATAGCATGTAGCCTTGCTCCTTTACTTTCACCGTGAAAACGCGACATGTCGCGATATCGCGACATTTTCTTGCCAACAGCCTTGCCAATGCAACCTGTCGCGAAATCGTGATGTTTTTCTGTTTTGAGTTGTGAGGCTGCTTCTTGTCATGAAATCGCAACGTTTTTTGTCTTTGTACGCCTCGGCTGCAACTTTTTGCGAAATCATGACGTTTTTCATTTGGTACGCTTTTGGCCACAACCTGTTGCAAAATCACGATGTTTTTCACTTGGTAAGCCTTTGCCAGCTTTTTGTCGCAAAATCGTGACACTTTTCTCTTCCATACACCTTGGCTGTTTTTTATCGTGAAATTGCAATGTTTTTCTGCTTCATGCTCCCTTGCTACTTTTTTGTCGCGAAATCGCTATGCTTTTCTGCTTCGTGCCCCGTTTGACTGTCTTGATCACGATTTTGCGACATGTCAAGATTTCGCTACGCTTTTCTGCTTCGTGCCCTGTTTGACTATCTTGACCGTGATTTTGTGACATGTCATGATTTCGCTACGCTTTTCTGCTTCGTGCCCTTTTGACTGTCTTGACCGTGATTTTGCGACATGTCACGATTTCGCTACGCTTTTCCATTCTGTCTTTCTCTCTCCTCTCTGGACCGCGATGGAGCAACATGTCACGATTTCGCGACACTTTTTCATTTTCGGCCGCGATGGAGCAACATGTCACGATTTCGTGACACTTTTTCATTTTCGGCCGTGATGGAGCAACATGTCACGATTTCGTGACACTTTTTCATTTTCGGCGACGAAGCAACATGTCGCGATTTCGTGACACTTTTTCATTTTTGGCAGCGATGGAGCAACATGTCGTGATTTCGTGACACTTTTTTATTTTCGACCGTGACGGAGCAACATGTCGCGATTTCGCGACACTTTTCATCCTTGTGCAATTTTGCCTTTTTCTTGATTTTTAGCATCTGGGTCATTGAGATCTTCTTTGAAAGCATGCAAAAAGGGTGGGTCCCCAATTTTGGGGTGTGTTGTGGATCAGCCACAACAAATGGCGACTCTGTTGTCAAATGCTCCTGAGCATTTTGTGAGAACCCAACCTGGAAGTATACAAACTCGGAAACCAGCATTAGCACATAAGAAATATAAACGAATGCCCATAGATCAAAAATACATGAATCATCAGAATTGTTAAGTATCAGCTCGGTGTGTGCAATGTGTTTTCATTCCCTATCGTTTGAAATTGATCAACATTCCATCGTCAGTTTTACATGAATGCATATGTGAGATTGTGAATGATTTGTGTAACCTAATAAATATGCTAAGAGATTTTGCTTTTATAAAAGGCATAGTCTTTCTTCTAGTATCATACACAAACATTCAAGATTATCAAACCCTCTTAGGATCAACTATATGTATAATGAATTGCTTTATTAGATCCCAAAGTTGGTTATGAGTCCCTACTATCTTGAACCCATGTGTAAGTGAAAGTGAAATCAGAGCTTTGGGAAATCAGACTCCCAACCTAATCGAGATGGGAGTTTAACCCTATTCTTACTACTCTGATTTGGAATTCATTACCTCACTTTGAGCAAAATAATTTAACCAATTATGGAAGAAATGGTCATGCTAGTCTAACCCTTTGGACAATCAGTGGTCTTGTTTTTTAGACAAGACATGTTGCCATGCATGGGCATACTTAACCCCATAATCCAAGACTTAGCTTCATTTCTTTGGACCTTGGGGATGACTACCCATCCTTTGCAGAGGACAAGTAGTACGATCCTTCCAATCCAATATAAATATGAGATGGGAAAAATTAATTTTTTACTTCTTGAACCTTGGGGATGACTACCCATCCTTGCTAGGGACATGTAGTACGATCCTTCCAATCCAAGCTTTAGATGTAAATGGAGAATATTAATTTTATTGCTTGGACCTTGGGGATGACTACCCATCCTTTGCAGAGGACAAGTAGTACGATCCTTCCAATCCAAGATTTAACATGAAATGAGACATAGGAGCTTTGGGGAATCGGATTCTCAACCTAAGCGAGATGAGAATTTATGCCCTATCCTTACTACTCCATGTAGGTCAAATCAAAGCTTTGGGGAGTTGGATCCTCAACCTAAGTTCGATGAGGATTTAGCCCTATCCTTACTACTCTGATTTTAGGCTTTAAGCTTTATGGAAGTGGTCAAAACCACTGTCTTAAGGATCATGTTGCATAAATAGGATAGACATGAAATACTTCTTTCGCCCAACCTTTTCTTCCAAGCAAGGTTTTGATCATTTTGCTCAAGATCCTTTTTAATGTGTATAAAATGTGCTTGGTTCTAGATATCTCAAGACTCAGTTCCCAACCTTAGGATTTTCTTCTTATTTATGTGATAGCATAACCTTAAGAGGATTTGACACACTTTAATGATTTGTATTTGAAATGCATATGCAACTAAGATGGCATGTATGTGCAAAGTGAGATGTAATATGAATGCATTGTCTTTTGAATTGCAGATGAAATATTGCCATATAAAACTGACTACTTCATGCATCACAAGTTTCAAACGATATTATTAAATTGTTTGTATTTCTTGTGGAGCTTTCTACCACATAATTCCAATGTTCCATATTTCCCCGATCTAGAACATAAGTTAGCATCTCAAGGCAACTTTTTCATCATTTTTTTTTTTTTATAGACAAACAAAACATGTCAAATAAACACACAACTTTAAATCCAAATCCAAATAGCAATCCCAAAAATGAAAATTTGAAAACACAAACCCAAAACCCAAAAACCAAAATCTATATACAAATGTACACTATAATACAAGATGATGCAAAGCTTGGATTATCACTTTCCTGGATCCCAAACATGATTAGAACATTTCAACAAAAATATAACATGATATGCATGCCAAATGTTGTGGGAATCCCACAAAAACAAGACTAGACCAAACAATGCAACAAATTTCCACTTGCCATGCTCACCATACCAATTTGATTTAGTTCCAATAATACTCCCATAGGTGAGCATCAAATTACTAAAATGATTAGACAATAAATGATTTTCAATTTTATCATGTCTATTCTTTAAAATGTAAACTTCATAATTCCATCCTTGATTTAGAATTAGGCTATCTTTTCCAAATATGCAATTTTGTAAGTAGGAGCCTATTTCTACAAATTTCAAAGCCAAATTATTTTCCAAATTTGTAGGCCAATCAAATTTGTGTAACAATTTACAAGCATCTAGGATATTTACTAAATTAGGATCATTAAAAGTTTTTATCCTAGATTCAATTAGTAATTGTTGATGAATTTGGTTTAACAATTCAAGTGCATCAACTTCTTTTCCATTCATTAAAACAATGTTATTAAAGGTGTGATTAAAAATTATACCTTGTTTTTCATTTACCTTTAATGACATTTCATCATAAACATCAATCAAATTCAAAACATGGTCATGCAAATTTTCAACCCTCAAATGTTTTTGGTCAAAGTGTATGTCCCATGACTCATCTTGATGATCCTTCATTTGAGTTGCTTCCAATTGATCAATCTCTTTGTCATTTGGTTCCAATTCTTTGTTCACTATCCATGGTATCTCTTCATTTGAATCCTCAAAATCATCATGCAAACTTGCATCCACACCTTCAATGAATTTATATTCAACATGATCGAATTTTGTCACCTTTTCAAATCTTGTGAATATGAGATCTTCGTATGATGTAGAAGGTTCAACATCCCGCATATCAAGTGAAATATGAGTTTCATCTATAGGGATGTGAGAAAAGAATGCATTATCATATCTCCCCCAACCATTGTGAAAATTGTCATCCAAATCCATGGAATGAAATTCCATGATGTTTGTGACATGATCTTTTGATTCATTCATCAATTCTTTTTCTTCTTTGTCCTTGGTAATAGGATCATTATAATCTTCCAAAATTTGATGAGATTTGAAACCCTCTTCCAAAACATCCTCAAATTGTACAGGAGTTGTAATATCTTCCTTTGAGTAGGCGATTATGTTGTCCTGTATATCAATTGGCACACAAGTTTCATTAGTAGTTTTGGAATGAGTGTAGTCTTCCCACTTCTTCCAAGCATCATAATAATCATCTTTCAAAATCAAGTGGTGACGTTCAACTACTTCTTCAACATCTTCCAATTCATCAATATGCTTCTCATCAAATTCATCTTCACCTTCCTTAGATGGTTCAATTATTTCCAAAAGTGGGTTATTTCTTGAATTCAAATTTATAAGGCTATCATCGTCCAAATTAGTAACCCATGATTCAATTTTATCATAATTTGGAGGGTGAAGAATTTCTTGATCTTTAATTTTACACATCTCATCAATAGTATCTTCCAAGAACAAGTGGTGAAATTCTATCATGTCTTCAAATTCATTTATTGATTTTCTCCCAATTTCACTTTCAACCACTTCATTTAATTCTATGGTGGGTTCCATCCTATCACATATATCAAACATTGTTGAATTTAGAACCCCTTCATCTAGATAATCGTGTATCTCTATCATGATCCTCACTAGTGGATGTTGTCTTAGCAATTTGCACCTCCTCGTGGACTACATCTAAGGTGGTTGTAAGATTTGGATATTCAAATTCATCCCCTTGATCATTCACCTTAGGTATCATTGGAGTGGAGGGTGCTATGTTTGATGGTTGGTGTAGGTTGGCATCAAAAGAACAATCTCTCATATGAACATGTTGTGCCTTTTCTTCTTCAAGACCTTGTCGTTCTATCTCTTCTAAGACCTCATGGATTTTCTCTAGGGACAAACCACTCAGTTTTTTCCTCAATGAGTGAAGCAAGTGTGGGGTGTATGGCTCCTAGGTATACTTCCATGGCTTCCTCTTCCAATGTGTTAAAATTTTCCCACATTTGGGAGTGCAACTCACGAAATCTTCCATTGAATTGACTCAAGGATTCATTAGGCTCTTTACATATGGAGGTAAACTGATTTTTCAAGATTTCTAAGTCAACCCGATTACCAAAATGGTAAAGATAGGTTGCTTCTAGTTGTATCCAAGAAGTCCTAACCTCCATGGGTAGTTGGCTGTACCAAAAGAATGGTTTATCATCCAAAATGTATGCAAATAACTTACAAGCCACCTCCTCATAGAAAATCTAGAATTTACATAATGTATCCTTGTAGACATGCAGTTTTTGCAAGTATCCTAGTGGCACCTCTTGATTAAAACATCGTAAAAAATCCAATAACATTGTAGGAATTTGATAGGGTACCACAGGTATAGATAAACCCTCATAATGATCCTCTATCATTGATACCATTCTCTCTCTTAGAGACACTATTTCAGCTCTTAGGGATACCATTTGCTCCTCAAGTGTTGCCATTAGTGAAACTTAAAATGTAATTTTAGAACCAAATCTATTGAATATTCAACCTGCAATGTAAAAAAAAATCAAGTTAGCATCAACTAAGAGATGTACTTATTAAAATCAAATGTCAAGTAATTGCATGAGACCAAAATTTTCAAAATTAAATCAAATCACATATTTCTGTATGAACAATCGTAAAAGTGTTAGAATAATATACAAACATACCTGAATTGCTTAAAATAGAACAAGTAAATAAATTCAGGCCGTCCTTTTTACAATCCGCTGAGTGTTAGAGGACTAAAGCATAAAAAATTTAAATTTAAATAACACTAAAATAAACCCGTTCGGCCCTCCTAGCACCAATCCGTTGAGTGGTGTTAGAGGCCGAAGATGCTAATCAAATGGACTTGAAATATTTAGCAATGTAAAGCTCTTAAACAATTATAAACCCGTAGCATCTAAAATCATGATAAAATAAACCCCTTCATGCC
The DNA here is from genome assembly GCA_028583015.1 of Wollemia nobilis. NCBI lineage: Eukaryota > Viridiplantae > Streptophyta > Pinopsida > Araucariales > Araucariaceae > Wollemia > Wollemia nobilis. Next base: position 1,534,404 of record JAQPPZ010001152.1, on the reverse strand, counting down.
CTCCTTCTAGCGCCAATCTGTTGAGTGGTATTTTCACCCGATTGTGAAAACACACTCTCCGATAGGATTTGGGTTCTAAATCCTCTGCTTGCAAAGAAATTAAACAAGTAACTTCTCCAAGGTTCCTGTTATGTTAGCATTTTGCATCTGTGTATTAATAATCTCAAATAAAGATATTCAATTAAAATGCTTGGAACACCTTAGTGGTTGCAAGTAACTGAAAACAAGGGGCACTGTGGTTTATTTTACTGTGAAATTTTAATGATTGTTCATTGAACCCTGATAAAGCAAATATGATTTGATCTCTATATGACCATGCTGTAACTTCAAAATAAAATTTAATGAAATGCCATAACATGAAGGAATTATTTATGGATTTTGAAGTTTTTTAATTTTTAATTTATTTTAATGCTTGAAAAATTAAAATTGGAACTTCTAAAAATAAAGTGCAAGCAAAAAGAAAATAAAATGCAAAAGAAAAAGAAATTAAAATTGCATTCAGCTTTGATGCTATCCCGTCCTGGCAAAACCGAAGATGTGAGGTTTCCATGCATGCAACCTAACCTATTGGACCTGCAAACACGCACAATCCTGATAAGCTAAGTGCTGATTCAAAGGGTTTTGAAATAAAATTCAAATTTCGAACATTCGCCTAATGCAACCCACAAAAGTGGCATTTAACATTATCTATAAATCCAAAATCTGGAAAATGAAAGAATAAACATTAAATCTATAGCATGCACATAAGATCTCCTTCTTTCTTGCCCACAAGATGCAAATTTCTGAACACTCTTGCATTAAAGAATTAATCCTATTACAACAGCAGAATCTCTAGTTTTCTCAAAACCAGAAAAGGAGAAGAAAAACACTCCCAAGCAGACCCAGAATGACTTCTCGCCTTCGGCACTGCAACTCTGCCCATAGCGGTTTTCGACCCTCGTACCACTCTATGCCTTTGATTTTATACTTTCTAATGCGGTTCTCTATTTTGCCCTACGACGCTTCGTTTCACCTCCCAGAATGCATCATTTCGTATTCCTCGCCTTTTCATTGCTTTTGACTTTATGTTCGATGTCGAAACGTTCGATATTCTCTGTTAACATGTAACGCTTCTGCAACCCTGACACCAGTATACCATGTGTTTCACGCTTTTCTGCATGTTCTGTAATGGCCCCATGTAAATCATGACAAAAATAGCATGTAGCCTTGCTCTTTTACTTTCACCGCGAAAATGCGACATGTCGCGATATCGCGACATTTTCTTGCCAGCAGCCTTGCCAATGCAACCTGTCACGAAATCATGACATTTTTCTGTTTCAAGTTGTGAGGCTGCTTCTTGTCGTGAAATCATGACGTTTTTCATCTCCGTACGCCTCGACTGCAACCTGTCGTGAAATCGCGACGTTTTTCACTTGGTACGCTATCTTGCGACAACCTGTCATGAAATCGTGACATTTTTCACTTGGTACGCCTTTGCCAGCTTTTTTTCATGAAATCGTGACACTTTTCTATTTCGTGCCCCTTTGCTGTTTTCTGTCACGAAATCGTAACGTTTTTCCGCTTCATGCTCCTTTGCTGCTTTTTATCGCGAAATCGCTACGCTTTTTTGCTTCGTGCCCCGTTTGACTGTCTTGACCACGATTTTGCGACATGTCACGATTTTGCTACGCTTTTCTGCTTCATGCCCCATTTGACTGTCTTGACCGTGATTTTGTGACATGTCACGATTTCGCTATGCTTTTCCATTCTGTCTTTCTCTCTCCTCTCTGGACCGCGACGGAGCAACATGTCACGATTTCGCGACACCTTTTCATTTTCGGCCGTGACGGAGCAACATGTCACGATTTCGCGACACTTTTTCATTTTCGGCCACGACGGAGCAACATGTCGCGATTTCGCGACACTTTTCCATCCTTGTGCAATTTTGCCTTTTTCTTGATTTTTAGCATCTGGGTCACTGAGATCTTCTTTGAAAGCATGCAAAAAGGGTGGGTCCCAAATTTTGGGGTGTGTTGTGGATCAGCAACAACACCTCCATTGTGAATCATGGCTTCAAAATGATTTACAAGTATTAATATAATAATTCCACTATTTGGCCACTCATGGATCAATAACGTTGTGTGCTTCATGAGTCAATAAGAATTATTACTTGTTGTTCTTTAAAATGTCCTATCACTTTAATAATTTGAGGAGTTGATATTCTTGCTATGGCAAGATTTGAGATTTTTGATTGGGATTCATTAAGGGATTTTGACTATTCTATATGTTCCTCCTCTTGATGATCCTCTTCCACCTCTAAATATTCTATGGTTGTTACCTAATTCATATCAAGCAAATACAATTTTTTATGTACACACTTATGCCTTGGTAAATACTTCTCATCATAGTTGTAATATAGCCATTGCGTTATTTTGGAATCCATCTCTTCTTGTGTCAATTTTTTTATTGTAGGAGATTTATTAGCAGGATATGGTGTTGGTTTGGATGAAAAAAGATGGTCAATATTGATAAAATTTGGGAACACATCCTTGGGCTTTCAATTTTTCTTCTACCAATCTAACCAAGGTTATTGCCTATTGTAATGATTGTGGCCTCAATATTTTAACTTTATCTTTAATATCATCCTTCAAACCACTCACAAAACAACTTTGGAAGAATTTAGGACTCAAACTAGTGGTATGGTTGGTCAAATTTTCAAACTATGTTTGATAATATTGAATTGGTAAAGTTTGTTTAAGTTTAGAAATGAATCCTGTAAAATTTTCAAAATCACTAGGACTAAATTTAGTGAGTAGTTGTTTCTCAAATTCAATCCAAGTAATATTGAGGTTTACATTCATGAGCCATGGAAACCAATGTAGGGCATATTATTAAAAATTGAAAGAGGTAATTATCAGGCACATATAATGGGGAACATTATGAATATTGAAATATTGTTCTTATCAACACATCCATACCTTTGGATCATTTCCATAAAACGTAGGAAAGTCTAATTGGGGTGGTTTTACCCATTGTTATTAGGAGCTTCCTATTGTTGACTTTTGGTTTCTTTTTTTCTTATGGTCATTGGAACCAAATAGACCATGTGTGTGGGTGTTATTAGTTATACAACTTTCTGAGTCTATAATTTTTCCATTTAATTTCTCCTTCATTTCATTATATTCCCTTAATACATAGGTCAAGGAGTGATGTAGAGATTTTATATCCAACCTTAATTGATTTAAATTATCTTATAATTGATCCTCATGATTTCCCTAAGACTCTACATGAGTGGCAATTTTTTTATATAATTCTTGTACATTTTGTTGTTCCCTAGTCCCTATAGCCATGCTCTATGATTTTTGACATTCTGATGACACTTACTAAACTTATAAATATTTTCTAGCAGTTACTATTGTTAGTAATGATACCAAAAAAGTGTTTGGGTGTTATATGTCAAATCAATCACCTCAAAAAATAATCAAAATGGGCTAGGTCTCAAAATAATATTTTTTAGCACTCCAAACTTCATTTTTCCTAGGGGAGTATTGTCTTCAAGTTTTGTTTATTTTTCTCCTAAAGTCTTGGTTTACTCTAAAAATTGATTTTTTTTCAACAACCCCTTATTAAACTCTGCACTATCTATTATTTACATTGTTCTATCTAACACTACATTACTAACATTATAGCTCATTGTCTCTTACAACTGTCTTGGAAGACTCTGTTACTAACAATTTCCCTATTTGTTATGATTCATAACTATCACAAATAACTATTACTAACTCTAACTACATTCATACCTAATTGTTACAAACTACATTTCTTAACAAAACCTATTTGGTTGTTATTTTCACCACCAATTCTTTTATCTATTTCATGTAGTTGATTCTGGAATAGTGGTCTCATTAATATGTTCCATTTTTGTGGTAGGATTTTTGGTTTAAGGTTTAACATTCAATAGAAACATGTTATTATAAGATAAGGTATATGTATTCTCCATAGCCCTCTATTATACCACAATGACAAATGATAGTGCTCGGACCAATATTTTAGGCCACTACTCAAGGAGGATTTCACACATACCCTTGAGCACACTACTTACCTCTCTAACAATACAAAAGGGTGATCTTCTTAAATTTTGTATTCGATGCACTATGCAAAATATAAGGTCAAAAATATTTCTAGGGCTAAAGGTTTCCCCTAGTCCTATAAGGTCTATTGATATACCCAAAGATACGTGGGAACTCAATTTTCTATAAGATTGTTATATGAGGCCTAGGTATTGGAGCCTAGTTACCCCTCACTTCACTAGATACTTTATGGATAATCTAGCTTAGCCAATAATGACAACTCCTCCATGATATTTTAAAACCCCAACATAGGGTTTCTAACCTATCTAACTAGAACAAGAAAATAAGAGCTCAATATTTTTATATATTTTTAGGGATACTATGCAAAAAAATGAAAACACAAGAATTTTATACCTAATAGTCAAAATAGTAGGGCAAGAATTGTCACAATCATAGTATAACACAACCCTAGAAAGAGCTCTAATACCCCTTGGTAAGAAACTTATATTTAAAATAAGCACATCCACAAAAATATTGTAATAAAAGTAGTAATTTCATAAAAAGAACAAATAGAAAATGTAAATTTAGAAATCTCACAAATTACAATATGGAATCATGGGCTTCTTCGAGGGGGAAACCTACTTTAGTATTTTGATTTCAATTATGCAAAAATATACATCAATTTATATTCCTCATATTTTTAAGACTCTTTATAAGCCTACATAAAACTCAAAGTTGCCTTACATGCAAAATTCCACCTAAGCTAGAATTTTCTACCAAACAAAACAATTACATTCTTTATAACGATTACATAAAATGGTACCACTTGTGTAGGCATCTCTAGTACCACAAATTATTACAAAACGTTACAAAATATTATAATTGGATCCTATAGACACCAAAATAAAGCATCTTAAATGCTAATTAATTAATTATAATTAATTAGTATGTTTAAAATTAATTAAATTAAGTAATATTAAATTATATAATCACGTGTCTAAGTATTAATTAATTAATTAATTAATTAATTGGTTAATTATTACCTAGGCTCCCCTTCCATGTCACCTCCACCTCACTCTAGTTCCACCTCACATCCCTCATTCTGATCACATGCAAGAAAAAGATTACCCTCTTTCTAGATTGCACATCTAGTTCTAGTTTGCACATTTAATTCTAGAATGAACATTCAATTCTAGATTACACTATCTATTCCATATTGCACACTCAATTCTAGATTGCACATCTAGTTCAATTTTTACACTTAGTTCACCATGCACATTCAATTAACTCTGCATACATGTCTGGTGAAGATTCCAAGGAGCATGTTTGTTTCAAATTGCATGCACATTTTGATGATAACTATGAGGTGTGCACATCTGGTGATAATCACAAAATAAGTTTATATTTATGTGCAAGCATGCACTCTTTGTGATAACATCAAGGCAAAGAAAAACTTCTAGTTATACCACTTAACTGGTTGAGCCACCACCTCATTTAATCCCCCATGGTATTTCTATAAATGCACCCCCTTTATTCTCATTACATGGAGGATGGTATATGCATTGAAGCATTGTTGAAATCCTAAGCCCACTTTGCATCCAAACACCCAAGAAAATCATATGCAACCATACTGATCCTATTCCAGACATCGATCGCAACGTTTCACAAGCACCAACCTAGCTTTCGAAAGCAACAGAACACCACAATCCATGATAGTCTAACCCTAGATGGTCTTAGTCTATAGTCATCTAGATCCAAAGGATCAACATCCAACCCACATGTAGAATTCCAGATGTAGCGCAATGTAGCCAGATGCAACATTAACCCAACATAGTAGTAACCACAACAACAAAGGAATGGTTTTAATTTGTACTTTTATTTTATAGATATTTAGTATCCTTTTGCATTCTAGTTTTAATTTGTTTTAGAACTAGGCCTCACTTTGGTAGACTCAATACGTATTATTGATTAGTTGTATTATTTTTTTTTTGCAGGTATGTAGATCTATATCTGATAGATCCAACAAATCCGATCTTGATCTAGATCCAAACACTAATCAAGATCTAGATGCAACAATAGGATATTCTAGCTCACGGTTGTTCATCCTTAGATTTTCATGGATTGTAGCCATATAGAACTTATATGGCTATGTATTTAGCAAATCTAATCCTAATATAGATCTAGACACCAATCCAGATTCAGACATAGTAGTAAGATATTATAACTCACGGTTGTCCATTCTTAGATGGTCATGGATCATAGTTGTCCAGAATTCAAACAATTAGAATACATAGTCATAAGACCCCCTAATGGCCAATATTTATACATGGATCAGGATGATCCAAATACAAATCTAGCAGATGAAAATGTAGACTCAACCACATATACCTCAGCTCTAATAGACCTAGATATAACAAAGTGGTAGTCACGAGAAACCCTCTCATCCAATGCTATAGCAAAAAAATTATACATGCACCATTATGCATTATAAAAGTGGAATCAGTCCCTTCCATACACATTTGTACAACCCCACAAGGGCTCTATTGTAATAGAAAAAAGAGGACAAAAGCATATAAAATACACACTATTTATTGTTCTTTATTTACATTTTTTCCAGGGTGCATATTTTTATCGTCTACAATATGGCGATCATGGTGGGACCTTTCCCTTGATTATTTTTTTATGTAATAGCTTGGTTATTTGTTGTTTTCATGCTTAATATAGGTCTATTTTTTGCATTCTAGAATTTTTTGACCATTCTACTATTTTGGATTTTACACAGGTTGTAGACTGTGTGCATAGACAAAACTATCTAATCTAGGATTTCTTGAGATTTTAGTTGTTTGGCATTAGATGTTCTTAGGCAGAATCCATTTGATCCTGAACGGTCACAAAGAACAGTTACCACCAACCCTAGTCTTCAACACAATGTAGGACCATAGGTAGGGGAACTATTATTCCTTTCTATTCTAAGTTTAAATCAATATTGGTTTTAGATAAGCATATTTAATTTTTTTGGTTTCTTTTTGCTTTTGTACTGTGGATGATAAGAATTTCTTTTTCTTAGGCTAGAATAGTTGATTTTTTAGAAAAAATTAAAAAATAATAAAAGGAACCTGTTGGTCCGAAATCTGCCACAGGAAAGGATTTTTACAATTGCACCCTAGACCCGGCCAACATTGAAAGGCTGGAAGCAAGAAATGGCTTCCAGACCAATCTCCAGAGTGGGCTGGTTCCCTTTACTATTCTAAATTTTTGGTTAAAGATAAGGGTTGCTGGAAAGAAATCAAAAGTTGCAGAAAGGAATGGGAAATATAGCCACAGGCCGAAGTGATGGGATCGGAAGATAACAGCAGGAAACTTAAAAATGCGACAACAGCAAGTAACATAAGATGTCAGCTCAATTCTCACACAACTGTATGTAGCAAATCTCTCCAATATTACACTCCAGAAATCATACTCTCATGGCGACACTTAAATCCAAGATGCAGAATTTAAATACAACAACCATTAAGAAATACGAATACTATAAGAAATGCAACCTGACAGAAAAGAAAATCACTCATACAACCGTTGCTGAAAATCTGAAGCCAATACTTTTATTCCTGCAGATACAATTCCAGTTTCTAGCAGAGAACTCTCCAACCACCCTTTCAAATGAAGCTTACATTGGTTTTTATAGAGGGCCGTCCTCTTTGCAGCATTAAATATTTGAAACCGACTTCCTTGTGATCTACAATTATGCATTGGAAATTATGCACACGATCCCCTTAATTGCAGCCTTGGAGACCCACAAAATTGAATGAACCACCTTCATTAAATTTGTTTTTTAAACATGTGCATGAAAAACCGTTAAAATGATCCACGACCAGCAGTTTCGAACCAAGAAAATCTTTAATTTTGGTGGACTGGGTGCTCTTCGACCTTGACCGCATTGAAAATCCGCAAAGCATTTAATTCGGGGCAGCATTTAATCTTCGAAAATCGGAAAAACCTCCTCGAAACTCACAAAACTGCTTTGGGCCAACAATTTAAGCATTAATAATTAATAATAACAATAAATGTGGCAAAAATGCCAACATTCTTGGCGGCTCACGGGGTATACAACTCGCTGTATGCAAGAATCCAGGCCTGAATCCATTGGGCTCAGAGTCAAGAAAACTTAAAGTCAGCTGCTATGGTACATCTCAGTGGACTGCTGCAATAGAAACTTTTGCTGAATGATTGAAAGTTAAAGAAATCTGCATTTGGCTGAACTGAACATGGAATGGAAATGAATGGAATGAGATCCCACGGATGCGCAGGCGGTGAAATGCAAATGGAATGGTAATATGATGAAATGGATGAAATGAAGAAAAATAATGCGGTAGTCAGTAACAGAATGATGTCGTACTACCGACTGCAATGGATATGGAATGAAAGTAAATGAACTAATGGAATGGAAATGGAAATATGAAGGCTGTGGAATGAGATTGAACTAAACTGTAAATAAATGCGTAAAATGACAGAACTTAGAAGAAAGGGATAAGAAGGAACGGGAATAATAGGAATGGGGAAAAGAAACAACAGTCGTGGCTTTGTTTTTTTTTTTACTGCAGAAGAAAAAGAAGAAGGAGGAAGATGAAGAAGGGAAAGGAAAGAAAAAGGGAAGGGAAAAGAAGAAAGTGCTAGAAAGCCACCAAACTATTGGGATTGGAAAAGCACAAAAGGAAAACAAGCACGGACGGCTCGCAAGCAACAAGAACCGAGGTGAACAAATAAAACAATTTTTTTTTTTTTTCTCTTCTATTTTTTTTTTTCTAGTTTTATATATCTATATACAAGGGTTTACGACATGATTGGCATGTCGCCACCACAAACCCGATCTCAGGAGTTATCCGGTAAATCTGCAATGTCCCGCCCAGATTTGGTCATACTTGAGTCGGTCCCTGAAATTGGGCTGGCTTCTTCCTGTAGTTCTCCCTTCGACAGTGGCAGTGTCATGATTCAAGAAGTTGACTATCTGCTCATTATCTTCAACGACTTGCCCAAAAGACTTGCATAATGTTGCTCCTGCCCCATCTTTGGATTTAACCCCATCAAAATATAGCTGCCATAAATGATCTGTGACAACATTCTGATCAGCTTGATTAGGCAATTCCTGCTTCATGTCACTCTCAGGCTTTTGGATGGCATAACAGCCGATTTCAGTTTCTAGCATGGCATTAAAATTAAGCATAGAAAACTGATCATCCAACTGAAGATTATTTAAAACTTCATTCAGCAAAACAGAGTCTTCAGACTCGTCGATGAGCATGTAAACAGATCGCACTTCCTTTTCCTGTTTCTTCCAACTTTTCAATGTGAAAAGAAGAAGGCTTTTCATTTTGAATCCTGAGACGCCTACCCTTGACAGGAATTTCTAAATGGGAATAATCTAGTGCCAAATAACCCCCTAACTTGGCGGTAAACTCCCTAGATAAACACATACTAAAGTAGGGCTCTAAATCAACCACAACAATTTCTTGGATAACAGTAACTTGGGGCATTGTATGCAGAGTAATTGGAACATCCTTAATCACACCCACTATTTTTATAGGCGTACCATCTAATTGCAGAACTCCAGGACTACTCCGTGTGTACTCCATTCCCATTGCTTCACAGACTCCCTTGGGCATTACAGTTGTGGCAGCACCAGAGTCGATCATACAATTATGGACAATCCAACCCTCTATGTGCAATGACAAATAAAATGGAGGTGGCCTATTTTTTCCAGTAGCAGAGGTGGTTAAAGTTTGTGCATACACTGTCTGGGTAGGACCTTTTTCATTATCCTTGACAGATTTTAATGATTCCTGTAATAAGTCTACTTGGCCTGGCAACTGCAAAGCATCATAGAGGCTTACCTTAGCGGAAGTCTTCTTAAGTTCATCAACTATGTTGTATGAAATTGCAGCAGAATCTTTCTTTTCAGCAGGTTGTTCAAATCTGGTACGATACTGCTGTGTAGCTTCCACCCGTAGTCTCTTTGTCAGTGATGGATACTTTAACTTTTCACGAGCTTGCTCTTCTATTTCTGATCTTACCGGTGCAGCTGCGGCCTTGTCTTGAACTCTGTGGAAAGCAGGATCCTTCGGTAATACAGGCGCATCAGACTTTGGAGCTGGCTTTTGCACAGCAGCAGGCACTTTCAACGGCTCTAAGATAGCAGGATCAACTGTCACGGGCTTTTTTCCAGTCCTTGTCAGAACTGAAACTTGTTCTTCAATTGGAGACATTAAATTATGGCCAGCTTTTGAGATCATGTTAACTTGTCCACCCGAAGAGCTGGCAGCCAAAGTCTGCACATAATTCAGGTGTACCATACACGTATCCTCTCCATGAGGATCATTGCAGGTTGAGCACCAATACATTCTGTCTGCAAGGGCTGCATCTTCATTTACTAAAGCAGTCAAGCTTTTTTCAGGTGCCTTACTAGTCGAGGCTGCTTGATCTCTAGTAATTTGAGGAGGTTGAAATCTCCTTGGCTGGAAATCTCTTTCAGCTTGTTTCCTCTCAATGAGGGTGATCTTGTTTCCCATGGCCCTAATTGCTGAATTTGCAGACTTAACCTCTTGTAATAAGGCGGTATATGGATCAGGGTTTGCAGGTGCAGGAGGTGCTGGCAAAGGCAAAGGAGCTGGTGGTGCTGGCAAAGCTGGAAATGCAGTGGAAACGGGAGATGGTTGCATGCTAGGTGCAGGAAGCGGTAAAGGAGCTAAGGCAGGCAACTGAGGAGCTGGGACAGGTGCAACCTGAGGTGCTTTAGAGCTCCATGATGGTGTGGGATACATAGCTGGCATAGGCTGTGGTTGTGAACCAGAATATAAATACTGAGGCAAATCTGGAATAAGAGGCATAGTTACCTTTGGTGGAAGTTTCCCTATAGCAATCAGATCAGCTTCTGCTTTTATTGCTTGTTCAAACAATTCTGGAAATGTTGTCACATTGGACTGCCGAACCGCCCAGCCAATATCCGAGTTGAACGCTCTCAGGTAATAAAGTGCAGCCAATTCATCAGCAGGCCGAATGCCTTCAGGAATTTTGTGCCAGGTTCTGGTAAATCGGACATTAAAGTCAGCTATCTCCTCCTGTGGATGCCTCTGGATGACAGTAAACTGATTCAATAATGAGAAAGGGTCAGCCTGTTCATGAAAATGTTTAACCAAAAAATCACCGAACTGATCCCACGATGTTATAGTGCCTGGAGGCAGCGTTCGGTACCAAAATAACAATTTACCTCTCAAAGAACATACCAACAACTTCACCATTACATCCTCATCAGTAATATCATGGATAGCAGCTAAGGAAGCTACATCATTTATGTGCTCATAGGCAGTCTTACCCGTACCATCGTAAGTCGGCAAAGCCTTCAGTGCAGCCTGAGGAACTGGATTCTGAGCCTGCAAATTCAAGGCTCCAGTGCTGTTCCATGCCAAGAATTTTTTGAGTGGAGGATATTGTGCCATTGGAACTAAGGAATATGGTTGGGAAGATGAAACACTAGCAACAATACCAGGGTTTTGTTCAGCAGAAGATGGAAGGGATGGGGAAACTAATCTAGAATGCTCACCACTTCTTGAACTATCAAGTTCGAAAAATTTGACAAGATCGCCAAATTTCTTTGACTGTGATCTCGTGATCATGAATAATTTCTGAGTTCAACAAAGTCACCAAATAACAGGCAGGCGTCCACGATCAAAAATCCGGATCTTCAACTCAGCAAAGTCGCCAGATGAACTTACAAATCTCCGCTATGAGGCCAAGACAGCTCATCAAATCTTGAGACCTCCGGGTGTTAAAAAAAATGTGGATTTTTGTGAGACAGAAGAAGTCTGTCCCACCGGGCGTGCCAAAAACTGTTGGCCACCGGAGGGTTTTTAAATTGCACTTTGGAAAATTAGAAAATGGCTTATCCCACCGATTATGAATTGTTGGTTCCCTTTACTATTCTAAATTTCTGGTTAAAGATAAGGGTTGCTGGAAAGAAATCAAAAGTTGCAGAAAGGAATGGGAAATATAGCCACAGGCCGAAGTGATGGGATCGGAAGATAACAGCAGGAAACTTAAAAATGCGACAACAACAAGTAACATAAGATGTCAGCTCAATTCTCACACAACTGTATGTAGCAAATCTCTCCAATATTACACTCCAGAAATCATACTCTCACGGCAGCACTTAAATCCAAGATGCAGAATTTAAATACAACAACCATTAAGAAATACGAATACTATAAGAAATGCAACCCAGACAGAAAGGAAATCACTCATACAACCGTTGCTGAAAAATCTGAAGCCAATACTTTTATTCCTGCAGATACAATTCCAAGTTTCTAGCAGAGAACTCTCCAACCACCCTTTCAAATGAAGCTTACATTGGTTTTTATAGAGGGCCGTCCTCTTTGCAGCATTAAATATTTGAAACCGACTTCCTTGTGATCTACAATTATGCATTGGAAATTATGCACACGATCCCCTTAATTGCAGCCTTGGAGACCCACAAAATTGAATGCAATGTACATGTCAACTTCGAAGAACCACCTTCATTAAATTTGTTTTTTAAACATGTGCATGAAAAACCGTTAAAATGATCCACGACCAGGAGTTTCGAACCAAGAAAATCTTTAATTTTGGTGGCCTGGGTGCTCTTCGACCTTGACCGCATTGAAAATCCGCAAAGCATTTAATTCGGGGCAGCATTTAATCTTCGAAAATCGGAAAAACCTCCTCGGAACTCACAAAACTGCTTTGGGCCAACAATTTAAGCATTAATAATTAATAATAACAATAAATGTGGCAAAAATGCCAACAGAACCAAAATCACACACTACATGATTCATAAACATCAACAATGTTCAATTTCATCACCAACCGTGGATTGAGACCAATGAAAGTGGAATTCACCTCCTTCCATTGGCTCGCCCACTAGACACCATAGTAGCCCCCATGACCAATTTCTTAGACTTCATCACTAGGAAATACCCCACTTTTAAGAGTATCTTGGGAGGGGTTAGGTTAGATACCCTTTTGTTCATGTGATTTAATAAGTTGTGGACTCATAGCTATTGTTATTATCCAAGCCTTCTAGAGGGTGATGCAAAAGTTTGGGTAGATCAGTAATAGGACTTAGATAGCATGACCTCTTTTAGGAGGTTATTTTATCCCCTCTAGGATAGCATAAGCCATAATCATCCTAGGAGGCCATTTCAAGCATTATTGTACCACTTATTGTTAAAGAGGTAGGCATCAACACGCCCGATTAGACTGCATTCCACCACCACATTTGTAGTTTAGGTTTATAACCATTAAAAACACACAAAAAGAGTAAAAAATAAAATAAAATCCAAAATAACATTCAAAACCATACAAAAAACCAAAAATAGTCCCAACACATCAACCCAAACATTAGCACATCGAAATAAATAACATTAAAAATATTGTTTAATTGCTTGTTTGTGTAGATAGAAAAATCCACCATCACCACACCATCACCATAAAACTCCCAAATACACATCTCATACATTTCTCACTCAACTTATGGTCTTGACTCAAATTCAAGTCCAAGCCCAAGCTTGAGCCCAAGCCATCACCCAAGCCATAATGGACCAATTTGGTCAAACCTCCCATCCATCCATCACTCCTCTAACTTAGTAGGAGGTAGCCTCACAACCACCTCAAGGTATCTTGTCTAGCTACATCCATCATCCCACCACCAACCCACCTGAGGCACACAACTCGAGTACCACTTATCACCATGTTTCCACTAGAATTCCTAAATCTACCTCACCAGGGATCCCTGTGTCCCCAAGCTACATCACCCTAATCAATGTCGATGTTCCATGTGCCATACATGGTGGCCCCTTTCCCCATTACATTCATCATTACCATCCTTCCATTAAACATTCTACCCCATTTGTTGAGCAAGGTGTAGTGATAGTATTGTCATTGTTGTCAACACACTCAGATGGACAGGTTGATGCAGTGGATAGTTGTCATTGTTGTCAACACACTCAGATGGACAGGTTGATGCAGTGGATAGTTTTTTAGAGGTTTTTCAGAGTATGTATAGTGATCAATTCTTATGAGGATGTTTTTGATGTTCGGATGAAGTTGTTACAGGTTGTTCGTGTAAATTTGCAAAAAATGAAAAAATCATCAGGAAGTTGTCAAAAAATTGCAAAAGTTGTCACGGGCATAGTTGGACAAGATGGATCATTTTATAACATGCCATCATGTCAGGAAACAGTCCAGAATAGCGTTGGAGGTGTCAGCACAGTGTTTGGATTGATCGATGATGTTTTCGGTATCTTGGCGGATGATTTGGCAAGTGGTTGTATAGGCCCAAAAAGGGAAGTTTTGTCAAAAGCACTGAAAGAAAACAAAGAAGAATTTGATAGTTAAATTCAAACTGGAGGTGGTAATTATCTTGAACACCATGTGTTCCAAATTTCCACCAAAATGGAGAAACGAGGTGAATGTTACAAGCATTGCAAGACTGTCAAAAAAACACTCTTTTTGGAAAAAGTGTGTAAGTAGCAGTGTTTGTGGAGGTGGTACAGGAAAACCATAAGGATTTATGTAGCGATATTCTTACTGGATGTATTTAGAATTGCATAGATTCTATATTTCAAATTTCATAGAAAATAGAGCTACGAGATGAGAGTTATGATTGTTGCAAAAACGGTATAGGTAACTTTTATGTCAATTTGTTCCACTTGTGCAAAATCCTTCAGTTGGCCGTTTCGACCTTGCAGAGTTGCTAGAGTTTCAATTTTAGTGTTGTTACACCTTCAAGGCATCAAATAGAGAATCTTTCATTTTTGGTTTGTGGTGTCATGTGGCTCCGAAGTAAGAGAACAAGTAAGGTGTCAATTCTTTGCATGTGACATGTTTGAAGAAATGCCTTCTCAAAAAAAAATAAAAAAGGAAGTTATATTGTTTTAAGAAGATTCATTAAAGAAAACCCTTTTAAAATTGAAAAAGGAAAAATAATGCAAGTGTGTGCTTTTTAAGTGACGAGGGATTTTATTGAAATTTGAGGAATTTATTTTGTGAAGAGAGAAGTGTGTGGAGAAATATAGAGTGAAAATCCATGATTTTTGGAGAATGGTGAAAAACGTCACTTCAGTATTTTGGGCATAACTTTCTATATGATATCTATTTTGGCTAAAATTTTGATAGGGGTTCACAGACAAAGTGCTACACAATACCCAGAAAGCGTTTAGCAATGGGCAGAACGAGATAAGAGAACAATTAATTTTTTTTGTGTGAGAAAAGAAGATTCAAATTCTGAGTAATGCAGAGAGAGGGATGTTATACTGGATGAAATAGAAAGTTTTAGATTTTGAGCTTATAGACTATAGAGGGTTCTGTTTTTAGTGAAGACATTCATATATGTCATTTTATTATCAATATCAAAATAAAGTGTGTGCTTGGTAGAGGGGTTGGTGCTCCTTTCTATTGGTGCAGATAAATCAGGGGTTGGTGCTCATTTTTGTTGGTGCAGATAAATCAGGGGTTGGTGCTCCTTCTAGTGGGTTTTGGTAAATTGATTTTAAAGTTGGTGCTTTGCAAAGGTTGGATTTGGATGGGAGTCCAAACAATCATTTTTGGGGATGTAGCCAAATCGGTGAACCTTGGTACATCTTGTGTTGTGTGATGTTCTATTGTTATACTTGCTTTATTTGGTTTTATGTTTTCATTATTTTGGCTTTGAGTGTTGAATATTTATGTTTTAAAGAGCTACACTGATTCACCCCCTATCAGTGTCATTATGAGACTAACAATTGGTATCAAAGCAAGGTTACTGAACATGATTAACTGGCTAGGGTGATCTTGGAAGTGACACAATGGCAGGTGGTGAAGGCTTCTCATGAAACAAAGCACCATTATTTTATGGAACTAATTACGCATTTTGGAGACTCATGATGCAAGCATATCTTTGTGCTTTAGGATACGACATTTGGGATTCAATAGATAGTGGATAAACAATACCCACAACTTCTCCAATCGATGTTGTCGATAAGAAACTATGTGAGAATAACTCAAAAGCAGAGAATGCTATCATGTGTGGATTAGTGGATAGTGAACTGGTAAATATTATGGGTTGTAAAATAGCAAAATAAATATGGGAAAAATTGAAGAGCATTCATGAAGGAGACGTTAAGATCAAGGAGGCCATGTTAAAAACACATCGAGCTCAGTTCAAAGTATTAAATATGAATGACGATGAGAATCTAGAGGCATATATGCTGAGAGTTAATGAAGTCATTAATGCGATTAGAGGACTCGACGAGGAAATCAAAGATTCTATCATTGTGAAAAAGGTATTAAGATCCCTTCCCCAAATATTTGATTCTAAAGTTTTAGCTATAGAAGAAGCTAAAGATCTAAATTTTTTTAGTATGGATGAGATGCATGGTTCTTTGACTACATATGAGATGAGAATAGGAAAATCTAAACCCACAGACAGAGAAGCTGCTTTTAAAGCCCATAAAAATATGAAAGGAAAACAAGAATTCGGGGAAGAAGAGACATCAGATGAAATGGAAGCAAACTTTGTTCGAAAACTAAAAATGGGAAAAGGAAAATATAGAGGAAAGTTATCATTTAAAAGTTTCAACTATGGAGGCGTTGGGTATTTTGCAGCTAAATGTCCACTTAATGAGAATAACATAAGTTATGAAGGATCGTACGAAGAAAGAAGTGACTAGAAGAAAAAAACAAATTTTAGAAAAGGTAACTTCAAGAAGAAAAGTTTCATCTCCAAGAATGTCATTTCATTAGAAGATAGCTCCAGTGAGGATTCTAAAAAGGAAACAGGTGAAGCTCTTTTCATGGCACTCAAAGAATAAAAACTAGAAAAATAACAGGAATGTGATGAAGAAGAAATTGACGTAGAAGTGAATTTGGAAGAGGAACTAATTGCAGCTCTAGACGAATTGAAGATAGAAAGAAAAAAGAATAAGAAAAATTTAAGAAAGCTTGAGGATGCAAATGAAATCATAACAAATTTTAAAGTACAAATAGAAGAATCCAAGAATATATTTGAAGATCTCAAAGTGCAAATAACCATGAAAATAGATTATTGCAGCAAGCTAGAAGAAGAGATTGTTGGTTTAAGAATGCAGCTAGAAGTGATGAATCAAAAAATTAGTTATTATCACAAACATGAAGAAAGTTCTATGAAGCTGGATAAGATCATAAATAATCAAAATACTATAGACATCAAATTTGGTTTGGGTTTTGATGAAGGAGAATCATCAAATGGATCAAATGTCATAAATGAAGAATCCACAAAGAATGAAGAGAAGAAACAGGTTGATCAAGCAAAAACGAATCATACAAATGAAAGCAATAATGCAAGGCACGAAATGAGAATTGACAATGATGGCATCACCAATGTCACACATCAAAGAAGAAGAAGATTTATGGCTCCTACGACAACATGGCGAAGACCACCACCCAGGTTCAATCATCTATTTTCTGGTTACTATTTTAAATGCAATGTTTATGGACATAAGATCTCGGATTGCAAGTATAATGTAGGACCAAGGAATTTTACCAATAGAAATGCTTTTTCACCTTTGATTGATTATGCAGTAGAATGTTATAACTGTCATAATTTTGGGCATATTGCAAGAAATTGTCGAAGTACATTTGCATCAAATCAATTTCAGGGAAGAAAATTTCAGCCAAATGGAATAAGACAAAATAGAAAATTTCCCGAAAAAACATGCACAAGCTACTGAAAAATAAAAGCCAAAACAAGAGCCAAAAATTGTAATAAAACCTAAGTGAAAAAAAAAAGAGTGACCTAAGGAAGAAAATGAATCCTTGATTGTATAAAAAAAAAATTAAAGCGCAGAATAAATCCGCACCATGGATAATTGATAGTGGATGCTCCAGTCATATGACAGGTGACAAAAAAAAAATTGAGAAGTTGCAGCAATATGAAGGTGGTTCAGTAAAGTTTGGAAATAATGATGGAGCTAAGATAGTTGGTAGAGGTTCATTTAAGATTAGTGATGGAAAAATTAGGTCAAAAGAAGTCTTGTTTGTGGTTGGTCTAAAGCATAACTTGTTGAGCATAAGTCAGATTTGTGATAGAGGTCATGAAGTGATATTTAAGAAGCAAGGTTTTGAAGTCAAAAAGGCAAACAATGGGAAGTTGATAGCAAATATATCAAGGACATCTGGTAACTTGTACACTCTCTCAGAGACTTCAAAAGGAGCTTGCTTGATTGGACAGGAAGAAGAGAATTGGTTGTGGCACAAGAGGCTCGGTCATATCAATTTTGACAATCTAGTAAAAATCAACTCAAATAAAGTAGTGAGAGATATTCCCACCATTGGCAAACCATAAAATAGCATTTGTGCTTCATTTCAAAAGGGGAAGCAAACTAGAGTCTCATTTAAAACAAAAGAGTACTACACAAGCAAACATTTGGAACTAGTACATACTGATTTATGTGGACCCATGAGAACGCAAAGCATAAACAATGACAAATATTTCATGTTGTGTATAGATGACTATTCCAGGATGACATGGGTATTGTTTTTGAAGCATAAATCAGAAGCTCTTGTTCAAGGTTTTCAAAAACCAAGTTGAGAATCAAACAGGAAAAAGGATTAAATGTTTAAGGTTAGACAGAGGAGGAGATTTCATTTTAGAGGATTTCACAGAATATTATGAAAAATATGGCATTAGGAAATAGTTTCCAATAGCTAGGACACCTCAGCAGAATGGTGTGGTAGAAAGAAAGAACATGATAGTGCAGGAAATGGCATGGACTATGTTGACTGAGAGTAGATTAGCAGATAGATTTTGGAAAGAGGCAGTCCATATTGTATTATACATCAAAAATAGGTGCATGTTGAGGATGCATGAAAGCAAAAATCCTTATGAGTTGTGGTTCAGTAAAAAGGTAACAACAAGATACTTTAAATTTTTTGGCAGCAAGTGTTACATCAAAAGAACTGAAGAAAACCTTGGTAAATTTGAATATAGAGTGGATGAAAGTATTTTTCTTGGCTATTCATCAAAAATCAAAGCTTACAAATGTTGCAACAAGAGGCTAAAGAAAATTTTGGATAGTGTCGATGTTAAAGTTGATGAAGGAAGGGAACGAGTAATTAGCTATGAAGAGAACTACCCAATTTATGAAGAGTTCATTGAAGGAGATCAAGAAAAGAAAATGGAAAAGAAAACAAAAATTGACTCAAAGGATTCAAACAGTGATTCAAAAGTGGAAGAAAATAAGAAATTCAAAACAGGCAGCTGACAGAAAGATCATCCTATAGAGCAAATAATTGGAGACCCCACAGTTGGTGTTCAGACAAGAAGAATATTAGTAAATAAATACTCTTTATTATCCAGCATTGAGTCCAAAAATATTACTGACGCAAGCAAATATGAAAGTTGGGTAAAGGCAATAAATGAAGAATTAGATCAGATCGAGAAAAATAAAGGGCGTTAGTACCAAGACCCGCAAATAAAAATGTAATCGATACTAAATGGGTCTTTTGAAACAAATTGAATGAAGACATACAGGTAGTCAGGAACAAAGCAAGATTGGTATGCAAAGGCTATGCTTAAGTTGAAGGTATTCACTTTGAGGAAACCTTTGCATTTGTGGCTAGACTAGAGGCAAATAAAATGTTTTTGGCTTTAGTAGTTTACAAGAATTTCAAAGTTTATCAAATGGATGTGAAATCAACATTTTTTAATGGAAAACTTGAAGAAGAGGTTTATATTGAGCAGCCAGATGGTTTCCAGCTTGGTGATGATCCCAACTTGGTTTGCAAGTTGAAGAAAGCGTTATATGTCTTAAAACAGGCACCCCAAGCATGGTATGCAAGGCTAGACAATTATCTTACTCAACAAGGATTCAATAAAGGTATGGTGGATAGTAATTTGTATGTCAAAACAAAAAATGGTCATCATATTGTTCCTGTTGTATACGTAGATTATATCATATTTGGCAGCAACAAAGATGAGTTGTGTAAATATTTAGTAAATAAGATGCAAAAATAATTTGAAATGTCATTGATTGGTGAACTTTCGTATTTCCTTAGATTGCAAGTTAATCAAAAGGATAAGGGCATATTTATTTTTCAAATTAAATATGTGAAAGAGATACTAAAAAAGTTCACAATGGAGGATTGTAAGCTAGTTAGCACTCCTATGACGACAGGTTGCAAGTTGAGCAATGATGACAAATCTCCACATGTTGATCAAACTATGTATAGATCTATGATTGGTAGCTTATTGTACTTGATAGCTACCAGACTAGATATTTTGTAGGCAGTATGCATGGTAGCACAATTTTAGGCTAGTCCTAAGGAGACTCATGTGATAGCAATGAAGAGGATTCTTCAGTACCTCAAGGGTACTATGGAGTATGGGTTATGGTATCTAAAAGGTAAGGACTTCACCCTTATTGCGTATTCAGATGCAAATTGGGGAGGATTTGTAGATGAAAGGAAGATTACCAATGGAGGTACATTCTATCTTGGATACAGGTTGGTCACGTGGCACAATAAGAAACCAGAGTCAGTCTCCTTATCCACAGTAGAGGCAGAATACATTGCAGTGACAACATGTTGTATGTAGGTGTTATGGATGAAATAAACTCTGAAGGATCTTGGCATTAATTTTAGTGAGTCAATTTTAGTTAAGTGCGATAACGCCAGTGCCATTAACATCTCAAAGAATCTGGTTATGCATTCTTGCACAAAACATATTGCTATCCAGTATCATTTTTTGAAGGAGAAAGTTGCGGAAGGTGAGGTTAAGTTGGATTTTGTTCCAACAACAGAGCAAGTAGTAGATATCTTCACAAAACCATTGCCCAAGGAATTATTTGAGTACCTTTGCAAGAAATTGGGAGTGGTCACACTTCCCAATAATTGACTAGCTATTGGGGCCACATTCTCAAGGGGAGCATTTGTGTATTTGTTTATCTTTTTGCTCATGTTTGTGATTTTTGCTAAGTGTAATAATTTTTGCCTAAGAATGTTGTGCATGGACTCAGGGGGAGGTTGCAGTAGCCCTTTTGTCTTGTTTTCAAAAGGGGAGAAGAGTTACAGGAAATTGTGTGTGTGTTGCCAACAATTTCAAAGGGGGAGATTGTTGAGCAAGGTGCAGCGACAGTATTATCATTGTTTTCAACACACTCATATGGACAGGTTGATGCAGTGGATAGTATTTCAAAGGTTTTTCATAGTATGTACAATGATGTTCAATGCTTATGAGGATGTTTTTGATTTTCGGGTGAAGTTGTTACAGGTTGTTCGTGCAAATTTGCAAAAGTTGAAAAAATTGTCAAGAAGTTGTCAAAAATTTGCAAAAGTCATCATGGGCACAGTTGGAAAGGATGGACAAGTTTGGAACATGCCAGCATGTGATTAAATAGTACAAAACAACATTGGAGGTGTCAGCACAGTGTTTTGATTGATCGGTGACGTTTTCGGTATCTTGGTGGATGATTTGGCAAGTGGTTGTACAGGCCAAAAAAGGGTAGTTTTGTCAGAAGCACTGCGAGCAAACCAAGAAGAATTTGATAGAAAAATTTGAACTGGACATGGTTGTTATCTTCAATAATATGTCTTCTAAATTTACACAAAAATATAGAAACGAGGTGAATGCTACAAGCATTGCAAGACTGTCACAAAAATACTATTTTTGGAAAAATTGTGTCAGCAACAGTTTTCATGGAGGTGGTATAGGCGAACCATAAGGATTTATACATCAATATTCAGACTGGATGTAGTTAGCATTGCGTAGATTCTACATTTAAAATTTTAAATAAAACATAATTACGAGGTGAGAGTTATGATTATTGTAAAAATGGTATAGGTCACTTTTATGTCAATTTGTTCCACTTGTGCAAAATCCTTCAGTTGGCTGTTTCGACCTTGCAGAGTCGCTAGAGTTTCAGTTTCAGTGTTGTTACACCTTCAAGGCATCAAATAGAGCATATTTCATTTTTGGTTTGTGGTGTCACATGGCTCCGAAGTAAGAGAACGAGTAAGGTGTCAATTCTTTGCATGTGACGTGTTTGACAAAATGCCTTCTCAAAATAAAAAAAAGGAAGTTATATTGTTTTGAGAAGCTTCATTACAGAATTTTTTTTTAAAATTGAAAATGGAAAAAGAATGCAAGTGTGTTCTTTTTAAGCGACAAGGGATTTTATTGAAAAGTGGGGACTTTATTTTTTGAAGAGAGAAGTGTGTGGAGAAATATAAAGAGTGAAAATCCATGATTTTTGGAGAATGGTGAAAAATGCCACTTCAATATTTTGGGCATAACATTCTAATATGATATCCATTTTGGCTGAAACTTTGAGAGGAGTTCGTAGAAAAGTGTTGCACAATACCCAGAAAGCGTTTAGCAATTGGCAGAACGAGCTAAGAGGACAATCAATTTTTTTTGTGTGATA
Organism: Wollemia nobilis; assembly: GCA_028583015.1. Lineage (NCBI taxonomy): Eukaryota > Viridiplantae > Streptophyta > Pinopsida > Araucariales > Araucariaceae > Wollemia > Wollemia nobilis. Next base: position 1,511,894 of record JAQPPZ010001152.1, on the reverse strand, counting down.
AGAAAAGATTCAAATTCTGAGTAATGCAGAGAGAGGGATGTTATACTGGGTGAAATATAAAGTTTTAGATTTTGAGCATACAAACTATATAGGGTTCTAATTTCAGTGAAGAAATTCATATATGTCATTTTATTATCAATATCAAAATAAAGTGGGTTCTTGGTATAGGGGTTGGTGCTCCTTTCTGTTGATGTAGATAAATCAGGAGTTGGTGCTCCTTTCTGTTGGTGTAGATAAATCAGGGGTTAGTGCTCCTTCCAGTGGGTGCTGGTAAATTGATTGTAAATTTGGTGCTTTGCAAAGGCTGGATTTGGATGGGAGTCCAAATAGTCATTTTCGAGGATGTAGCCAAATCGGTGAACCTCGGTACATCTTGTGTTGTGTGATGTTCTCTTGTTATACTTGCTTTATTTGGTTTTATGTTTTCATTATTTTGGATTTGAGTGTTGAAGATTTAAGTTTTAAAGAGCTACACTGATTCACCCCCCCTCTCCGTGTCATTGTGAGACTAACACCATTCAGTCTCCCCCATGCCCCAATAGCAGGTCTATGCTTGTGCAACCCATTCTACCAAGTCACATCCTAAGTATAGCATGCTTGCTAGATACTTTCCACTTGGGGTTCTAATCCCCAATCCAATGTAGGCCATATATCCATATTTGTGGATCCAAACTAATACCATCAAGCCTATTTTAATGACGCATCTCATTTTATTATGTCCACTTCATTTGCTTCATCCCATCCATCACAACTTCCACCCTGGGTACCGAACCCCCCACCTTCTACAATTGCCCAAGAATTATTCTTTACATAATATCCATCATGGGCCACTCGACTACCTACTATATAGATCGTAATGCCTGTAAAATAATACCAGCAACCATCAACCCAACCAGTAGATTCCAAGGTCTATGGTCAACCTCCCCTTACCCAAAAATACTAGTAGCCTCCATCACAATAATACTAATAGCCTCCATCAAAATAATACTACTAGAAACAACATTTTCCCATGCCATAATACCAATAGCTACCACCTCAACATTACTACCAACATCAACCTCTGCCCATGCCATAATACCAATAACAACCACCCACCTAGTACCAACAACAACCGCCCATCCATTACCAATAACCATCGTTGTAGAAACAACTTCCACCCACTCCACAACTTCAAAAATAGCCACCCATCTAGTACCAATAATCATCACTGTAGAAAAAACCTCCATCCACACCACAACATCAATAGCAACCACCCGGGGTTATGCATAAGGGGTCAGCCCCAAAATGTAGTTATAAAAATTTGGTGAATTAGTTTCAAAATCTAGGCGAATAGTATCGAAATGCATGTAGAAGGTTAACTATTATTAGGGGTAATGTTGGAAATTTAAACTTAAAATGGTCAAATTATTATAAAATTAGGGTGAATCAACCCCCCCAAAAATATTGCACCCAAATTTTTTGGCTAATGGACCTTGGTCAAGGGTCCCAAATATTAGCCAATTCCAAATTTTTAAAATCCTAATTTTAGCCAATTTGCTATAAATAGCTGTTATGAATAACCCTGCAACCACCCATCTAATACCAAAAACCATCATCGTAGTAACAACCTCCACCCACACCACAATACCAACAACAACAAGCACCCATAAAGTACCAACAACCATCATTGCAACATATGCCTCCACCCACTCCACATTATTAGCAAAAACCCATCCAACATCAACAAGTCACCTAGCACCAATATCAAAAAGACAACAACTACTCATTCAAAATCAACAACAATACCAACAACCACCCCCCACACATCAAAAATATTTCACCCAATATGCATCATTCAATCCCACATACATCCACCACCGATATACATCTTTGGGTTTTCAATTTGGCATGTCTCACTCAACCCTCCTAGTTGCTTTAGATAAATTTCAACTATTAGTCGACAAAATTCATAGTTTCACATTACAATTTGTGGGAAATGGATATTAGAAGTTGATTCTCATTCAGATTTTGAATTACCCTATTCATCCATCGGTACCATCATCACCATATCCTCCCCTATTTGTAATGCCAAAATCCAAAAATTTCAAAGGTAAGGAGGATCCCCAAGAACACATGCGCACATTTATCAATGCATGTTATCTTATCAATGAAATTGGTCTCCTCATAGTTCACACATTTTCGCTATCTCTTGAGGGAGGAGCCTTATATTGGTTAAATCGCTTTCCTAGACATAACCTTTATAACATTGAACAATTGGCCAACCTATTTTTGGAACGTATTGCCCTCATTATCAAAAAGAAGATGATGCTTACTGATATTTACAATCTTCATCAATTTTATGATGAGTTTGTCTTGGGCTATGGTGCTTGATGGAGATATTTAATAGCAGAACTTCCTTTTTCACTCCTCATCATGGATTTGATTCGATTATTCATGAGTTATTCAAATCCAATATGTCTACTATTACAACTCCAACAATATTGTATACTTGACAAGGCTTTCACACAAGCCAAGACTATCAAAAACATCAAAATTCAAGAGGGAGAAATAAAACTCAAAAATAAAGAATGACCAAACCATAATTCTAAGGGCAATTCCAACAATCAATCCAAGCCCAATAAAGTTAATTAGGTGTTAGTGATCAGATCAACCATTCTTAATCAACAACCTCAACAATTATAGCAGTTACAACAAGAAAAAATTCAACATCCATTGTAGCAACCAACATAACGTGGCACACCTTTTCCCACCTAACTGCAAAATCCTCCACAACTAGATAACCATCCTAGGTGCCTTGCTAGGCCCTCTTGCAATTTCATTCCACTTTTTAATTCACTCAATAATATTTCAATGACTTTATGAAGTACAAGCTATATCATTGCTAAAGATAAGACCAAAGGACCCTAGCAGACTTGAACCCAAATCATACAAAGAATATCAATACTATGTTTATCATAGGCAAAGGGGTCATAACATCAACAATTGCATACTATTTAAACATTTGGTCTAGGACCTCATCGAGAAGGGGGTCATTTCCATAGATAGTCCTCTTGTGCTACCCAATTAGAACCTTGGCATCTACTAGGATCCCTTACAACAATACAGACCAAACCAGCAACTTCCTATGCCACTGATTCCCAGCACCCCCTCAACCAAGTAAACAGCCTCAACATCATCCCACAACATCACAAATTTATCAGGATGATCCACGTCATTGCTTGAAACAAATGTATCTTGATCGATAAATCCAATCGAGTACTTCCCGCAACATACACTCATCATATACTTTTCCACATACAACAATGTAGGTCATACCTCACACCTCACAACTAGTAATATCCCTCATAAACCGTCTCACACAGAGCCTCAAGATGGCAGCGAACAAACTCTCAATATATAAGCTCATACAGTAATCACCCCCACATTGTGAGGCATTGATGGAAATTTTAAAATCCATTGACCTCCACACTCAAGATCTGAATACCTTTGCAAATTTTTTAAGTAGTATCAGGACTTGCATGGAGCCTACAATCACATTATATGATTATAAGATTAAAAATTTATCAATAGAAGCACCAGATCCTCCACTACACATTGTAGATAATATAGACCATAAGTTTTTCAAGCGAGTTCTAGTTGATACTAGCTCCTCGATCAACATCAAAACCTCAATTGCATTCCAACATGTCCACCTACCACCTTTGCACATAGTCTCATTCACATTCACTTTGTAGACCTTCAATGATGTGTTGTGCTCAATACTTGGGATAGTCAATATGCCTATTCAAGTAGGTAGGAATACCATTCATATTTTATGTCACATCCTTGAAGGATAAATTCAATATAATGTCCTACTTGTAATACCATGGATTCAATATATGTGATGTGTCCCCTCAACATTACATCATTATCTCAAATATATTCATGAGGATCACGTACATTGCATCCCCATTGATGAGGAACCTTACAAGTACTATAACATGATCTCTAATTTGTACGATCCTCCCCTACCATCCGTACATCTATACCTTACCCAAACCTTAACCAAACCTGTATCGTAACCAATGTCATCTCACCTTGCCCCATTTTTTCACCACAAATTACCCATCCACCTACCTATCCTACATAGTCCAAGTCAGATTTGACCCCCATTCCACCACACTTAGCTCACTACATTACCCCAATTGCTTTGTATTATCCCCATCCTCCATCATCATATTACCATCCACCTACCTCCACTTCCATTCAACACAATCACATTAGGTAAAACCAACCCCACCATAGCCAACCTTTATCTTCACAAAGTACCCCCTTTTCACCCTCACATCCATCCCACACCTTCTACAAATACTTTATCACTTTCAAACAACCAACCACCTTCACCCACACCTCCATACCCCTCACTTCGCTCATAAGTTGAACCATTTATTCACCAACCCTGATCAACCACAAACACTTACCCACGTCCTCCATCCACTATCACCCAAATCACCACCACTACCATGTATTCCTTCACCCCAAAGCTCAAAATATGCCCCCACCACACAACCTACGCTACTACCTCAACTCATCATTGGACAAGTCACTACAACATCCACCTTCACCTTCATCAGCCCCCATCACATCACAATACACGAGCCATTGCTTTCTCCACACAACCTGAACCACCACCAAATTCACCCACTATAGATCCATCCATTCCAAGTGCTACCCTATGTTCATCCATAGCACTATCCCATTCAAAGGAGGATGTTGGAGAAATCCCCACATCCACTGCTCAACCTATGCAGGTCAAAGTTCACATGACCAATCTTGGTATAGGTGAGTATATAGTGCATAATGTCATATTCACACCACTAATTATCCAATCAGTTTAGGATTTTGGATACCCATGCATAGGTGTCATTATTCTCATGGATCATATACCCAATTCAATAACTTTTATATACGTCAGATTTGATACCTCCTTTGATGTACCTCCTAATAAAGGACCTGAATCACCATTTTTTGGTGACATCATTTTTCCATAAAATCCTTTCTTTGCTCTAAGATAATGCTTTTTTTGGAGAGGATTTGGCCTTGGTTGCTACATGTAGAGGGCTTATCACATCATTGAACCATACTACCAGCTCCCTAAACAAAAATTTGGATTAGGGTATGACAACTATTTGACAAATGACCTCCTCGAACATGATTTTCAACATATTACCCTTAATCATGAAGAGGATAGAGATGATGAATACACTGACCTTGAGTATGTTAATTTCTTGGAAAAAGGATTTATCCAAGTTGCCACCATCCACACCATACCATATAATACCTTGAAATATGAATTATACAAGCTACTAGAGGCACTTTTGATTGCTTCTAATAGCTCCAAAGAAGACTCTTCTCTCATAGTCCCCCTATCAAATTTCCTAGATGATGATGATATTTACCAATGAATATTCCCTAATCCACTTTCCATTTTCCCCATGTTCCTTCCTCAGGAGTGTCTAAATGCACCATTGCATCCTCCATATCCACTACCACCAATCCAACCAAACCTACATCCATCCATATTGGACCAACTCCTACCCCATGAGCATACCCATGGAAACCCTCCCTCTAATATTCTAGATCCCACCATCCCACAAATAAACATGGTTTCTATTTATCTGTTTATACCCCTCTGTAATCAAAACAATCTATCACATACCATCAACATCAATCCAAGTCTTATTGACTTTGAGAATAATTTTACCTCATCATCCCCCATCAATTTTCTTCCATCTAGCTGATTTCTCCACCAAGCCAATGTCTACATCTCACCTACTTCATTGCCCTCTCTATTTGATGTTTATCACATTGACAAGAGTGACACTAAGTCACCCATATTTGAAAATATAGTAGATGATATCAACGTCATTCCCACTCCTCACCAATCAGAGGAGGGTTCCTACATGCTCCTTGAGGACACCACTGACATAGACCTTAGTGTCGATCCAGAACACCCCTAAATAATTAAACTTGGAAAAAGTCTTTCCTTTGAATAACAAGAGTATTTCGTCACCCTTCTCATTGAATACAAACAAGTTTTCACATGGTCTTACATAGACATGTCAGACCTTGACCTTAATTTAGTGATCCACAATCTCATCTTGACCTTTGATGCAAAACCAATAAAACAAAAAAGTATAGAATGTTCATCCTACAATAGCCCTCATGGTTAAAGAAGGGTTACAAAAAATGTTATATGTGGGTTTCATTCAACCCATCAACTATCCATAATGGGTTTCTAATATGGTACCCATTAGCAAGCCTAACAAGGGGATATGCATTTGCATAAATTTGTGTGACCTCAACAAAGTTTACCCTAAGGATAACTTCCTACTTCTTAACATGGATACACTTGTGGATTCTACCATTGGACATAAAATGCTCTCCTTGATAGATGATTTTTTGAAATATAACCAAATCTGACTTAATCTCGATGACCAACATAAAATAACTTTCACAACATCCTAGGGGACATTTTTCTACAAAGTCATGTCGTTCGACCTCAAAAAAGTAGGCACTGCATATCAATACACCATGATTTATATCTTCCATAATTGCATACATAAAATAGTGGAATATTATGTAGATGACCTTTTGGCCAAATCAAAAATACGTCACAAGCACACTAATGTTTTACGCAAAAAAATTGACCTATTACTCAAATTCAAGGTGAGACTCAACCCTAAGAAATGCATTTTATGTTATATCATGAAAAATATTAGGGTTTATAGTCTCCAAGCAAGGTATCAAAGTTAACCCTAACAAAGTCAAAGCAATCATTGAGATGCTGCCCTTGAAGAATATCAAAGAGCTACGCAACTTACAAGAAAAAATCCAAGTGATCCATTGCTTTATTGCTCAGTTGTTAGATAAATGTAAATATTTCAACCATCTATTGAAAAAGAGAGTTACCTTTGTATGGATTTGAGAGTGTCAATATGCTTTTGATATCATCAAACAATATCTAGCATCCCCACCTATGTTGACACCACCTCGACTAGGTGTCTCATTTCATCTGTATATATTTACCATTGAATTTGCCCTTGGTACATGCTAGCACAAAAGAACTAATCTAACCGAGAACAAGTCATTTATTATATCAATCAAACTTTGGTGAGTTATGAGACCAAGTACGCATATGTTGAGAAGTTATGCTTAGCTATGGTTTTTACAACTAAAAAGCTTTGACACTACATGATTGATCATACCACCTATGTCATAGCCAAAGAAAACCCACTATGGTATATGATGAGTCACATCTACACAAACAATAGAACATCCAAGTGGATAAGGCTTTTGAAAATTTTTTATCTTGAATTTATTAGCCAAGAATCCATCAAAAATCAGGTAATCATAGACTAAATTACAAAAGATCCATTAGCAAATGATCAACCGCTCATAATTGAGCTACCTGACGATTTTGTATTCAATATCGTAGAGCAAGAAGAGCTTGTCGAACCTGAGGATGAAGCTAATGTTGTCCTTTTCTTTGATAGTTCCAAATGTGAACAAGGAGGAGGTGTTGGAGTTGTCTTATTCACACATCAAGGAACTCCTATGCTCTTATTATTCAAACTCAACTTCCCCTACACTAATAACAATGTAGAATAAGAAGCCCTCGTCCTAGGCCACTAGATTGCTATTGCCTTAGGCATCAAATGAATCAACATATTTGGTGACTCCCAACTTATTATTTATCAATTTCAGGAGATCTACCAATGTAAATGCCCAATTTTAAAGCAATACATTTTTTTTTTGATAAATTACTTAAGTATTTTGATTGGTATGAAATCGATAACATACCTAGGTCGACCAATCATTTTATAGATACTATGGCATCCTTCGACTCACTTATACAATAGAATCTAGTCGATAGCACTATATGCATCAAGATCTAAAAACTATCTCAATCAGTTATTAAACAAGAATCTTTCCAAACTAAATAAAATGTTAATTTTATTTAAATTGAGTCATACAATGATGGCTTCTTGCAAATAAAGAATTTCATAAAAATAGCCACTCTACCTATGGATTTATGCTCAACCAGTAAACACACATTCAAAGAAAAAGTGGTTCATTACACTCTATTGGGAGATATCCTTTATCGTCGTAGCTTTGATGGTGTTCTCCTTCGTTTTCTTAAACCACAAGAGGTAAATTAGGTCATCTCTCAAGCCCATGATGGAACTTGTGATGGTCATTTTAGTGGGATGGCGATGCCCATCACAAAGTGTATTTTACACATGGGTTACTATTGGTCCACCATGAAACGAGATTGTTGCACATATGTCAAAAACTATCCAAAATGTCAACATCATGCCAATTTAACCTATGTACCATCATAGGCATTACAACCAATTCAAACCCTTTTCCTTTCTTGTAATGGGATCTCGATATCATAGGAAAAATATCTCCTCCTTCCTTGGGGCACCATACATTCATTATCATAGCTACTGAATATTTCATCAAATAGGTTGAGATGATTCCTCTTACTAGCACAACCAAACATCGAATTTTAGAGTTCATACACCATCATATCATTTGTCACTTTGGTATGACCTCCAAGATCAAATTTGTTAATGACACACCTTTCAAGAATAAGGATGTCTGAGATGTCTGAGCACTTTACACTAAAAGCAACATTCAACATAGCTTCTCGACACCTTACTATCTATAAAGTAATGGACAAGTTGATATCACCAACAAGACTCTCATAGCCATTATGAAGAAAACAATAAAAAATCATAAATATTAACATCTTCAACTCCCTCTAGCATTATAGGTTTATCAAACAAGTATACACATGTCAACTGGGGTAATACCTTTCTCAATAGTCTACGGTGTCGAGTCCATCATGCCCCTTGAGTTAGAATCCCATAATTATGCATATTATTACAAAAATTCATCGATGATGATATTGTGTGACAAGCACCTCTTGATCAATTGAACCTGCTTGATGAATGACTAATCAATGTACTACAACACCTTCACGTTTATGAGAACAGAGTCAAACACGCTTACAATAAAAATGTGCATCCTCAAAAATTTCAAGTAAGTAATTTAGTTTTCAAGAAGAATTAGCAAAATTCAAATCTTCCACCTCACTTGCGCGATAAATTTGTTACCAACTGACTTAGTGCATTCATCATATTACAAACATACAAAATTACTACTTTTGAAGGAATTAAAAAACCTGAACCTTTAATATCTTTCATTTACGTTTTTTCTATACTTAACTTATAACTAGAATTGTACATACACAAACAAAAATATAAAAACATCACAAAAATCATCCAAAATACAAAAAAACATCACAATCACCCCCACCCAAAAAAAAAAAAAACAATAAAAATCGCAATCATTTACAAAATAAAATTAAAAATAAAAATAAAAATAAATCAACCCTATGATCCTAAGACGGCTATAATCACAAGACGACCCACAAGCATACGATAGAGATATATATATAAAATAAAAATAAACACCAAAAACAACAAAGAAATCAATTTTTCACACCGCTAAAAAGCAAGTTGCGTTAACGCACATCTCATTAGCCCAACATGATTTGTAGAGCATTGGGTCGGCTTGGCAGAAGTTTCTCGATAGAAGAACCCCTTGGCTAAACCTTATGTAAGGATATCCATACTGCGAAAGTAAGGCATTTCTCTCAGACAAACCGTATGGGCCCTGCTTTATTATAATTTATTTTAAAATGAGTGTCTTTACCTGAAGAAATAAGAGACCTAGCTTGTGAATTGGTATAAAATTATGATGTGCCACCCCTGCATAAATATTGTTTAGGATGAAAGCGAAAGCATGAGAAGATTCGAATTTCCAACTCAAATGAAAATATGTTTGATTTCTTTTTGCTGTTAGGTATCTTAGAATCTAGATTCTGGGTCAAAAAATATGCACCGATTTAAACAACTACAATCCAATGCTTGCAGACGTCCTCCATCTAACAGTGGAAATCTTTTCTTAATTTCGCTGTATGCAACTTGTACAATTTGTTCATATGTCACCCACTGGTGAAAGGTTACGCAACTTGTACAATTTGTTCATATGTCACCCACTGGTGAAAGGTTTTCCTGCTTTGCTTATCCAAATTTAAGCCCTTCTTATTCCACCTCCAAATTTAACATTTACTAATCCATAGGTACCCTACAATAGTTCAAGTTGGCAGCTTTTTCTATATTGTGCGCTTCACGTGCCAACTTTGTGCAGAAAATCCGCAACATTTGGTATCTGATTGAAGATTGTTTGTACGATAGCCTGAATATTTAATATTAAAATCTTATGACGACATTGTCGCTTCTCAACAGTCTTAAAATTCATTGTTACCCGCTTTAATATTTTTTTCCAATCAATCACAAGCGTTTAATCTCCTTTTCCAGTCACATTCCGCTTCAAGTCAGTCAAGTGGAAAAGGTGAGCTTGACCTCGGTTCATTGTTGGAACTTCTACCATATTACAGGGACATAAATATTCTCAAGTTTTTCTTTATTCTAAGAGTTTAAAAGCCTTGAATTAAAAGTTCTCAAAGGTTAGGTGGATTGGTAGTTGACTGTCCAAGAAGACACCTAGGTTCAAACCTTGAGGGCAGCCTGTTTGCAAAGGTAGTAGTCTGATCTGAATCCTGAGTACGCATCAGACTCACCCAAGTAGTGGATTGAATTGATAGTTGTTTGTCCATTTACCAAGAACAGAGCTAGGTTTAAACCTTCAGAACAGCCTGTTTGCAAAGGGAGTAGTATGATCTGAATTATGCTAACGGGTGGTTCCCCTCAAGTTGAATCAACAACAATGAGATTAAATAGGTTTGATAGGAAAAACTCATGTAATAATAATTAATAAAAATAGTATAATTATAACCAAATCTTTTTTAAGAATAATTCATTTAAAAAAAACAAACAAACATTCCGCTCAAGTCCATTGGTTTTATAAGAATTTGTTACGTAACCTCCTTTGAAAATAAGTCCTTCGCTTTGAAGAAGCTAATCAACATAATTAACAATTATCAACAGCTCTTAAGTGGAGATGGACACCTGATTTGCAATATACCCACACTCTTTGCCAAGTATATTCCAGGTTTCCTTTTATTTTTATTTTTATTTTTATTTTTATTTTTATTTTTTATTTTAAATTTAAAATTTTAAATTTAGACGGACAAAACAGGTCAGACATGCTGTAAAGTACAAAGATTGAGACTAATAACTGGATGAGTAATAAAATCTACTGTGTTGTCGGTGTGATTGCGAGCTAGTCGGAAGCAACCCAACCAAATATTGAACATGTGCAATGCGTGTCCTTCACGACTCCCTGACTGGGAGATACGGAAAGATTAGGAGGACATCACATTTCAACCAATACAAATTTACCTTTTGAGTGGGCCACAAAAAAGACGTGTCTAACGCATACGTATCCATATATTGTAGTCCAGGCTATTAAAAAAAATTACGGTACTCTTAAAAGACAGCTGCTTGTTAAGCAAGATTCTGCTTATAACAACGATTCAGTTCGGATTAAACAAATGCACAAACAAATTGTTTGAATTTTGAGGGGAGTAAGTGGAGTTTTCAGTAAGCTTAGCATTTTATAAATAAAAATTGGTATAATATTAAAGTAGGTTTCAAGATTAAGATTAAAAAAAAATCGAAGATTCTAATATAATAAGGTTAGGAGGATGCCGACACGGACGACATTTATTAATGTATCAGGTAAAATACATACTTAACAAACCCTCCACGCTTTTGACTTCTCTTCTCCTACTCAACTTCAACTAAAACCACGTTACCACTTTGGCTAACAACAAACAGCCACTCCTCTCTCTTGAAAAGGCAACAACTACATGCACACCTCAAGATAAAATCCATCTACCTCCAGTTTGGTACATCTAGGCAACAACTAGATGGACACCTCAAGATAAAATCCATCTACCTCCAGTTTTGTACATCTATAGTATCTTTATATCTCACTCTAAAAAAACATTCACGTTAATTGATGTTCTCCTTGTTTTCAGACAATATATTCTTTCTTCAATCAAACTTAAAACTTTTATTTAGTCCTATCCTTATCAAAACACATCTCAATCCAAATCTATGGGTGTGACACTGCATTTTCGGACGATATGTTCACAAGTACCTACTACAAAAACCTGCATAATGCACGATTGTTCAACCTTTATGACCATAATTCATATCCTGCAATATCTATCATTGTCGGGACTTTGCTTCAACAATTAAAAAAGGTTAAGTCTGTTATTTTTTTCTTTGACCTTTACCTCGGCTTAGGTGAGAAGGAATACCAACATGTAAATCGGGTTACTAGAATTGGTAAGTGCAGGTTTGATTGGACATCGTTCACATTCTAAAGGCTACGAGGAATGATAAGTGCAGGTGTGGTTGGGCACTTATCAAGGAGAAACTTAGGTTCAAACCTTGGGGAAGCTAACCCGAGGTATGATAAGTGCAGGTGTGGTTAGGCACTTATCAAGGAGAAACTCAGGTTCAAACCTTGGGGAAGCTAACCCTTTGCAAAGGTAGTAGTCTTTTCCAAATCCTCTGAGTGCCCACCCCATCAACAAAAATATGAAGGATAGGTTTATTGAGAGTCCTTGTGATTTGAATCCTATACTGACCAGTTACTAAAAATAATTGTTATAACCAGCTGTGCTATGTAATAAAAAATAATTATTACAAGAAAAAAAACTTTGTTAACCTTAAGATTTGTGCCACATTGACTCCCCATATTGCTCAATAAGATATATTGCGCATCAACTTTAGTTGTTGCAAAGGAGAAATAGATTTGTTATAGTTTGTTCTTTTGGTTTAAAATAGAGTTTATTTGTCTAAGGATGGTGTAGTGGTTATGGTTATGGTTTTGGTTTTCCGTTAAAGGTCGTATTCCTATAAATAATAAAAAAAAAATATCTATTTGTATGATGAATGATTTTACCATCCCATGTATGTGGACGTTACTTACAACATTGATGTTGATTTATATGGTGCATCTACCTTGTACATTAAACATATAACTAGAAAATTACATAAATTTTAAATTTTTTCTTTTAAATTTGAGGTTAATTATAAAGTTGGTTATAAAAGATATATATATTTTTTTTATATTTGTTTTTTTTATAAATGATTGAATGATTTAATTGTAAAATATTATTTAAACCTTGTTGTAAATGTTGAATTAAAATTAAAAACTTTATAAAATTTTGACTAAGATTTTAAATTTATATTTCTTATTTTAGCTGCATGATTTTCTTCTGCAACTGCACCTGTAACTGTCATATAACTTCAGTTAACTGTCACATATCTTATTTCGGTTGGGTTCTTTCTCTGCTCGCGCCAAAGCGACCTATCATGAAATCGCGTCACTTCTGCCTCTTTGTCCTCTTCTCGGCTTTCGCCTGCGAAAACACAACATGTCACGATATCGTGACACTTTCGCCTCCTTGCTACTCTTCTTGGATTCAACCCGCGAAAACACAACATGTCGCGATATCGCGACACTTTCACCTCCTTGCTACTCTTCTTGGCTTCAACCCGCGAAAACACAACATGTCGCGATATCGCGACACTTTCGCCTCCTTGCTACTCTTCTTGGCTTCAACCCGTGAAAACACACCATGTCGCGATATCGTGACACTTTCGCCTCCTTGCTACTCTTCTTGGCTTCAACCCGCGAAAACTCAACATGTCGCGATATCGCGACACTTTCGCCTCCGTACTCTTCTTCTTTACTTTTGTCGCGATATCGTGACACTTCTGCCTTCTTACTTTCTCTCTCCTCCTTAAGTCACGAAAATGCGACATGTCACAAAATCATGACACTTTCTCTCCTTTGCTCTTTCTCTTGCCTTCGGGTCACGAAAACCCGACATGTCGCGATATCGCGACACTTTTTCTCCTTAGCTCTTTCTCTTGCCTTCGGGTCACGAAAACCCGACATGTCGTGATATCGCGACACTTTTTCTCCTTAGCTCTTTCTCTTGCCTTCGGGTCGTGAAAACCCGACATGTCGCGATATCGCGACACTTTTTCTTTCGGACTCTCTCTCTTGCAATATGTCGCGAAATCGCGACACTTTTTCGTCCGTACAACCTTCCTTGCAATATGTCATGAAATCGCGACACTTTTTCGTCCGTACAACCTTCCTTGCAATATGTCACGAAATTGTGACACTTTTTCGTCCATACAACCTTCCTTACAATATGTCATGAAATCATGACACTTTTTCTACTTGTCTTTCTCTCTTCCAACATGTCACGAAATCACGACAGTTTTGCTTGCTTGCGCTTTCTCTCCGAACATGTCACGAAATCGTGACAGTTTTGCTTGCTTGCATTTTCTCTCCGAACATGTCGTGAAATCGTGACAGTTTTGCTTGCTTGCGCTTTCTCTCTGAATATGTCACAAAATCATGATAGTTTTGCTTGCTTGCACTTTCTCTTCGAACATGTCACGAAATCGTGATAGTTTTCTTTGCTTGCACTTTCTCCGAACATGTCACGAAATCATGATATTTGCTTGCTTGCGCTTTCTCTCCGAACATGTCACGAAATCATGACAGTTTTTCTTTCTTCTCAACATGTCACGATATCGTGACAGTTTTTCTTTCTTGCCAACATGTCGCGATATCGTGACAGTTTTTCTTTCTTGCCAACATGTCGCGATATCGTGATAGTTTTTCTTTCTTGCCAACATGTCGCGATATCACGACAGTTTTTCTTTCTTGCTCAACATGTCGCGATATCGCGACAGTTTTCTTTTTGCTCAACATGTTGCAATATCATGACAGTTTTCTTCCTTGTGATTTTCATTTGATTTTTAGTATATGGTCCACTTCTATCTTTTGGAAAACCATTGTACATACTCTGAGTAAACTTTGAACTCCTGTCCACTGCATCACTGAACTCCTATCCACTGCATCAACCGATCTGTCTAACTGTGTTGACAACAATGACAATACTGTTGCTACACCTTGCTCAACAATCTCCCCCTTTGGAATTGTTGGCAACACACATGCAATTTCCTGTAATTCTTCTCCCCCTTTGACAATAATACCAAAGGGCTACTGCAGACTCCCCTTAGATCTATCTTCAACTGTGTTGGTTGCTAGATCTCTATCCATTGAGACTCTATCCTCTGTACTCTATCAATAGGCTCACACAGAACCTGCTTAACAAGCTCACATAGAACTTGTCCAATGCTAAATAACAAGCTCACACAGAACTTGTCCAAATCTGCTCCAGCAAGCTCACCAAGAACTTGCCCAAATCTGCTCTAGAAGTCTGTCCCAACACTGTCCTCAAATATTTCCCAAAGGCCTTCTCAAAGTCTCAATCAATCATGCTCAAGTAGTACTCAAAATGAACTCAACAATGAATGGCAAACTCAAATCAAATCAACTCAACCAATCATCACAAGGGACAACTCTCTCTCACACAACCCTAGTCCAAGTATGTCTCAACCAACTCAAACATTTCCAACAATGCTCAACCACAAATATCACATAACAATGATACTCATGTTCTTTTCTAACTCAAGTTCTTTCACAACCAATGGGCTTCAACCACTATGCTTATAACTCGTTCCCTACCTTCATCAACTTTAACATCGACAATCTCCACAATTTTCTTTAGCCTCTTGACTGCCACCTCCTCCGTGACTAACGACTTTGTCTCGCATCCGTTGTGCAGCTCAATGTCTCTGGTTTCTAACTACTGCCATGAATGTTTTCATCGTCTGCGTAGGTATTGATAGTGGACCGTTACATCTAGCATTGGAACCTCAATCTGTGTGTAGTCATCATCACTCGGTATTCTGCTTCTTGCTAGGGCATATGTCAGGGCTACTTCTTTAGAGAAAATTAATGCTCTCTTATACCAAACGATGTGTTGTATTTTGGTTAAGAAACGCATGCCTTCCCACTCACAACATGGATTCTATTTTATCTGCAGATTGGGAATGTTATAGGCTTCAAAACCAGCACCTGCCAGCTTATGCTTCCATGACACGTCGACCTGTGTTGCGTGTTCAATCTCAGATAGCGCCTATTAGCTATTGCATCGAAAACTTAGCTGTTCACCATGTTGTTCTACTGAAGCACATCAGTTTGATACTATCTCCACAAACATCTACATGTATTGAAACACATTTTGACAACTATACGACAACTCCCCGACTACTTTCCTTTCATCCTCAGATATCCACACAATACATAGGAGCATTAAAATAAAACTTTAACATTGCTCCCCCTGAGGATGTGCTACCTGTAGCTGCTTAGTGCAATAGAGGAGTAATCTCCTTCAGTCCAAGGAGACACGATTTCCTCTCTTCTTTCTTTCTCCAATATTTCTTGAACTTAGGTTGAAGGTTTTCAATTGCATCCCTATTTTGAACCTTTTCGTGAACTTGAACATTTCTCTTGGGTGGTTGTCTCTTGTACATTCTTGATGGATGATTATTTTCCTTTCTTTGATGCACATGATTTCTTCCCTGTCTGTGTTGCATTCTTTACGTCTAATGAAATCTACTGTCTTGCCTTAGATTAGATACAAAAGTTCTTGGACAAGACCTTGCTATGTGCCCATGACCATTACATTTAAAACATTGCACATGGTGTTCAACCGGAATAACAGATGTATTTCTACCAGCATAACTCTTTGATCTATTATTCAATCCACAATAAATTGCCTTGTGACCATAATGGTTGCATCTAAAACAATAGCCTTTAAAAGCATTATTATGAATAAGGTGAGAGTGATAGAACCTCTTTTGATGTGGTTGCTTTTTTGTAGATCTCCTTTGAGATTTTCTTCCTTTTGAGGATTCAGCTTCAAGCTTTTCTTGCTTTGCTCCTTTAGTAGTGGACTTCTTCTTCTCTATAGATTTAGAAGATGAAGGTTGTTCATCTTCATATCCAAGACCAAGCTTACACATGGGGTTTCTTTGTTGCCTTATCATTTTATCTAGCAACTCTGTGCTCTTCTCAAATTTGAGATTTGTATTGGCCTCTTCTAGTTGTTTCCTTAATAACACAATCTCCTCTTCTTGTTTGTAGCAAACAATCTCTTTCTCATTGATCTGTGACTTCAAGGCTTCTTCTAGTTTCTTGGCTTTATGAATTTGTAAGAAGAGATCTTCAATATTATCCTCATATTCTTCCAACTTCTTGGATAGTATTTTGTTCTTTTTCCTTTCTAAACCCAATTCTTCAAGTGTAGATATCAACTCACCTTCTAGATCTACTTCAGCCTCAGATTTTTCACCACATACTTCAAAGTTCACTTCTTCTTCCTTTTCTGATTCTACTTCTTCAAATGCCATGAAAAGAGCTTCACCTGTTTCCTCTTCAGAATCCTCATCGGAGCTGTCTTTTGTTGAACTGGCATTCCTGGAGATGAAACTTTTCTTCTTGAAGTTACCTTTTCTGAAATTCATTTTCTTCTTCCAGTCACTTCTTTCTTGGTGCGATCCTTCATCATTTTTGTTCTTCTCATCAAGTGGACAATTAGTCACAAAATGCCCAACGCCTCCACAGCTGAAACATTTAAATGGTAGCTTTCCTCTATATTTTCCTTTTCCCAATTTTAGTTTTCGAACAAAGTTTGCTTCCATTTCATCTGATGTCTCTTCTTCCTCGAATTCTTGTTTTGCTTTTATATTTTTATGTGCTTTAAAAGCAGCTTCTCTATCTATGGGTTTAGTTTTTCCTATTCTCATCTCATATGCAGTAAAAGAACCATGCATCTCATCCATACTAAAAGTATTTAGATCTTTAGCTTCTTCTATTGCTGAAACTTTAGAATCAAATCTTTGGGGAAGAGATCTTAGTACCTTTTTCACGATGACAACATCTTCCATTTCCTCATCAAGTCCTCTAATCGCATTAATGATTCCATTAACTCTCAGCATGTATGCCTCTATGTTCTCATCGTCATTCATCTTTAATGCTTTGAACTGAGCTCGATGTGTTTGTAACTTGGCCTCCTTGATCTTGTCGTCTCCTTCATGAATTCTCCTTAGTTTTTCCCATATGTCTTTTGCCATTTTACAACTCATAATATTTATCAGTTCATTGTCCACTAAACCGCACATGATAGCATTCTTTGCTTTAGAGTTATTCTCAAACTAGTTTCTTACCGGCAACATCGGTTGGAGGAGTGATGGGTATTGTGTA
This sequence comes from Wollemia nobilis, assembly GCA_028583015.1. Lineage (NCBI taxonomy): Eukaryota > Viridiplantae > Streptophyta > Pinopsida > Araucariales > Araucariaceae > Wollemia > Wollemia nobilis. The sequence continues at coordinate 1,493,666 of JAQPPZ010001152.1, read as the reverse complement.
TCCACTGTCTACTGAATCCCAAATGTCGTATCCCAAAGCACAAAGATATGTCCGCATCCTGAGTCTCCAAAATGTGTAATTAGTTTCATCAAACAATGGTGCTTTGTTTGATGAGAATCCTTCACCACCTGCCATTGCGTACTAATCCAAGATCACCCTAGCTGGTTAAGCTTTATTCGAGAACTTGGCTCTGATACCAATTGTTAGTCTCACAATGACACTAAGAGGGGGGTGAATCAATGTGGCTCTTTAAAACTTAAAACTTCAACTCTTAAAGCCAAAATAATGAAAACTTAAAACCACATAAAGCAAATATAACAAGAGAGCATCACACAACACAAGATGTATCGAGGTTCACCAGTTTTGGCTACTCCTCAAAAATTGACTGTTTGGACTCCCATCCAAATCCAACCTTTGCAAAATATCAATTTTACAATCAATTTACCAACACCCACTAGAAGGAGCACCAACCCCTGATTTATCCGCACCAACGAAAGGAGCACCAACCCCTAATTTATCTGCACCAACGAAAGGAGCACCAAAACCCTAATTTATCTGCACCAACAGAAAGGAGCACCAACCCCTGATTTATCTGCACCAACAGAAAGGAGCACCAACTCCTAATTCCAAGCACCAACTTGGACTGCAATTTTGAAACTATATGATTGACATAAAAATGCCTTCGCTTATACAAGACCCTTACTGGTCTATTGCTAACCCAACCTCTCTCGTTATTCACCAAAACACCACACACTCTTACGGCTTTGCTTACTGCACTTTTATGGCCCTCTTACAGCCCTCTTGTTGCACTTCTTACTGCATTCTTACGGCTCTCACGGCTCTGCTAAATGCTCTCTTACGACACTCTTCCTACCCTCCTTTTTGTAGCTCTTTCACACTATTCAGCAGCACTTCCTCTCTAGTTCAGAGTAGCACTCTAATTCTCCACGCAGACCTCCTTTTATAACCATATTGTATCTTTGTAACTCTAGTTGTAACTCCTTTCATTTCTCATGCGCCACTTGTCAGTTGTAATGCATTCTAACTGTAACTCCTTTTGTATATATATAGGGTAGGCTTTTCGTCAAACACGTTACATGTTATGAATTGACACATATACCCCTACCATGACTATTTGTCTTCTCGGTCATGACTGTTCGTATTCTTTTCTGTGCATGCATGCATTTTCGATTCTATTTTTATGACTGTTCGATTTCTCCTTCTTCGACTGTTCTTTTATTAGCTGCATGATTTTTCTCTGTAACTACACCTGTAATTGACGTACTGACTTCAGTTAACTCTTCTTATTTTAGCTGCATGATTTTCTTCTGTAACTGCACCTGTAACTGTCATATAACTTTAGTTAACTATTACATATCTTATTTTGGTTGGGTTCTTTCTCCGCTCCCGCCAAAGCGACCTATCAAAAAATCGTGACACTTCTACCTCTTTGTCCTCTTCTCGGCTTTCGCCCGTGAAAACACAACATGTTGCGATATCATGACACTTTTGCCTCCTTGCTACTCTTCTTGGCTTCAACCCATGAAAACACAACATGTCACGATATCATGACACTTTCACCTCCTTGCTACTCTTCTTGGCTTCAACCCACAAAAACACATGTCGCGATATCACGACACTTTCACCTCCTTGCTACTCTTCTTGGCTTCAACCCGTGAAAACACACCATGTCACGATATCGTGACACTTTCGCCTCCTTGCTACTCTTCTTGGCTTCAACCCGCAAAAACTCAACATGTCGCGATATCGTGACACTTTCGCCTCCGTACTCTTCTTCTTTACTTTTGTCGCGATATCGCGACACTTCTGCCTTCTTACTTTCTCTCTCCTCCTTAAGTCACGAAAATGCGACATGTCGTGAAATCATGACACTTTCTCTCCTTTGCTCTTTCTCTTGCCTTCGGGTCGTGAAAACCTGACATGTCGCGATATCGTGACACTTTTTCTCCTTAGCTCTTTCTCTTGCCTTCGGGTCACGAAAACCCGACATGTCACGATATCGCGACACTTTTTCTCCTTAGCTCTTTCTCTTGCCTTCGGGTCGTGAAAACCCGACATGTCGCGATATCACGACACTTTTTCTTTTGGACTCTCTCTCTTGCAATATGTCACGAAATTGTGACACTTTTTCATCCGTACAACCTTCCTTGCAATATGTCATGAAATCGCGACACTTTTTTGTTCGTACAACCTTCCTTGCAATATGTTGTGAAATCGTGACACTTTTTCATCCGTACAACCTTCCTTGCAATATGTCACAAAATCACGACACTTTTTCGTCCATACAACCTTCCTTGCAATATGTCGTGAAATCGCGACACTTTTTCTACTTGCCTTTCTCTCTTCCAACATGTCACGAAATCGTGACAGTTTTGCTTGCTTGCGCTTTCTCTCCGAACATGTCATGAAATCATGATAGTTTTGCTTGCTTGCACTTTCTCTCCGAACATGTCACGAAATTGTGATAGTCTTGCTTGCTTGCGCTTTCTCTCCGAACATGTCGCAAAATCACGATAGCTTTTCTTGCTTGCACTTTTTCTCCAAACATGTCGCAAAATCATGATAGTTTTGTTTTCTTGCGCTTTCTCTCCGAACATGTCACAAAATTGTGACAGTTTTTCTTGCTTGTGCTTTCTCTCCGATCATGTCACGAAATCATGACAGTTTTTCTTTCTTCTCAACATGTCGCGATATCCCGACAATTTTTATTTCTTGCCAACATGTCACGATATCGTGAGAGTTTTTCTTTCTTGCCAACATGTCGCGATATCGCAATAGTTTTTCTTTCTTGCCAACATGTCGCGATATCGCGACAGTTTTTCTTTCTTGCCAACATGTCACGATATCGTGACAGTTTTTATTTCTTGCTCAACATGTCACGATATCACGACAGTTTTCTTCCTTATGATTTTCTTTTGATTTTTAGTATATGGGCCACTTTTATATTTTGGAAAACCACTGTACATACTCTGAGTAACCTCTGAACTCCTGTCCACTGCATCAATCGATCTGTCTGACTGTGTTGACAATAATGACAATACTGTTGCTGCACCTTTCTCAACAATTGGTAATACTCCATAGAGGGTTGGTGTTATTATTCAAGAGATTTATGGTGTTGAGGGAATCCTCCTCAATCACCACATTCTGAATGCCAAGATCAAGGATAATTTTAATCCCCTCTAGCATTGCCCAAGCTTCAACCACATTATTGGATTGAATTTCTATGAATTCATCATAATCGGGTTGAATTTTGTCATGTTCATCTCTGACAGACCTCCTACTAGCACTCTTAGGGTTGCCTTTCGAGGCTCCATAAATATTAATCATAAGAATTAAAATTGAAGCATCATAAGAGCCTATAATTTGAATTTATGATTCAATAGATACTTGAATAATTATGATACCACTTTGTTCTCACTTTATATTTATTTAAAGAGTATTGTTCTTCATTATTACTTAATTACAGTACAAAGTATAGATGGAAAATACATATCTATTACTCTCCAAGATTTGAACCTAGAATCTATCTTGAGAGTTTTTTTTTTGAATAGGTAAATCTATCTTGAAAGTTGATGTATTTAACTAGTTGAATTTTTCATTTCTTTAACCATTTCAACCACACATTAATATTAAATATTAAAAAATTATAAATATATTTAGACATGCGTACTATTTTCAATTTTATTCTCAATTTAATTATAAATTATTAAAATCTAATTTAAAAATATCTTCATAGATTTTATATCATATTAAAAACATAAAAAACATAATGAATTTAAATTTCATGCATTTTCAATTTTAAGAAATCAAATCTGATGGCAACATAATATTAGGATTAGCTTGCAACCATTAAAGCTAATTAAATAGTATTCCTTATTTGGTTCATATTTATGTTCGGTACCTCTTAAGTTAATTTTGAAACATATATAGATCATGATATTAACTAAGGTAGAAGTTTAGGTTATATACATAAATGATTATATATTTTATTCTTCTAGAGGATGTGTTCTAGTTGAGTTCCACTCATTCAACTTAAGGCATGGAAAGTGAAGAACACAAGCTTATACTTAGAGGGGGAGGTGAATAGTATAAGATAAAAATTTTAATTTTCTTTCCAAAGTAATAATGTAAAATATTATCAATTGCAATAACGAAACAATGCACAAATAACCAAACATATAAGAGATAGAGATTTAACATGGTTCAACCAATATGGGCTACATCCATGAAGAAATATTGCTTATAAATTTCTCAACAAATTTCATGGTCACAAAACCACATGAGACACCAATCCCCTATTACAATTTTTGTGGACACCAATCCACAGGAGACACCAATCCCCTCTCAAGTTAGTGGATACCAATCCATAGGAGAAACCAATCCCCTATCAAGTTTGTGGACATCAATCCACAGGAGACACCTATCCCATTTTAATTTCATGGACACCAATCCATAGGAGACACCAATACCCTCTATTGGTTCATGGGTACCAACCCATAGGAGACATCAATCCCCTATACTGGTTCATGGGAATCAACCCACAGGAGACACCAATCCACTTTTCTCTGGTTCATGGACACCAATCCCCTCTCCTCTACTTCATGGATACCAATCCATAAGAGACATCAATCCCCTCTCAAGTTTATGGACACCAATCCACATGAGACACCAATCCCCTCTCAAGTATGCTTCAAAACCTGCTCATAAAACCTGATCAAATCTACTCTAAAACCTGCTCATAAAACCTACTCAAATCTACTCCAAAACCTGCTCACAAAACCTTCTCAAATCTTCTCCAAAACCTGCTCACAAAACCTGCTCAAATTTTCTCAAAACCTGCTCATAAAACCTGCTCAAATATGCTCCAAAACCTGCTCAAATATTATCCAAAACCTACTCATAAAACCTGCTCAAATTTACTCCAAATATTGTATACAAACAATCCTCATCTAATATTTAATATAAGTACATAATTGCCAATTATCTTCACTTTATCTCTTTTAGTTTTTTTTTTTTAATAAAAACTATATCTTTATTCCACATTTATTTTTTTTATCTAAAACTATGGCTCCCATGCATTTAAGCATTTCATTGCCAACCAAAAATCATACATTCACAATTGAACATGTATCGAGCATTCCTACTAATGCAACTACATGATATGCAACTACATAGACCGCTAGAGAATGCATTGCCTATAGGATTTTTTGTCCCTATAAATTGGCAAATAAACCATCGCTCATCATTTCCCTTGACTTACCTTGCACCAGAATAATATTTCTATTCATTTAAGAGACCTCCTTCGTTGACATTGCACTCACCAGTAACAATACTTATCTGCTGCATCCAAAAATACATTAGTAGTATCTCATCCTTACAAAATAATTAGGCATATAATAAAATATGTTTATGGAGGGTTCTTACATACTTCCCCCTTAATATTAAACACAGTCCATGTGTTTGCATTTCCCATTGATACATAATAGAAAACATTGCCATGTTAATAGAACATCAATTTTATACATCAACATATTGACATTGTTTTTGCCATAATTGAAAAAACATGGATAAATATCTAGTATATGTATCATACTTCACAAACCAAGATATGATAATATTACCATTTAGTCAAAATAAAACTGTCATGATGATCACAATGTCCAAATATTAATAAAAAAAATATGGAAAATGTCTTTTCATAATGGCCTCATCTTCCCAGGTGGTGCTATTTTCATAAAATTGGTCTCATTGGACCTTGCACTGTTCAATGTTCCTCTTTCTCAATTGGCTTTTTCAATATCCAAGGATATTTAATGGTCGTAATTCAATGCGTAGGGGATCATCCATCTATAATTGATCAACATTCCAAACATGTGAGGGGTCAAGAATATATTTCTTGATAAGGGACACATGGAATGTATCATGAATTTTCAATAAATTAGGTGGTAAGTCTAATTTGTAGGCAACTAGGTTTAGTTTATCAACAATTTCAAAAGGCCCCACAAATCGTGGACTAAGCTTAGAGGATTTGATAGAAATTTTGGTAGGTTTAACTCTCAGGAATACTTTGTCTCCCACAAAGAATTCTCTTGGTGTTCTTTTAAGATCTGCATAACTCTTTTGTCGATCTGAGGCTTATTTAAGCCTTTGATAAATTTAATTGAGTTGGTCTTCCATTTCCATGATAATATTTGGTTTGATCATCATATGATATTTCGAATTACTCTCGAACAATGACATTTTGCACCTCCTCCCGTATAGAGCCTCAAATGGAGCCATACCTAGAGATGTATGGTAGCTATTATTATAAGCAAATTCTAATAGAAAAAGGGAATCTTCCCATTTCGTTTGATGATCGATACAATACATGATAGGCAGTACTAATATTGATAGGCAGTACTAGTATATTACGTATTAGGGAATCTTCCTCTAATACTTAATATACCCTTTTAGTTTGTCCATCTATTTTTGGATGATAGGTAGTACTAATATTGAGCTTTGTTCCCCAAACCTAATGCAATGTCTGCCAAAAATTAGATATGAATTTCAAGTCCCGATCTGATATAATTATTTCATGGAATATGTGTAGTCGTACCACTTCCCTGGAAAATATTTGGGCTACAGTGGGAGTTTCATATTTTTATATTTCCAGGCAAAAAATACGCCACCTTATTCAATTTATATACTACTACTAGAATAGTATCATGCTAAAAATTATTCTTAGGCAATCCCACAATAAAATCCATAGTCACAACCTGCCATTTGTATTGTGGAATGTCATGTGAAAATAAGCATCCAGCTAGATGTAAAATTTTCCACCTTCACCTTTTGATGTTCTAAGCATCTAGCCACAAATTAAGCAATGTTCTTTTTCATTCCCGTCCAGTAATGCTCTTTTCTCAAAAAATCATACATATTTACATAAATTGGATGAGCGTAATAAGGAGAACTATGTGCCGCTTGCAATATTATATCTCTCAGGTCCTAGTCACTCAGTACCACCATCCTATTTTTGAATAATAATGGATCTTCCTAGATTCTAAATCCCTTTGCTTTATTAGAATCTTGTTGAACCATTTCTCGATACTTCTGAGAATACTCATCTTGAATATGTTGTTTCCTTATTTGATCAATTATAGTAGGTTGACAGTGTGACATAGCATTGATATGTATTCTTCTACTTAAAGAGTTTGCTAATTTATTTTCCTTTCCCTTAATATACTCTATGCCAAAATCATATTCCACTAGAAACTCCATCTAGTGCCTTTATCTAGCATTAAGTATTGGCTGAGTAAAAATATATGTCTTTGATGATCTGTTATAAGCTCAAAAAAATTACCAAGTAGATAATGATGCCACATTTTCAAAGCATGAACTACCGCAGCCAATTCTAGGTCATGTGTGGCATAGTTTAATTCATGTTTCTTAAGTTTTCGGGACTCATAAGCAATAACATCATCCTCTTGCATGAGAAACCCACCTAATACTTCCAAAGAAGCATTAGTACATACAATAAATGGTTTCTTGGGATCTTACTATTTTGAGAATAGGTGATGATGTTAGCTTTTCTTTAAGTATTTTGAAAGCTTCTTCACATTGCTCTGTCCATTTAAAATATTTTCCTTTATTTTGGAGATTGGTTATTAAATAGGATGTTTTAGAAAAATTCTAGATAAAACGAGGATAATATCCAGCCATCCCCATAAAACATCTTACTTCAAAAATATTTGTGGGAGCATGCCAATCAATAATAGCCTCAATTTTCTTTGGATAAAAAAACATCCATTCAGCAGAAATTATATGACCCAAATATTGTACCTAGGTTGGATAAAACTCACACTTGGTTATTTTTCCATATAATTAATTATTTCTAAGTATTTCAAGAACAATCCTCATATGAAGATCATGCTCTTCTTTGATTTTGGAATAGATCAGTATGTCATCTAGGAACACCAACACAAACTGATCTAATTGTTCTCAAAACACACTATTCATCAAATCCATAAAAGTTGGAGTATTGGTCAATCCAAAAGGCAACACTATGAATTTATAATGACCATATCTAGTTTGAAAAGCAGTTTTATGAGTATCATCTTCCCGAATTTATAATTGATGATAACCAGATCGAAGGTCAATTTTGGAGAAAATGGTGGCTCCTTTTATTTGATCAAACAAATCATCTATTATGGGTAGAGAATACTTATACTTAACAATCATTTTGTTTAGCATTTTGTAGTCAATACATAACCTTAGTGTTCCATATTTCTTTTTCACAAACAATGCTAGTGCACCCCATGGTGAAACATTAGGTTTAATATGCCCTATTTCTAAAATTTCTTGTAGTCGAGTCTTAAGTTCTTGCAACTCAATTGTAGTCATCCTATATGGTTCACGAGCTATAGGATTTACTCCTGGTAAAAGTTCTATAGTAAAATAAAACTCCCTTTGGGGTGGAAGACCCGATAAATACTCAAGAAAAACATCTCGAAAATCATTCAATACTGGATAGGTTTGAAAAAGACTTGCTCCAAACTCATTTTCCTCCTTTTTATTAAGTTTGACCATAATGACTCTACTAACATTTCTCAGTGCTCTTTTATCTTGCATTGCTATCAAAAGATGTGGTTCCACTAATTCATGTCCACAACAAATCCAAATCCTTTTCTTGGTATCATCAATAAATTCCATCCATATTTCCTCAAAATTCAACAATGCTTTACGTGCCTTGAGCCAGTGAATACCTAAAATTATGTCAAAGGTATGCAATGAAGCCACATATAAATGCCATTGGGTTTGTCCTTGAGGTATCATTATTTGAGGATCAAATATACATTGTGTTAGGATTAATTAACAAAATACAAGCAATAATTTAATGCATAAATAAACACAGAAGAAATCATGCAATACACAATAGACTTACATGGTTCGCCAAATATGGGCTACTCCACAGAGAAAATAACCACTCCCTATGTATTCCATATAGAAAACTCTTTTGTACACAGTCGCACACCACATTACATTTTAGTCAGCATACAACATACTCTTATAAAAGTGTATTACAATTTTAGGGTAAAAAACCCGCCTAAAATCTACCATCCGATCTGTGACCTAATAAAAAACAGTCCAAATTTACATAGAGGAAAAAACATATATTTTTTGGTTTCGAGGGTGCTGCCCCCGAAACCCCTACCAAGGGTGGGGGTTGGTGATATGCCCCCCTACACCCCTCCTCTTTCACGTAGTGGGTCAAAGTGCGGATGAAACAAAGGCCTCCAAATTAATTAGGCTCCATAATCAACACATTGGTCAATAGTATAGGTTTTCCCAGACTCATACTCAACTTTCCACCCATTAGCCATAAATCCAGGTACTTTCGGTATGTCCCTCAAAATAATTGGTGAAAACAAACTATCAATTGCTTCGGAATCAACCAAAATACAAACATTTCTATTATAAAGTTTACCTTTCAACAAAAAAGGTGTTACTTTACCACTAAGTTTAGAGTAACATGTTGCTGCATAAATCTTATGAGCAGGTTCCACAGGTTCCTTCCCCTTATCATCTCACAATGGACATTTATCAGCATAATGAGGTTCTCAACAAATCCGGCAACTAGTTCACGGTGCCCTCTCTTTCTTATTCCCCTCATTGTCTTCTTGAATATCAACTCTTTGTGCATTAGCTCTTTGTGCATTAGCTCTTTGCTCATACCTATTTTTGAAATTTCTTTGGCAACCCCGATAGTTTGAATTTCCCTTGTTTCCTTGTTACATGTTCTTATTCCTATCAAATCTGTTTCAGTTCCCATTGCCACGATTCTTGGTCTAATTCTTGTCCCCTTTTGTTGGACCCACATTTTTATTTTTTTGTGACTCTTCCTTTTCAAAGGATTGTTGATAATAATCTCTCTTGGCCTTAAGGTTATCCTCATGTCGAGACAAGTCATAGGAAATAGTTAAGATAGCAGGTTTCAACATAAGAATCAGGTGTCCAATTTTTGGATGTAACACTAGGAGAAATTTCTGAATTTTGATTTCATTTCGTTGCTCATATTCAAGCATGTATTTGAGAAATTGCACAAATTACTAATAGTATTCAATTACAATCATATTCCCCTTAGTTAACATTGAAAATTCCGTAGTCCTTTTAAGGTAAAATTGTTGTGTTAAGGACCTATCTTTGAATGCCAATACAAATGTATCCCAATGAACATCAACAACCTCCACATTGTAAGTTTTTCTATATGTATCCCACCAATCAGCAGTAGATTCAGGCAGTCAAAAAACTGCCCATGAATTTTTTGATTTAAATGAAAGTGCCCTAACCGCAAAGTATGCTTCAACCATATTTCAGCCTCTTCCACATCATCTTTGCCATAAAATTTGGCTATATCAATTATTATCATATCCTTGTCCAACTCGAAACCCACTTGTTTCCTTTTTGGGTCAATATTTATCTCATCCTCAACTATTACCATTTCATTTCCTTTGGATAGATTTTCTATTGTTTTCTATTGATGGGAAATCATTTCTTATTGTTGAGCTAGCTGAGCTTTTTGTTGCTCCATATGCTCTATCATTTGGGAATTTTTTTGTGTCATGTGTTCAGCCATTTGAGCATTTTTTTGCTCCATTTGTTCTTTTTTTTGGCTCATTTTCTCCTATAATAGTTGTACCATTCGGACCATTTTATCCTCTTTATATATTGGTTTTTTTTCCTTCCTCTTTTGTTGAGGATATTTTGTAGTTTCCTCTAATGCCCTAAGTCTCAACTTTTTGAATGACTCTTCTAGGGTTCTCGGTTATTCCTTTCTGCTAAACCACCATAGTTCATTTTGAGGAACTAGCTTTTTGTCTGAATGCCATTGCTTGCCCAACAAACAACCTTATAATTTTTTTTTTTTGAGTCTAGGTGAACACATTAATAGCATCAATTATATTTAGCATAGTTGTTCTTAAAATTTTATTATTTATGGATTTGCAACCTTTACTCTAATACCAAATGTAACATCCCAAGTCTACCCACTTGGTTGTCCAATCACCCCAAGTCTTCCCACTTGGTTGTCTAAAATCAGAGATTTCAATATGAGAAAAAAATTTCTTTATTTTTTATTCAAATTTATTTTATAGTATGAGCATGTTAAATATATCTTCATGAGTGTCATTTCACAGCAGTTGAAATACTCATGATATTGAGATTGACCAAATCCTATATAGTTGCCCATTTTAAACTTCAATTTCCTCCCGGGATCCTAAGTTTAGGAAGTGGGTTTTTTTCCTCTAGGGCCCATAACACCTAGAGGTGTGACGCATACTTTCCCATGTCTTAACATGATTTCTTGATTTTATGTCTTATACATATATCAAGTAAGACTTAGTACATACATGCTTGAGCTAGACGATTGACCATTTCCTATGAAGCATCGTTTAGGGTCTTACCAATGCCCTGGTAACCACTCGGAGTCTTGTGCTGATTAACTAATATGATGTCCCATACCATAGTGTTGTCTGTAACACCCAGTCAAACACAATTCACCACTCATCACTAGCAAGTATAACCTAGAAGATATGCTCATACAACCCTTTGTTACCTCTTGTTCTGACCCTTTTTCATCAGAAGTATGGTTAGATCCTTGATCCATGATGATTGCCTACCCACATCATTATTAAAATTTATTTTCCATGATGATTGCCTACCTGTAACACCATTAAAATTGTATTCACAAGATTTTCCTTCCCACAATATTGAATTTTTGTCAAGGTTGTCCTGCCCACAACCTTAGGTTGCATAATAAGATTGTCTATCCCATAATATTGGAATATCTATCCAAAAATCTTGGTATTTTTAAAAAACAAATTATAATTTAAATTTTCTATAGGAATTTGATTAAGCATAAGGTTTGTAAACAATCACCGTCTCCTAATGGTTTTGAGATTCTATTATATATCGTAAGCCAACTAGTTTCCATCTCTCTATTTAAACGTTTATCACTAGGGCTGTATAAAAATCAAAGAACTTTAGAATCAATGCAATCAAACCAAGGAATCCTAAACCTACAATATTAATCTATTTTACAGTTCCTTCTTATTATTTTATTTAAAGGAGTAAATACTACTTCTAAAATTCATTTGACAAGAGTCAAAATGGTTTACTGATTTCAAACTAAGTATGGTGGCTACAAAAACTAATGTTTAAACTAAATGAGTTTCAAAAGGTGGTTTAAACTCATTCTAGTTTGAAATTTAAAAATAAATAACATCGTGCAACAATTCTTATACCAAACACCTATGTTGTTCTGCACACCGATTTATCATCCTAATGATATATAAATACCAAAAAAAAGTATAAATTCATCCCTCATATATCTCTTTTCAAGTTTACACAATGTATTAAAATAATAATAATTTTTCTATGTATTTTGAAATGGGTCCTGGTTTAAGTTGAGAAATCTCTAATCTGAAACAAAGCTATCAAAGCAGGCTACGTCATTGCTTCTCTAATTGCCATTTCCATAATTTCTAATGTATAAACCTTTGTCATAAAATCTATATAAAGAATTAAAACTAACATAAAGAAATCTCATATTGAATGCCACAATAGGTCCATTTTTTTTTATACACCATGAATGGTTCGATTTTCCAATATTCTATAGTGTTTCTAATTTATTTAATGCATCCAAGCCTAAGCATTTCACAACTATGCTGAACTGGTAAGAGCTAAAACCAGATATTTTAAAGATTCATTTCCAAGCATGATATGTTCTGAGTGAGAGACTATACAAGACAATATTCACTGCTCCCCATTAAGTATTTCAGGTTTACAATAGATATCAAGTGCATATCCTAAATAGAAAGGTTTCCCATAGAGAACATTTACCATACAATCACTAATTTACGAAATGAAGAACTCGTCCTACGAATTCAAGTATCTTTAAACAATTTGCATAACATCATGGTTCATAATAATAATGTCCATTTCAATTACGCTCAATATTATGACAACATGCTTAATGTGAAAACATATGAAATTCTTGTTCTTTGTATTGTGAAAGAAGTTATACACAAAACAATAGCTTTTAAAATAGTACCAATTTAACTCCATATCAGGTGAATGTTCTATGAATAAAGACTACGATATATACATTTAAGACTACAAGATACATCTTATATCGGATTCCTATCATGAATGCTTACCAGATTATGTTTTCTAACATATTACATAAACTCAATCCTACCCTGCACTACTTCCAGGAGCTACAAAATCAAATATAATTGAATGTAATAGTATACCTACATTCTTTTCAATGTCTCAGGCTCCAGCACACCCCTGAGAAGTATTTCTAGGTTCCACTAAATACATAACATATTTCTCTTTTTTCTAGAATTTTTCTTTGATGCTTGAATGCAGTCAAAACCACTCGTAGGTAGTAGGTAATATATTTTGTAATGTCCATCACACTCTTTCTTCATATACCTATTATCTGGTGGTTTCAAGGGTCAGAACGATTGTTCTATAATGCCATGCAACTATACTTTATCTGAATACATCATTCAATACATAGAGTAGCATGCAAATATTATAAAAGTATCTCATTATGTCATGCAAACATCACAAAGACTTTCAGCACAACATGCAAATATTTTTAATCTCAAGGAGGATAAAATTTCAATCTTGGGTTCACAACCAACCAAGCTTATAATAAAACAACCCTTATTGTTTCTTAACAGTACTCCAGGCGCATGTAACACAACATTTCTAAATCATAGAAAATATTTTACTTTCTCTTCAATGCAATTGAAAACCTACATTCTCACATAGAGCAACATACATCATATTGTCTTTGAGCTATTTATCTCTTTTTTTTATTTCATTCCTCTTAGATTTATTCTTTAGATTAAACTTACAAGTTCTTACCTTACTTCCAATGCCTCCTTCTCCCTTCACCGCTCTTATTTTCTTGATGATACCATACACACTATCCACTGCACTTTTCCCCGCACTCTCTCTTCATTTTTTCCCACACTTCCCTCTTCGTTCTTTTTTCCTTTTCTACTACAAAAGATCATTCCACCTTTTTTGCAAGCACTAATTGTTAGTTTTTTAAACTCTATTATCCATGGCGTGTTAGATGGAATTCCATTTCCTCCATGTTCAACAACTTAGCTTGGTAAATAAATTTCCCAAAATAATTACCGACAACCAAAATTCTCATTCATTAAATCATGCAATGCCATGACTCTTGGTCACTAAAGATATTATTATTATTATTATTGTAGACACCAAAACAGCACCAATCCGATTATGTGACTACAAAAACTGATCGCATTGACACACACAGCTTTCAGGGCAACCCTCAGAGGTCAAATAGTGGTCCTAGCCACTTACACAGCAGTTCTGAAGGTCAAAAAGTAAACAAAGCCTTTATCAAAACAAAGTCTTAATCAAATTCAAAAGCAAGCCTTTATCAAAACAAGCCTTAATCCAAAAAAAGCCTTAAGCAAGAACAAGCCTTAATCCAAAACAAGCCTTAAGCAAGAACAAGCCTTAATCAAAAGAAGGCCTCGATCGAAGTGTCGCGATATCGTGACACTTCGGCGCCCAAAGCAAAGCTTTGCCTGAAGTGTCGCGATATCGCGACGTTGCGATATCGCGACACTTCGGCGCCCAAGGCCTTGCCTTGGTCGAAGTGTCGCGATATCGCGACATCGCGATATCGCGACACTTCGATGCCCAAGGCAAAGCCTTGGCCGAAGTGTCGCGATATCACGATGACACTTCGACGCCCAAGGCTTTGCCTTGGCCGAAGTGTCGCGATATCACGACACTTCGACGCCCAAGGCTTTGCCTTGGTCGAAGTGTCGCGATATCGCGACACTTCGGCGCCCAAGGCACAGCCTCGGCCGAAGCGTCGCGATATCGCGACACTTCGGCGCCCAAGGCAAAGCCTCGGCCGAAGCGTCATGATATCGCGACACTTCGGCGCCCAAGGCAAAGCCTCGGCCAAAGCATCGCGATATCACGACACTTCGGTGCCCAAAGAAGGGCCTTGGCCGAAGTGTCACGATATCGCGATGTCGCGATATCGCGATGTCGCGATATCGTGACACTTCGGCATTTGCACCTGGGTAGATTTTAAGCATTCAAAGGCAGAATTCAACCCGTTAAAAGCAGACGTTAAACAATTAAAAGTGCACGTTAACCAACAAAGGCGGACTTTATACAAATACAGGCATTTTGATGAAGATACGAAAAATGGGCATTAAACAACTGATAGTGGAAGTCAGTCAGTTACGTGGGCCGTTGGAAGACTGTCACAGTGGCATTCATGAAAGCCCGAGTCATGGAGGACTTTCCTCTCTCGTGGAGACACGACCGCCACATGGCACCTATGACCAACACGTGGTGCTTATGCACGCCTATTCAAAGAGACCCCCTGGGTCTATAAAATGGTGGATTTTTCCACCCAAAGGACAAGTTGGCAGGCATTTTGAAATCAACGAAGTGCTGTCAAACTAAACACCCGATTGCACTCCTTTTCGATTCATCCCTTCTACACCCGTAATCTCTTCCACAGGAGAGGTTATTGGTGGCTGCTAGAAGGTGAATCCAAACCTTCAAACCTGACATTGGACCATAGTAATCCATCAATTCGTCGACACCACATTCTTTGAGATTTTGAGCCCATCCCTAGTGGATTGGCGTCAAAGTCAAATTCCAATGGGGGTGGCCCGCTTGGGCACCCCGCATCCTTTTGCTAGTTTGTTAGTTGCATGATCAGTTTATTCTGTCACGCTTTACGTTCGAATATATTCTTTATCGAATATTACGTTCTGTCACTGCGTGTTTATCAAATTCAGAAGACGTTTATCAAATATCATCGTGCTTTTGTCGTTCTTGTGGTCCCACTAACCTGCAGGTAACAATAGCACTTCGGATTTTCATCATAGGCGAAGTCGTCTCACCTGGAGACGAATTACAGTAGATTTCCACCGACTGTATCCCTAGAAGCAGCCTCTGGTAACAACATTGATTCGCAAATTACAGTCAAGAGCAAATCGGCTGACTATTTTAATGGCAGCGGCTATCTGGTGATATTTTCTGATTTCTGTCAAAATTGCAGGTTGCTTAGAATCGTTTTGTTTACCGATTTAATTTAACCTTTTACATGCATATTTCATTAATTTCAAAGAACAAACTTTTCCCATTTGCAGCAGGTGCTACCTGTGTGTTTCTTTGATCGCAGGGCAGGAGAAGCAACAAGCAAGGATTCATCAGCATAAGCGGTGGCAACACTTGGGCCCGCCCGTTTCAAATGTGGGCATGCGGAAAGAAGATCACTATTCACTCTTTGTATTGGAAACATGCTAACTCTCCTAGCCCCTAAAAAGGGAGGAGATGTATTGTAACCGAGTTGGAATCACATTAATAAAAAGGGCTGTGCTCCTGCTTTCTCCTTTTTTTATATTTGGTTTTGATTCGATTATATCTGCTTTATCTCGTGCATCAAGCTAGTTAGTTTTCATTGCAATTAGTGTTTCTTTTATTTCTGGAATCTCATGCTTTCAATTATTATTATTATTATTATTATTATATATATATATATATATATATATATATATATATATATATATATATATATATATATATATATATATATATTTTGTTGCTATTTGTAATATTACATTTAACTTATTATTAATTAAACAACTATCATTTAGTTTTACTATTTATATTTATATATTATTATTTGTTATATTAATTTTAAATAAATAAATTCCTCCAAGAATACATTAATATTTAATATAAGTACATAATTGCCAATTATCTTCACTTTGTCTCTTTTAGTTTTTTTTTAATAAAAACTATATATTTATTCCACATTTATTCTTTTATCTAAAACTATGGCTCCCATGCATTTAAGCATTTTCATTGCCAACCAAAAATCATACATTCACAATTGAACATGTATCGAGCATTCCTACCAATGCAACTACATGATATGCAACTACATGGACCACTAACGAATGCATTGCCTATAGGGTTCTTTGTCCCTATCAATTGGCAAATACACTTCTCATCATTTCCCTTGACTTACCTTGCACCGGAATAATATTTATGTCCATTGAAGAGACCTTCTTCCTTTACATTGCACTCGACAGTAATGATACCTGTCTCCTACATCCATAGATACATTAGCAATATCTCATCCTTGCAAATAAATTAGGCATATAATAAAATATGTTTGTGGAGGGTTTTTACACTCTTTGTGGAACGTGTTCAGTAGATAAATTGCACAAACTACAACTTCTACCCATAAGTCTTATGGCATATCTTTTACCTTCAACATGCTTCATGCCATCTCCATTATAGTTTCGTTCTTCCTCTCTGCAACATTGTTCTATTGTGGTGTGTATTTGGCTGTGAACTACATTCAAATTCTATTTTGCTTGCAAAAATTATGGAATTAATTGGAGATGTACTCACCTCCTCCATCTATTTTGAGATTTTTTACATAATAGTCACTCTATTTTTCAACTAGAGCCTTTAACTTCTTAAATTTATCGAAAGCTTCTAAATTTTACCTAATGGAATAAAACTATGTCCTCTGGCTGAAATCATAAATGAAAGTCAAGAAATACTTGTTACTAGTAAATATGTTGGTTTGCATAGGTCCACAGATATCTGAATGCACCATCTCTAATGGTTGTGAAGCTCTCCAAGACTGTCCAATAGGGAATGCATCCTTGTGTTGCTTACTAACTAAGCAACATTCACAAACTTGATTCAATTGCCCTATAAGGGGTAAACCCTTCACCATATGTTTCTTGTGCAGTAGGTTTAGGCCACTGAAACTCAGATGACCTAATTTGAGATGCCACAACCATGTAGCATCTTTCATTACTACACTGAATGAAAGCAGTATTTCATTCTGAATCTATAGGGGAAACATTTTGTTCTTTGTCATGGACATAGTTGCTACGAGCCCATTCTCCTTGTCCCGGATGATACAGGCTCCATTCTTAAATTGCACAGTGTGCCCCTTCTGCACAAGTTGTCCAACACTCAACAAATTGTGTTTCAGCCCAAGCACATAATACACATCAATGATATGCTTCCTTTCACCTTGCCTGGTGCGGATAATGAATTTTCCTTTACCCATGATAGGTACCTTGTTGTTGTTCCCCATCTTCACTTCGGATTGGATGGATTCATCCAACTGTGAGAACATCTCTTTGTTCCCAGACATGTGGTTGTTGTAAACACTATTGAGATACCAGGTATTTTTTTGGCTCTCTTCCTCAATACTGCAAGTTAATAGCAGATTCCCACAAGCATTTCTACACTCTGCATTTTCATTTTCATTTGTCTAGTGGGCTTGTTTCTTGTTATCTTTGGCCATCTTATTTCTATACTCATAGCTATAATGACCAAATTTCTTGTAGTAACAACATTGGATCTTCCTTGCTGATTTCTGCAATGTTATTACTTGCTACTTCTGCTTTGAGGATGTCACCGACTTATATAGCTTGGCGAAGAAGGGATAAGGCTTAACCTCTGACATGCATTTAACTCAAATAGGGTTTTCTTCTAATCTAACTGCTAGTACTACGCACATTGAAAATTTACGACGGTCGGATTTTGACGATAAGATCTACCAGAAATATTTTGGGCGTAAAATCGAGGTTAATTTCTAACAATAACATTTCATCCTTATCAAAGTTAAAATTTAGCCGGCTTTCCAATTTTTAAGCAAATTATGTATTTAAAATTTAGATTCGTATCTTCTAAACAAAACTGATTGCGTAAGACAACTTCCAACTAAAAGAAAAAATGAAATGTACTGTAAAGTATGTACTATGTAGTTTATAGAAAGGAAACATTTGCTTAGTAAAAGTTGAGATATATTTTATATTATTGAATACCTTAAATTTACGTTAATTGATGTGCTCATTGTTTTCAGACAATATATTCTTTTTTAAAACTCTTGTTTAGACCTCATGGAATTGTAAAATCTATAGGTGTCACAGACGATATGTTCACAAGTACCTACTACAAAACCCACATGTGTTTTTGTTCAACCTTTATGACCACAATTCTATCATTGTCATGCATCAACAACTAAAAAATTCTTAACTTTGTGGACTTTGACCGTTACCTCGACTTAGGTGAGCAGGAATTGAGAATATGGGCAAGTGACTGACGGTAAGTTAAATGAGACGTAATACAAACATGTAGAAAAGTTCACGGATTAAGCTATATTCATGTTTGTCTTTAGCTGGTCGATCAAATTTTCTTACCAGAAAGAAAACATTGTCAACCATGAAATTTGTGCCCGCATTGACTCCCCATATTATGCAATAAAATATATTGCGATTTGGCCATAAAATAATGTGAACCACGGCGGTGATAAATCCCACATATAGTGGGATAGCCCTGATACCAACTTTAGTTGTTGCGAATAGTAAAAAGAAGCAGTTGAAGTTGAAGTCGAAGTGTCGACAAATATCAAGCAAAGAGATTCGTCACAGTTTGTTCTATTGGTTGAAAGTAGAAGTATATGTACATGAATGATTTTGTCGTCGCATGTATGTAGACGTTACAAAAATGATGTATGTTGATCTCTATGGTGCATCACCTTACACATTAAACATAACTATAAGATTATATATATAAATTTTTATTAAAATAATTAAAAAAATTTATTTGATAAAATTGAATGATCTAATTGTAAACCATTTTTTAAAATTTATTATTATAAATGTTGAATTAAAGTCAAAGAATCTTTCTTTAGTATAAGAGTACCACCCTCCTTTATTACCAAGTCCCATTAGAATGGTAACATTGACTTGATAGTAGAGCTATTAATTATAATGGCTTACAATCACAAAATCAAAACTTTTTAGACAACGAGGTATTAAGGGTCATAACTCTTGGTTTATTGATATGAATTTTACAAATATAAGCTTAATTGTAAACATTTATCAAGATATAGTATTTTAGTAAAATGGTAATTTTATTTTAATAATGTTTTTGAAATAATAATTGAAAAAGAAACTATAATATAATTTTTTCATCCATTAAAAAATTAATTAAAATTTAAATATGTGGAAAGAAAACATACATGTATTAAATCTCTTTATTTTTTATATATTTAAAAAGTCATTTATATGACTATGATTATTAGTAATGAGCTGTAGCCTTGTCGAAAATAAGTGAGAAGTTTACACCATAGAATTAGATGGAGGGACTATAAATGCACTCATATTTTTATGTTGAAACTTGACATACTCTACTAGATTTTTAAGCCTTACTACCACAAAATATTACAAAACAATCTCACAATATTCAACACAAGTTTCAAATATAAAATAGCCACAATATTAAAGGTTAAACTAATGATAATATGAGTAGAATACTATGAGCAAATTAATATGTATATCAATTATTATATAATAAATAAAATAACATTCATTTATTTACTGAAATATGAATGTAAATAGCTTGAATCGTTTTTGAATTATGCATGAAGAAAACTTACAATATTAATTGCTCAAAATGTACACAAGATTTATTACTCCACTCCTTACAATTAGATAATGAGATATATGAATTGTATTCACTTTTACTTTACTATCTCATGGAGCATTGTCTCCATAGTATAGCCATAGTAATATGACTCTTCAAGTACTTTATTATTGCTTTCCATATGCCAAGTCTCATGACTCTTGGCATATCAACTTGTCACTTGCATACTTGATGGACACTTGTGCACATCCTCACTTTACATATTTGCACTCTTACGTACAAGATACTTGTGCATTTCTTGCACATTAACACTTACATAAAAGGAGAAATATAATTCACACTCTAAACTAAGACTCAACCCTAGTCTATTATATATTTACAAATATACCATAAAGATACCATGGGGATACATTAGCTTGTAACAAATAATGTAATATTACTCAACATACACATGATTTGAAGCTACTACAAAATTTATTGTCTCTATGCCAAAAAAAATATGATTGCTCATCTAGTTTAGGTCTCTTCTTAGATCTAAAAAGATGATTACTGAGTTCACTTTTTTGTGTCATTGAACATCATTTCATTATAAAACTACCTAAATATTTTTCTTTACTAGAACTCTCTCATACATATATATTCTAAACATTTTCTAAAGTTATACTCATTCTACAATGCATGCCACTATAAAAAAATTGATTGTTACAATTTTTATTTTTTTCTTGAGAAAAAGGGGTTGTACTTGGGTCCTCCACCCTTGATAAATCATAACCCTCTTATATAAAGATTTATATTTTATAAACATATTCAATTCTCATCTCAATTGAGATTCTATAACTAGATATCTACATCATTTTCACAAAAACCTAAATTTTTCATATTCATTTTTTGGATCTTCTTTATTTTTTTGTAAATATGGATATTCAACATCTTTTTTATTAATAATTTTTAATCTTTTTAACACATCCATATAAGTGAAATATTGATTATTAATGGTCTTTGATGATGCCAAGTTATCATTGTGTCACTTGAATATCCATAATTGCTCTATTGATCACATGCTTTTATTGCTTTGCTTTGATATTTCAAATGATTGGTCTTGTTGTTCCTTGATGCTACCACACCCCTTCAAAATCTAGAAATATTATGTTTTTTTTTACCAAACACTACCATGCTTGATGCCTTTCTAACTCCAAGTAAATCTAAAATAGTGATGCCTTAATCCATGCCTCTAAGATTGTTGTCACTTAGGGTGGTGTGGTGCCAATATTCTACAACCTTAACTAAAATTTTGTTTCCTTTTATTCTTTAAAATTTTGTTTTTGTTTTTTTTTTAATTCTACTTCACAATCTTCTCTCTTATACCTTCCTTTTGGTGCATCCTTGTGCACTTTTGACAAGGCTTCCTTAAAATTTATTGTTGTTTCTTATACACACTCTATTATTGCTACTATTGTAAATTCAAATTTTGAGTTTTCTAATAGTTCTTCAACTAGTTCCATTTCCATATCTACTTATTGCTTCTTCTTGGATCCTTGTTTCTTAATATTTTCCTTCTAAATGTAACCATGAACTTGCACATTGTCCTCTATATTTTTTCCTTGTATTATATCATCTTTATCCATTCTGTTTAGTTCCCTCTGAAGCCTTTTTATTTCTTCTTCATATTCTTTGATGGTGATCTTCAGAATAGATATATTTTGATATGGTCTCCATTGAATCAAGAATACATATTTCATCCCAAGTGAAGCTATTATTCTTTTCCTTATAAATACTTGTACACCAATCATGAGCTTCCTATTTTAAAAGAAATAAAAGTTTGCAAGTCCAAAAATGGTCACTAGAATATAGAGATATAAAGTTCATCCACCATTATCAAGCATCAATATCATCCTTTCTAGTTAAAATTGGTAATTATATGATCTCAACCCAAAAAAATTCTAAAATCAACTAGGATTTTTAATTTTTTTTAAATATCCTCTAATCCTTGCTATCACCAGTAGAACAATTTAAATGTAAAATAATTGACATAAAAAAGGAATGCAATCATCCATTATGAATTTGCATTAATACATTACCAAGCTTCTCCTTCAAATGGTTCAACACTAGATAGACTATTGTTATTTCAAACAAGCATGGATGACTTCAGCGGTGACACAATTCTTCTCAATGGTAGCAATGATAATGCTAAGATATTATTTTACTAGTAAAAAATATATTGTAACTAAAACCCAAATTGCTTCTCTTTGTTGATAGTCTTCAATTTGCTTCTCTTTGTTGGTAATCTTGTCAGTAATATTATCTTTTGGTAATCTCCTCTTTTGTAAATATCCTCTTCTACAAATATACTCTTACCATTAATATTTTCTTTTCCAAAACCTTCTCTTCTGCCTTTGCGCCTTTCCATAATTTCCCAAAAGTGTTTGATATATTTTTATTCAAATGAACAAATATTATTTATGTGATTTTTTTAAGCTAACATAGACCATTTATAACTAACAAATTGGTAGAATTTACCTTTAATTGGTCGCTAAACAACCTATGGATATTATAAGCCCCAGATTCTAGTAAAACTCATCATGGCTAAAAAAAATTATTTTGAATTAAGTAGCTTACGTTTTCTAGGAAAACCTTGTTATTTATCCATTTATAGAAAGAATGATACTAAGTCATAATAGAGCATCCCATATATCCACATTTGTGATATTTTTGGTATTACTTTTATACTTTGTGGACTCCTCTCATGTTTGGACACAACCATATTAACTTCTCCATACATGGAGTTTGGTTGCTTGCTAGATATATTTTTGTTCACTTAGATAATAGAGGTTTAAACATAGCTTTCATATCCCGCATGAATATTCTATTATCTTCCAAATTCATTCAATTCCTAATATTTGTGCACATTTATATGACTTTTTGAAGTTGGTTGAGACAACCACACCTATGGCCCATTTCATTTCTAGACATGAAGCAAGGGAGAGGAACCTCTAAATATGTATCCTAGAGGAAAGCATACACCTTGGATGATTCAAAGACACATGGGAGGTGAAAATATTCATTGTATTGATTTTACAAGAGAATATTTCCTCTCATATTTTTTCCAATTTGTATTTTAAAATTCCATGGTATCTTTTTTGTCTTCAATAAGGGTTTGTGAATAGTTTTTTGGAAAGAGGAAAAAATGTGTTAGGACAAAATGATGTGCCATGACCAATTTAAGCATATTTTTCATAATGTTATTCTTTTTTATAACATAATCCAAATTTCATGTGCAATTATTGGCATTAATTGAATTTTTTTTTGTAATATTTTGGAAGTTTTTTTAAATAGCTATAAGCTTTGGAATCCATGATGTCATTTTCAAGGACATGATGGTTACTAATTAAAATGGATTTGTGACAAGGTAGATCTTAAAAATAAAGTCAGTGTCTTTGACCTCCTATGCAAGTACCTAATACAATTATAGTGTCCTTTATTTATGGGCATAAAGGTGCAAGGTCAAATACTAGAGCTACTTTTCGCTTGATCAAAGTTTTTTGGGGGGAAAGATAGAATGAAAAATGAGATATGGAATTGTGCAGATTGGTAGGTATGAAAATAAAGGCACATTTTTATAACTATATTCCATTGGAGTGATCTCTCTATAACTATATTTCTTCGAGGTATTGTTATTATTTTGAAGCATAGAAAATGCTACTATTTCAATGTTTTCTTCTTCTTAATACACCTTTTACATATTTTACATAGGAAATTTTTGCATTGCTCACAATATTTCATGGTCATTGCTTTTTGCATGCCCTAGCCCATGTTTACTATTGACTCCTTTATCATGCCTAATACCTTCATTTAAAATTGTGTTGAGATAGTCCATTTTTTCAACTGACGATAATAACATCATGTTCTGCAAATATGAGAAGATATATATATCTTGGGTCTTGTAGACACCAAAATAGCACCAATCCGATTATGTGACTGCAAACACTAATCGCTTTGACACACACAGCCCCCAGGGCAGCCCTCAGAGGTTAAACAGTGGTCCTAACCACTTTTGTAGCAATTTTGGAAGGTCAAAAGGCAATTTGGCACATTCAAGCACTTTGCTCAGTATTCATCCCACCCAGGGATGAATTCAAACTAGGATCCGTCTCACCCAGGGAGGAATTCTAAATTCGTCTTTGGTCAGGAAGAATTCCAGGTTTAACGGGCAAAAAGAAGAATGCCGCCAAGTGGCAGCCAAGGATAGTCAATTATTGCCTCCTGTCGTGCATGCGCGTGTAGGTGGGTAGATTGGCCGTTGGAGGACTCGTCACAAGGGCAGTCATGGAAGCCCAAGTCAGGGAGGAGTCTCCTCCCTCTTGGGAAGGCATGGCCGCCACATGGCACCCCTGCATGCCCCTCCAAAGAGACCCCTTGGGTCTATAAAATGGTGGACTTTCCCACCCAAAAAGGAGAAGTTGGAGGCATTTTCAAGCAACGAAGTGCTACCAAATTGAACACCCCATTGCACCCCTTTTCGATTCACCTTTTCACATCCTTAATATCTTTTGCAAGAGAGGTTATTGGGTGGCTTTTGGAAGTGTGGATCCGAACCCAAACCCAACATTTGACCACCTTAATCCACCAATTTTCCGACAACCCAGTCTAAGAGATTTTGGGCCCATCCCTAGTGGATTGGTGCCTAAATCAAGTTCCAACGATGGGCGGCCCACTCAGGTGCCCTACACTTTTTAAGTTTCATTCTAATTCATTTTTTTATCATTTATTCATCTCTCATTCCATTCTATGCTGACTAGATAGTTCATGTATTCAATTTCATAATGTTTTAATCAGATTTCATCATGTTCTCGTCGCTTTTGTTGTCCCACTAACTTGCAGGTAGCGACGCCAAATTCCCACTGATGGAGGTCAAATTGGGAGAATCTGACCATCTGGGTCATCCCAAAATGGCCCCAATTACTTAACCCCTCTGTTTGCAGGTATTTTGGAGATCCCGAGGTGTGACATTTGAGCGGCATCAACTCGACATTTTAACATAGTCGAATTCGTCCTACCCAGGGATGAATTACAGTAGAATTCATCCTGCCCAGGGATGAATTTTAGTTGAATGCAAATTGGCCAACTGTTTCAATGGCAGTGGCCCTCAGGTAATGTTTTCTGGTCTCTGTCAAGTTTGCAGGTGATTTAGATTCATTTCATGCATCATTTTAGTCAATCTTAGGCATACATCCTTCATTATTTTAGAGAACTAACGTTTCATATTTGCAGCAGGTGCTACTAACGCCTTTGTTGTTTCTTTGATCGCAGGAGAAGCAGCAAGAACCAAGGATTCATCAACACCAGCGGTGGCAACATTTTGGCCCGCCCATTTTGCATGTGGGCACGCGGAAAGAAGATCATTATTCACTTTTGTAATGGAAACATGTTAACGCTCCTAGCCCCTAAAAAGGGAGGAGACGTCTTTGTAACCGAGGTTAAGAGAATTGAATAAAAAGGGTTGTGCTTTCCATACCTCTTTTCTTTCGTTTTTGATTCGTCTCTTTTCTTTGTTTCGTGCATTTCAAAGGCATAGGATTAAAGCATTATATTTTGTTTTACATTGCATAGCTATAGTTTTCCTTTTATTTCCAAAATCTCGTGCTTTCAGTGGCGATCACGGTGGGACCATGTCCCCTAGTTTTTAAGATCGATAAACTGATCAAAAATTTGTGATTTGTGCTTACAGGTACCTTTGTCGAACTTCGACTGTAATTTGTCTTTGCCTGTGGCGAATACTTTACTGTAATTCATCTGACCCTGAGACGAATTCAAATTCGTCTCAGAAAGGGACGAATTCTATTCTGTAATTCGTCTCACAGAGGGACGAATTTTTGTCTATGAATTTTCTAGGGCCGAAGATCAGAAACAACAAGTTTAGGCAGAGAAAGGTAAAGGTTTTAAAATTGTTCCTATTACTTTCTATTTTTTGTTTCTGTTTTCTTTCAAATTTTGCTTGCTTAAGGAAAATAGTTGCTTCTGCTTGTTTCAATTTTAATTAAAATAAACCACACACACATCACGTGGTATCTTTAAACCAAGGAGTTGGTCGTAAGACCCCAGCCCTTGATCAAGACCAACGATGGGTTCATCACCACCTTGGCTTGATTTTTGCATCCATTTCCTCGATTGTCACTGTTGTTAGGCATAAATCTTAATGAAAGCTGATCGAGTGTCACTGGGGTGATTCCCATGCACGCGAGGATAAGTCTTCTATGGTAGGTGTCATTAACAGGACAATCCCCCTTCCGTATCGCCTATGTTCCACGTACCATCTGCTCTCACATACCTATAGTTTCCCTCTCGTAAGGGCGGGTATATAGAGAGGTTGGTATATCGGCTCGGCAATGGTATATTGAAGGGGCGACCATTTATGGGAGTCATATGAGCCAACATTACGCATTTAAACGTTCTTCAAAACTTTCAAAAAAAACAAAACAAAATCATCAAAACGCACTAAAACCAGTTTAGGACACACCATTAATCTTTAAAAGAGATAATCACCGTTTGTGTATGTGTGTGTTCATTTCTGCTTAGTGTAACAAAAAAAAATCAAAAAAATCATAAACAAAAGATAAAAATCTATGCATTTTGTCACTCGCTCCAAAAGCTCCAAGGATTCCCGCAATCGCTTGGTCACTCCAAAATGCCCCAAAGGTGTCCATGAACCCTTTGGTCAACCCAAAAGCACCCCAAAGGTGCCCATAAGTGATGCAGGAGCATCCAACAAAATATGGGAAATCTTATTTTTTTCCCTAAATTTTAGTGCATCTTGTCGGGGCCATAACTTCTCAACCGTAGCTCCGATTGATGCGAAATTTTACAGGGAGTTAGTTGGGATAATTTTAAACAAATACAACTCCCTAGAGTTCTATTTGTCCAGAAAAACCAGTTTTCGGGGCCAAATTCCATCATCTAGTGCCCCAAAATTAGGTTTTAAAATTGCTCACCTAATTTTTTATGCTTTTTGAGTTGTTCGAAGGTCAATATCTCCTAATGTATTTAGATTTAGGACTTGAAACTTCATTTTTGGCTTATCTATTGTAAGAGGGATGCGCACCCCAATTTTGGGCCCCATATGACTCATTTTCAATTTTAGGGTTTTTTTTTAGAAAGCATCTATGCACTTTGTAGAGAGACATCGTCATGGTGCTCACTCGTAGCCAAGCCCAATCACGGGTGGACACTGTGGGGAATGTCCAAGGAGGCACAAGTCACCTACAGTATAGCCCCAAGGATTTGGTCATACCACCTTGGCGACCTGACACACAAGGCAGTCCCCTCCACACCTTAATGGAAAGGGACTATAGGGGCACCTCTTCTAGGGGCACTCTTGTTCAGCATAGCACCCAACACACACCCTTCCATGAGGGGTACATCCATAGGAGAGCTCCCTTAGATGCTCGCTATGAGTGGTCACCGCGCGACGAAGTGCTAGGTCAACATAGGGTTCGACGAGAGGAACCACATGATTACATTATCCCTCCTTCACCCCCTCTAGTTGTCAGGACTACAAGGAAAAATCCAGAGCACAAGGCTTCTCAGGCGGGGCAAGCCAACTCCGCCCATTCCTTTTTCACTTACGAAATAGAGCATGAGGAAAACCCTTACCTTCCTCAAGAGCAATATACATCATGGGAGCAATATGCCTCTGCAAATGCTAGCTATCAGGATCACCTACTGAGGCCAGAGCCTCGGATAAATGCCACTACCTCCAACAGAGGGAGGCGGCCTATAGAGATCTTGGATCACTACGACCGAGATAGATATCTAGGAGAGGCATCTAGGCCTTCTAGACATGAGGCGGCAAGACCAACTATCTTAGAATCTTCCAAGCACATCGCATGTCGGATGTAACTCATGCAACTTGGGCTAGAATGACAATAGTTAGAGAAATGGTATCTTTTAAATAAAGAGCACCTTCAGCGCCAGAAGGATGAGTTGTTCCAACACACTATGCAGGAGAGGACTCCAACCCCTCACACGCATAAGACAAAACATTATGAGAGGCACAACCCCCGGGTGCGAGACAAGTCTCTGTGACCTTATCGAGCACCACCCTCGATGCCTCCTAGACATGAGTGGGAGGCCACTCCTATAACCAATGACGGGCACCTTCCTCAGGAACCCACTCAGGTTTATGGGCCACCCTTAGAAATTCATCAAGAAGCCTCGAAGGAATCAGAGCGAGAAGAAGAGCGGGATGAAATGCCCTACCAAGGCATGGGGGGTGCTATCCGGCCACCCCTCCATAGGCCCCAAGTTCCTCAACAAGAACCAACCAAAGAGGAGGAGCTCAAATCCCTTGATACATGCAAAGCGCTAGAGCACTTAGAGTCGGTAGAGACCAAGATTTTAGAGCTCCCAAGGCCCAACTTACATGAGGCTCCTTTCAAAGAGGATCAACCTCTAACCGTAGGGCTACCTGATGATGCAGTCCTCCATGTCTCAGAATCACCAGATTCTGATGAGTTAGACTCACTGGCCGAAGGTGAGGATAAAACAGAGATGGCCCATAGCAATCACATGCGACAACATCGACATCCCATAAATATCGATGAAGCACTTCAACAAATAAACATAATACTAGGGCATGAGTGGCGCGTTAACCCACCGCAGTGGGACCAAGCATTACATCCACCACTTTGGGCACACAAAGATCAACTTTCACCCAGAGACATCATAATGACATCGGTGTCGAGGGTAGACCCTGTCTTCCTATCCGTGCATAGGGCCGATCCATTCGTGCCCATACCTCTAGAGCCAGATCCGGAGCACAAAGATCATCAAGCTGGGGGTACCTCTATCCCCTGAAGAGCACCCCAAAAGCTCCAATGATTATCGCAATCGCTTGGGTCACCCCAAAATCTCCAAGGATTATCGCAATCGCTTGGTCAAAACCCAAAATCTCCAAGGATTATCGCAATCGCTTGGTCAAAACCTAAAAGCTCCAAGGATTATCGCAATCGCTTGGTCAAAACCCAAAAAGCTCCAAGGATTATCGTAATCACTTGGTCACCCCAAAAAGCTCCAAGGATTATCGCAATCACTTGGTCACCCCAAAATCTCCAAGGATTATCGCAATCACTTGGTCACCCCAAAAGCTCCAAGGATTATCGTAATCACTTGGTCACCCCAAAAGCTCCAAGGATTATCGCAATCACTTGGTCACCCCAAAAGCTCCAAGGATTATTGCAATTGCTTGGTCATCCCAAAAATGCCCCAAAGGATTCTCGAAATCCCTTGGTCACCATCAAGAAAATTCAAAAACAACAAAAACCATCAAAATATCAAAAAATAAATCTGCATCTCATTCTCATGTATACTTCATCAATCAAAGCACTACATAATAGTTGCATTAACCATTACATCCATATATCGCACATTTGTTGATCATAGAAGTCAAAGGCACCATGGACTGTCATTACTTAGCAAGCATGCCATTTTTCACATTTTCCATACAATATCGCAAAAACAACACCATACATAGAGTCACCATATCATAAGTCAGGTTGTCATTTAATGTATCTAGAGTTTTCATCATTTAGATGTCATTAAATTTCTAGCCAAAATTGTACACAGTCAAAAAGATTTTACAAATGTAGAGTCATACTTGAAATACGCCTTGTTATGTAACATCCCATCACAAGCTAAAACACATAAAACAATTCCCAAGTTGTGTGAACGAAAGATGAAACCTGCAAAGCAATCCAGGTCACCATAAGTGAAATGGTTATCTTGCTCATCCCCCTATGCGAATGACCCAAAGAATGCTGAGAGTTGGCAAAAGGACAAGCATCCTCCCTACCCAATTCCCCAAGAATCCCAAAGTTCTCAATAGTTGCAAAACATCAAAAATTTGCAAAACGTCAAAACACCAAAATTTGACATCCTACAGTGCACACATCAAAAGGCACAAACAATAGTGATTCTCGTCACTCCATATCCAAATCCCTTTCTCAAAAAGAAAAACAAATAAAACAAAAATAAATAGTGATTTTATCACTATAAAGGAGCAAGTATCCCAATACAATTGAAGAAAATAAGGGAGTTGAACTTGAATCCCTGGAACTCTCAGCATTTCGATAGGTCATGAGGCAAGCCTCAGTATCGGTCTGGTTGATAGCCTATCGGTCACTGGTGGTAAACCTCCCGCATGACGATATATATGTCACATTAACTTGTGTGCAGATCAATGTTTGCATGTGGATGAGCTAGCTTATGGTATCCTAGATAACACCACAGATTAATCTGACTAAATACAATAAAGGAGTTAGTGGAGCTAATTAGGTGATCCTCGACTATAGATTCGGTTGATAGCCCATCTCGCACTGGCGGTATCCTGACAAATACCACATAAATGAACTCAATTACACACACAGGGATGTGAAATAACTTGGTCAAAAACAAGTCTGATTCATACCTTGTTCAAAAGTCTTGTAAGATGAAAATACAGTCATGGCTAGTGAGTTAAAACAGTCCGAATCTCAAGAAACCTTAGCTACATTTCTAAACCAACTTGCGCTACTTTTCATCCTACAATACCATTCAAAAAAAATATATACACAAAAGCATTTACCACAACAATCACCAAAGACACAAAGCCATAAGTCCTGTATTGTCTATGGTGCCAATGCAAAGTTATCAACAAATCATTTCATCCATCCCATTACCTATCATATAAATCAACAAAAATCACATTTATCATACCATATGCATACATCAATATAAATTAGCATGCATCCATCAACATCAATCATTATGCATAACATGAAATTATGACATATATACAAAGCAAAAATAAAAAAAAACCAACAAAAATAACAAAAACAACAAAAAATGCAACACAAACAAACAACAATAAACATTGCCAGACAAAAGTGCTCTTGCACTTAACCTCTTGGCATAGCAAAACTGATGTCGGGGTTTACATTGTCACTATCCTACTCCTTAAGAAGGCTACCATAGCCGGACCGCTCCACGGGAAGATGGATTTTTGACAATTTCACCCCCAAACGGCGTCACAAAAGGGTCAAAACCCATTCAAAAACAACAAAAAATGCAACACAAACACACAACAATAAACATTGCCAGACACAAGTGCTCTTGCACTTAACCTCTTGGCATAGCAAAACTGATGTCGGGGTTTACATTGTCACTATCCTACTCCCTAAGAAGGCTACCATAGCCGGACCGCTCCATGGGAAGATGGACTTTCGACAATTTCACCCCAAAATGCATCACAAAAGGGTCAAAACCCACTCAAAAAACAACAATAAATGCAACACAAAAACAAACAACAATAAGCATTGCCGGACACAAGTGCTCTTGCACTTAACCTCTTGGCATAGAAAATCGATGTCGGGGCTCAAATTGTCACTCTCCTACTTCCCCAAGAAGGCTACCATAGCCGGACCGCTCCACGGGAAGACGGGTTTTCGATGATTTCACCCCATTATGGCATCACCAAAAGGGATTTTACCCACCAAAAATAGGTCTAAATGTCAGAAAAATTGCACATGCTTAACGATAAACCATCTAAGGGCACCCTTGCACAAGTCATCTTGGGTCAAGCGACTCGTCGCTTTTCTCACGAAGGTCATTCCCTCATCGATTCGTCGCTTGAGGGGGTAGTCACACTTAGTCACTAATCAACAAGCACACACCCAATTAAGGAAAATGACATGCATTCAAAGAATCATTGACAAAGACAATTACGCTCCTGCTTGGGGCAACAAACAAGCAATAATCACAAATTGATCAAAAACTTGGCATTCCCGAATCATGAACACAAGGTTTCCCCCCATGGACAAAAGGTTGCGCCCTTTGCCTATTCATGACTGATAAATGTCCAAGCTCAAGTCACACCTCACCAAAATAGGTTAATACTTGAAATCAAATTCCTTAGCTTGTCAGAAGCAAGGATTCAAGAATGCATGCCCTTTCCATACTTGGGGCATCAAAAGTTGGTTAGGTTACCAAGAAACCCTAATCATTAGTGCTTTTGTTATCTATTTTTGCTCGACGCTGCGCCATGCATAGCGCATCCCAAAAAGGGGCATCTATAGACACCAAAACAGCACCAATCTGATTATGTGATTGCAAACACTGATCGCTTTGACACACAGCCCCCAGGGCAGCCCTCAGAGGTTAAAAAGTGGTCCTAACCACTTTTGTAGCAATTTTGGAAGGTCAAAAGGCAATTTGGCACATTCAGGAACTTTGCTCAGTATTCATCTCACCCAGGGACAAATTCAAACTGGGATCCATCTCACCTAGGGACAAATTCTAAATTCATCTTTGGTCAGGACGAATTCTAGGTTTAACGAGCAAAAAGAAGAATGCCACCAAGTGGCAGCCGAAGACAGTCAATTATTGCCTCCTGCCATGCATGCGCGTGTAGGTGGGTAGATTGGCCATTGGAGGACTGTCACAAGGGCAGTCATGGAAGCCCAAGTCAGGGAGGAGTCTCCTCCCTCTTGGGAAGGCATGGCCGCCACATGGCACCCCTGCATGCCCCTCCAAAGAGACCCCTTGGGTCTATAAAATGGTGGACTTTCCCACCCAAAAGGAGAGAAGTTGGAGGCATTTTCAAGCAATGAAGTGTTGCCAAATTGAACACCCCATTGCACCCTTTTTCGATTCACCTTTTCCACATCCTTAATCTCTTTCACAAGAGAGGTTATTGGGTGGCTTTTGGAAGTGTGGATCCGAACCCAAACCCAACATTTGACCACCTTAATCCACCAATTTGCCGACAACCCAGTCTAAGAGATTTTGGGCCCATCCCTAGTGGATTGGTGCCGAAATCAAGTTCCAACGGTGGGCGGCCCACTCGGGCGCCCCACACTTTTTAAGTTTCATTCTAATTCATTTTTTTGTCATTTATTCATCTCTCATTCCATTCTATGCTGACTAGATAGTTCATGTATTCAACTTCATAATTTTTTAATCAGATTTCATCATGTTCTTGTCGCTTTTGTTGTCCCACTAACTTGCAGGTAGCGACGCCAAATTCTCGTTGATGGAGGTCAAATTGGGAGAATCTGACCATCTGGGTCATCCCAAAATGGCCCCAATTACTTAACCCCTATGTTTGCAGGTATTTTGGAGATCCCGAGGTGTGACATTTGAGCAGCATCAACTCGACGTTTTAACACAGTCGAATTCGTCCTACCCGGGGACGAATTACAGGAATTCGTCCTGCCCAGGGATGAATTTCAGTTGAATGCAAATTGGCCAACTGTTTCAATGGCAGTGGCCCTCAGGTAATGTTTTCTGGTCTCTGTCAAGTTTGCAGGTGATTTAGATTCATTTCATGCATCATTTTAGTCAATCTTAGGCATACATCCTTCATTATTTTAGAGAACTAACGTTTCATATTTGCAGCAGGTGCTACTAACGCCTTTGTTGTTTCTTTGATCGCAGGAGAAGCAGCAAGAACCAAGGATTCATCAACACCAGCGGTGACAACATTTTGGCCCGCCCATTTTGCATGTGGGCACGCGAAAAGAAGATCATTATTCACTTTTGTAATGGAAACATGTTAACGCTCCTAGCCCCTAAAAAGGGAGGAGACGTCTTTGTAATCGAGGTTAAGAGAATTGAATAAAAAGGGTTGTGCTTTCCATACCTCTTTTCTTTCATTTTTGATTCGTCTCTTTTCTTTGTTTCGTGCATTTCAAAGGCATAGGATTAAAGTGTTATATTTTGTTTTACATTGCATAGCTATAGTTTTCCTTTTATTTTTGGAATCTCGTGCTTTCAGGTCTATATTGAATTTATCCTTTGAGTTGCTTGTTCCATAGCCTTTCTTTTCTTGGTACAGCCTTGGGGGTCTTCAGCTTGTGTGAAAGATTTTATTCATGTGATTCAGTATTCTTTTTTTCGAGAAAATGCCTAGTTTACTTAGTTTTATTTTTTTTTTCTACGCAACCTTAAGCTTATGGTGTTGCATTACTCCTTTGGGCTCCTATTTTTTCCTAAAATCATAGTTTTGAAACTTGTCATGAACGATCTTGTCGATCTTTGTCTACTTCAAAGAGATATATTTCGCTCGAGATGCCTTATGACTTTGTTGCTTTTGTCTCTTGGGTTGTTCGACACTCTATACCATATATCAATATTGGAATAGTGAGCCACACATCCTCCCATGTAAAACATGCTTCATCAATATTACCCAAGATGATCTAGGACCATTGATGCTTCTCTCGCTCTTCACCTTGGTCTATCACTGATGAATCACTAATGAGAAGACTTAATGAGCTATAATATTATGCAAGGATACATCATCGTTGATTATCTAAGACTGGTGCTAATGGATCGATGACAGTGCTTTTGCGAGGGTGATAGTCAGTTTATTTTATTGATGGAAATATGTTATTGTTGATCAATGAGTAAAGGCAACTTCCTATCAGTGATGATGATTATAAGGCTTAGGGTAGACTTAGTTTGATGTTTTATTAGACATATCATGCCAAGAGGGGGGACACCTAATACCATGATGACTCAACCCTTTAGATGCCTTTGAAAAAATTCATCACCGATGAAAACTTGTTGTCACTGATGAATTGACGACCAACTTTCCCTAAGAGTGATGAACAATATTATGCCCAAACTGCACTATTTGGTGGTCACTGATGATAAAGAGGTTTCACTGATTCAATTGATGAAAAGTCTTTAGATTGGTGATGAGCTATCTTCGATTTGGGCATTGTCACTCATAGCTTGGATAAATTGAAAACCAATCGACAGACCATATGATCTGAGGCTAGTCTTCGCTGATGAAAAAGACTATCATCGATGGATGGATAATGGATCGATGATGAGGAATTTTTATGAGTGATTGCATGGGTTTTATACAATCATTGATGGATACTATGGTCACGTATCGGATCAGCGATGAGACTTTGGGTGCATGAAATTTTATCTTTAAAATGATTTATCTTGATCAAATTCTATCGAGAGGGAAACTTGTTAGGTTGACATTAATAGAAACCTTAATTTAAAATTAATATTGGCTATCGTGGATGAGGCTAAGTTGTCATTGATCATATCTATGATGATGCTTGGCAAGAGCGATGTTGAGATTTGATTTGTTTCTTTCTTGATGTTATTGTTGATAGAGAATGTCTATCAGTGATTGGTCGATGATGACAAGTTTTGATGAGTGACAATGTATTTTTGGGTGTAATGTATCATTGATGGCTAGCTTTGGTCATTGATGGGATCAGTGATAAGGATTTTTAATGATAAATGATGTTATATGGGCTTAATTCTTTTGGTGATAGCTTAAAGTAGTCATGGATTGGATCAACAAAGGATTTTTCGAAGAGCGAAGGGTTATAATGGCCTTTTGGATTTTGAGGATGACTTAGGGGAACCTTAGGAAGATTATTTGGATGAAAATAAGGTAGACTTGGATGATTTTTGGCCATGGTCCATGATTTTTAACTTTTTGGATAGACTTTATTAAGGATTGGGCCTTACATATGAAAGGATGCAAAATGTATGGACTAAATCTCTATGCTCACTCTTTCAGAAACCATGGAGGTTCTTCTTATGATAATTTTCTCAAGACTTCCTTTTTGTTTTTGAACTTGACCTTATACCCTATAGTCACCTAGACCACTAACTTATTGAAAATTAGGGGTGCGAATTAAATTGGGATTTTTGAAGCCCAATAGGACCTAGACAAGCTTGATCCATATTAGATGGTTCAATTGGAAAACTAGATTATATTAGGAATCACCATGAAGTAAGATCAATTAGTAGTTGAGGATGAAGCAGTCTAGCTCATAAAGAGAAGGTTAGAGGTAGAACTAGCAAAAGTTAAACTTGATAGGGACTAATTTTTGTAAGAAAATGAGGGTCTTAAGAAAGAGTTATTAGAAAAGGAGTAGCTAAATGAATAAGTGGAAAACTTCAAAGCCCAACTTGTTGAGCCTAAACAACTTATGCAAGAGTAGAGAAATATTTTAACATACATAGAAAAGAAATACACTTAGATAAATAATTTGAAAGCCTCAAGGACCCATAGAAAAGAGATTCACCCAAAGTTGATGCAAAAAATCTAGGCAACCAAAATCTTATGGGACCATATTAAGGAGGAAATAAAGAATGCATTTGAATTCTTCAAGATAACATCCTTTATAGAATAAATCTTGGAAAGAACAAAAAAATCTTAGGGCAAGTGGAATAATAGCTTTTTATAATGATTTAACACTAGGAAGTTTAAAACTCCTTAGATTGATGACCCCAACATAGGTACAACAACACCATATATATCATAAGGATATAATGAAAATAATAAAGAAGATCCAAACCATTTAGAGAAATATACAAAATGGTAAAGACAACTTATCATCTCTTAGAACCCAAGTTCATGAAATGGAAGAAGAAAATCAAGGTTTTATTGTTGCTAGAATGACAGACATATTTGATGAAAGGAAATACACCTTAGATGATGATGTCACTTCCACCATGATTGATGAGGACAAGTTTCAAGCTGATGAAGGACATGCCTACAAAGTATGTGAGAAATTGAAACCTATTTAGACAAAATTAAAAGAGTTGGGAACTAAGAAGAAAAACTATCAAAAACCCTTTTAAAGACCTAATAAGAGAGGGTGAAGAACTTATCATAGTATAGTTTCCCAACAAATATGAATGATAGAAATTGATGAACCTATTTCAACTTAGGATTGGATAGGGGGATCCAAAGCACTATGGAGAACAAATTTTGTTAGTTTTATAGCAAGGATCCTAATTTAATAGACTCTATTCCCAAGGATATAGGTAGGACATGGGATTCTAAGCCAATTGAGCTTGATGTCCCATGAATTCACACTAAATATAGTACCTCAGCATTAATTTTGCATAATTTTATATATTTTAAAGTATGCAACAATAAAACAAGACTAGATGGCATAAAACTTCTCAAAATTCCAAAAACAAAAGTTTTGTTTGGAAAAATTTTTATTTACTTGTAAAACTTGTTGATTGGTTTAGAGGAACGATTCTCTCAACAAAGTTGTTAGGACTCTAATCCTAAATAATCACATTATTTAATTCATTTATTTAATCATGGACCAACGTGTCCCTTCACATCACAACCTTAAGTAGATATTAATATGCATTTCCATGGGTGTCTTAAATCATCCATCAAAGAACAATTTATTATTTGATCCATTGGTTGGCTTGTACTCTAGTGAAAATAATGATTCTATCTTCAAAAGTGATTCATAAATTCCAATTACATTATATTTATTTTATCTTATTCACTATAATTGCTAGGAACCCTTGGCTCCTACCATCTGGTATCATAGCCTTTGTCCTGAACCAAAATTGGATTCTTACTATAACCATCTTTCTTATCCATAGTCAGCCCATCAATGTTATCGAAGGTACTTAGAGGTTTTATTTTAGACCTCCAAGGCACTCAGTATTTTTTCAAACCTCCAAGGCACCATTACCAATGGGATTAATTTCACTACCTTCTTAAACTCACGATCACCCAAGAACTCTAAATTCAAACAACAAGATATTAATGTACAAATTTTTGCCCAGGGCGTCTCCTTGACGAGCAATGTAATAAAAATTCTATGTTTAAATTCTTGTGTCTGATAAAATAATAATTTTAAACATTCAAACCATAATATGGTATCACATAAACTACCCTATGCTAATATGAAGGAAGACTGAGATCAGCAAAAGAAAGGGTCTTAAAAATGACTCCAGAGCACTATGAACGCAAGCCACTAGATATCCGAACTGCGATGTGACATAAGATACCTGGCGAAGAAATTAATTTCTTGGAAAAATCTTATAAAAATAAAGTTATAACATAAATCTTGAGAAACTTTTTGATCATTGGAAAATCAAAGTTTGACAACCTTTGTGAATTTCTGACATCAAGAGGGCACAAAAGAAAAAAGGTTTTAATTTTTAGGGACAAAAAAGTCCCACATTCATTGTGCTACAAAATTGTAGTTTTTTATATATTCCAAAGCACATAAGGAAGGTCACGGCTTCGATTATGCCTCCATCGCACCTCACATGAAAAAACATCTCATCGCTTCCCTAGTCATAGACACTCGCATTTCGCTTCCTCATAACCACTTGTTGCCTATCCAACACTCGTGCTCCTCGTAATCTATACTTTTTGACTCAATTGAATCCACACCCTTATCACTTATGTGCCACCTTGCTGATTATTTCATCATCCCCTTGTCATGCTCCCTTACCTCTTATGCTTTGTCATCTCTTGCCCTACCGCTTGTCGCTCTACCACCTACCAACCACCACCACCACCTCCTCTCCGCTCGCTACTCCTCGATTTATTCCTACCACTCCTCAATTTACATGCTTTTCTATACGCCTACCCTACCACCTGCCACTCCTTGATCGAGCCCTGACAGTTACCACCAAAAAAATTCAAATTCAATGAGCAACAAAATTTTCAATTTTTTTTGCTAAAAATTGCTTAAACAAAGTTTTTCAAAAAACTAGCAACATTTGCAATAATTGCAAAATTGCAAATTTGAAACAAATTTTTGACAACATTTAGCAACTTTTACAAAAAACTTCAAAAAAATTTGCAATATTTTGCAACCAAGCCCAAGGAGTTGTAAAATCACAAAAACCATACCATGGCAGATGGGAGAAGATCACTAGACCTTGCGAAAGACATCTCGAAAGAAATTCCGCAAGTGATGAATAAATGACAAGATGATTTTGAAACAAAAAATACAACAAAAATAACAGAGTTAACCCTAAAAATGGATACCACTAATGCAGAGTTAAACCTAAAAATGGATACCACTAATAACTTTGTGGACTTGGTACAAAAAAATATGGCATTAATGCAAGTTGGCCAAAAAATCATAGCACCAACACAACAAGCATTACTAGGGGGACCACAAACATCAATCCTACCTCGAACCACAAAATTGGATTTCCCAAAATTTGAAGGAGGCGACCCCACAAATTGGATCTATCAAGCGGACCAATATTTCTCTCTTTATCAAATCCTTGAGGTCCAAAATGTTTGCATTGCATCCTTCCACCTAGAATGAATCACTACTCAATGGTACCAATGGTATGAAAAGATAAATGGTACTCCCACATGGACCAAATTTACAAAAAATCTAATGATATGATTTGGCCCAAGCAAATTTGAAGATTTCATAGGGGCTCTCACCAAACTCCACCAAACATCTATAGTATGAGAATACCAAGCTCAATTTGAGAAATTGGTAAATCTTACATCAGGACTAGATGCATCATTCTTTCAAAGTTGCTTTATTAGTGGCCTAAAGGAAGAAATTTGATTAGAAGTACAAATGCTCAATCCTACCAACATGATGCACACTGTTGCATTAGCCCAAATGGCGGAAGAAAATATCAATAACCAACATCGAATAGGAATACTATCAATAGGGAAACCACAAAACACCTACACCATCCAAAAACTAAATAGAGTCATGCCAATTAAACAAATTAGCCCTAAGGAAATGAAGGAAAGAAGAGAAAAGGGCCTTTGTTTTCATTGTGATGAGAAATTCACCCCTAATCACAAATGCATTACACCAAAATTATATATTTTGGATACGATTGAGAATGATACTCCAAAATAAGAGGATAATATTGAAGTTGAAGTAGTGACGGATATCCAGAAGGAAAATAACGAGGATAAAATAGAAATATCTTTTAACACCCTCGTAGGATTTTTTGCCCCATAAACTATGAAACTTAATGGATACTTTTAAAAATAAAACCTTATTGTGCTTCTAGACTCTGGAAGCACACACAATTTTACTGAACCAAGGGTGGCAAAACAAGCTAATTGCTTTATACATCCTTGTAATAATTTCAAAGTCATGATTGGAAATGGAGGAAGAATTGCATGCAAAGGAAAGTGCCAAAATATTAAACTCACTATGGGTGATTATAACATGAAAGAGGACATGTATGTACTACCCTTAGGAGGATGTGATATCGTTTTAGGAGTGCAATGGCTACAAAAACTCGACATAATCCAATGGGACTTTGAAGACTTATGGATGAAATTCACACAAAGGGACCAAACATACACTATTAAAGGGTTAAAATTAGGCCCTTCACAAATTGTAAGTTCCCATAGAATGGAAAAAATTATTCGCAGAGGAGGTAAAGGTATGATCGCACAACTATTTTCCATTCAACCCACTAATGAAGAACAACTAGTGGCACCTGAACTACAACAACTCCTAGAATACCATGATAAAGTATTCAATGAACCAAAAGGATTACCTCCTCAATGAAGCCATGATCATGCCATTCAACTACTTCCAGGGCACCAACCCCCTAATATTCGACCTTACTGATATCCATATCTACAAAAGACAAAAATAGAAAAACTAGTACAAGAACTACTAAAGGCAGGGGTTATTAGACCTAGTGTGAGTCCTTACTCTTCTCCTATTATATTAGTCAGAAAGAAGGATGGATCATGGTGCTTATGTGTTGAATTTTGCGCCCTCAACAAATTAACTATCAAAGATAAATTTCCTATTCCCGTCATCGATGAATTATTAGATGAACTTCATGGGGCTGCATATTTCTCCAAATTAGATTTACGATCGGGCTACCACCAAATTCAAGTTAAAGAAAGTGATATTCCAAAAATGGCCTTTCGCACTCATGAAGGGCATTATGAATTCATGGTGATGCCATTTGGTCTTACCAATGCCCCTTCTACATTTCAAAGTCTAATGAACAAGGTATTTCACCCTTTCCTTTGAAAGTTTATTTTAGTTTTCTTTGATGATATTTTGATTTACAATAAAACATGGGAAGATCACTTAAACCATATAGATCAAGCATTAAAGACCTTGGAGGAAAATCAATTATATGCTAAAAGATCAAAATGTTCCTTCGGAAAACAAGAAATTGAATACCTTGGACATATTGTCTCTAAAGAAGGAGTTAAGGTAGACCCTCGTAAAATTGAAGATGTGAAAAATTGGCCTATTCCAAAAACCTTGAAAGGTTTGCATGGGTTTTTAGGACTAACAAGATACTATCACAAATTTGTCAAAGATTATGGCAAAATCACAACCCCCTTAACAACACTACTTAAGAAGAATGCTTTTCTATGGTCTTCAAAGGCTGATGAAACCTTTATCACTTTAAAAAATGCAATGTGTACCACCCCTATCTTAGCCATGCCTAATTTTTCCAAACTATTTATTATTGAGAGCGATGCTTCAGGAGTGGGAATAGGAGTAGTGCTCATGCAAAATGAAAGACCCTTGGCCTTTCACTAGCAAGGCATTTTCTAAAAAGAATTTAGCACCCTTCCACATATGAAAAAGAAATGTTAGCCATTGTTCATGCTATTCAACATTGGAGACCTTACCTTATTGGCCAACATTTCATTATTTACATGGACCACCATAGTCTAAAGTACCTTCTTGAGCAATGCATAACCACTCCAGAACAACAAAAGTGGGTTACAAAACTACTAGGATATGATTATGAGATCATATATAAAAAGGGGAAAGATAACATGGTTGTTGATGCCCTTTCAAGAAAGTTTGAAGAAATACCCCAATTACATGCTTTTTCCTCTCCTATTCCTAAATGGATAGACCAAGTCAATGAGGAATGGTTTAATGATCCTACCACACACACA
Organism: Wollemia nobilis; assembly: GCA_028583015.1. Classification (NCBI taxonomy): domain Eukaryota; kingdom Viridiplantae; phylum Streptophyta; class Pinopsida; order Araucariales; family Araucariaceae; genus Wollemia; species Wollemia nobilis. The sequence goes on along the minus strand of JAQPPZ010001152.1, from coordinate 1,451,407 downwards.
TTAATTCAACAACTTCAACAAGACTCCACTAGTAAACCCCACTATTCTTGGAGAGATAACATACTTAGGTATAAAGGGTGTATTATCCTCTCCCCTACATCCTCATATCATGCAAAACTTCTCCATGAGTTACATGCCACACCCACTGTAGGACACTCTGGATTCCTAAAAACTTATAAAAGAGTGACTAGATATTTTTATTGGGTAGGGATGAAAAATGATATCAAGAAATTTGTGAATGAATGTGAGACATGCCAAAGACATAAAGGAGAGACAGTGGGTACTCTGGGTCTTCTTCAACCTCTTCCCATTCCAACAAAAACATGGGCTGATATTTCCATGGATTTTATTGAAGGTCTTCCAAAATCCGCAGGAAAAACTACTATTCTAGTTGTGGTGGATCATTTATCTAAATACACTCATTTTTGCCCTGTGGCCCACCCTTATACAGCTAGTACCATCACCCAAATTTTTCTTGATAATATATTTAAATTACATGGCATGCCTTCCACTATAGTTAGTGATCGTGATCCCACTTTCACTAGCAATTTTTGGAAAGAATTGTTTAAACTCCAAGGCACTCAAATTTGTATGAGCTCCACTTACCATCCCCAAATGGATGATCAAACCAAAGTTGTTAATAAATGTTTGGAAACCTACCTCCGTTGTTTTATTTCTACTCAACCCCTTCACTGGGTTAAATGGCTTCCATTAGCTGAATGGTGGTATAACACCTCATATCACACTGCCATTAAGATGACTCCATATGAAGCTTTATATGGCCAAACACCACCATCCCTTACCTCTTATATTTTGGAAGTACAAATGTGCAAGTAGTGGAGATGGAACTTTCTACTCGAGATGATATTCTTCACCTTCTCAAAGAAAATTTACACACCACCCAACACCGTATGAAGCAATAGGTGGACCAACATCGAATAGAGCGAGTTTTTCAAGAAGGAGATATGGTATTCCTTCGTCTTCAACCATATCACCAAACTTCTCTAAAACTCAAGGGTTCTCAAAAGTTAGCCCCCAAATTTTATGGACCTTATAAAGTTCTACAATGCATTGGACCAGTTGCTTATAAACTTGAGTTACCCGAGTCTTCCAAAATTCATCCAATGTTCCATGTCTCCTGCCTTAAACTAGTAGTTGATGTACACATCACTACACAAACTCAACTCCTTGAGTTTACCAAATATGGAGCACTCATGGTTGAACCCGAAGCTATCCTAGATCGTCACACTTTCCACCTTCACAATCACACTATCATAAAGGTTTTGATTCAATGGAAAGGTCTACCTTTGAAAGATGCCACATGGGAGACACTTCATCATATCCAACAACAATTTCCTCATTTCCAGCTTTGAGGACAAAGCTCTTTTTAAGGAGGGTGGCATGTTAGGACTCTAATCCTAACTTAGCATATTATTAACTTCACTCATTTAATTATTATGGACCAACGTGTCCTTTCACAATCACAACCTTAGGTAGATTTAAATATGCATTCCATGGGTGTTTTCAAGGATCCATCGAAGAAAAATTTACTTATTTGATCCATTGGTTGGCTTGTCCTCCAGTGAAAATAGTGATTCTATCCATAAAAGTGATTCATTTTTCCATTTACATTATATTTGTTTAAATATTTGTCTAGCAGATTGGTAGTAACCCTTTGGTTCCTACCACAAATGTGTCAATTTTTTTAAGGAGTGATTTTCTCCACTTGCTAACATAATAAAATCACTTGCCAAAGTGAGTGAATCTCTCAACGTAGCAAGTGAATCACTCAAGGAGGGCACAAAGATGAAAATCTACATGATTTTTAAAAAAAAATATTTTTTAAAAAATGATTTTTTTGCCATTTTGTGGTGCACTAGGTATTTTTTTATCCTTTAAGTCTGTTAGAGATATATAACATTTGGACGTGAAATATTTTTCTAACATTGTCCTCAAATCTTTACTTTTACTAGGAGTAATAATTTTCACCCTAGGTAACTTTTTTCTATAAATAGAGGTCTAGGACCCTTATTGTAATCATATTTTAGCCATGAGAATTTAGAGCTACACTCTATGAAACCTACATTTTGCTTTGGAGTCATGAGGTTGTAAGAAATTGGTAAGTCCTTGTTCATCCCACTAGAGGATGTTGGAATATTTAATTAGTCTATTTTAACATTGTTGTAATGAGTTATTTGATACGTAGGATTTGGTTCATGTTTAGTTGATTTGTTAGATGAGAGAATATCTCCCTAAGCTATTCTAGTCCTAGACTATAGTTTGTTAGAGCTTGTTATGGGTTCTATGGCCTATATAACTATTGTAATATTTCATTTTATGATATAATGAGCATTATTATCTCATTGTGGCATCAGAGCGAAGGAAGCTCGGTGGAAGCTTGGTGAAATCTTGTAGGAAGAATCTCAAGATCACGTCGCAGGCTTGGAGAGTTGTTGCTACCTCACGTAGGCTTGAAATTACATCTTGTTTTGTTCACCACCGATCCACATAGAAAATACGAGCAATGATCACGTTTGAAAATTATAGCGATCCACGCATAAAATATGATCAACGTTCACGATATGAAGTATTTGTCAAAATCGCATCTCATTTAAGGACACTACGAGGATGTCTAAAAATTTTGTAAATCTCTTGCGTATCATATGAAAATTGGAGGATCTATAAAATTGTGAGGACGTTTGTTGCCAACACGAAAGATGTTGACTTATTTCCAATCGAGAGGAGGTGTAGCAGAAGAGATCTACAGATAATGTTTGCGATTGATTTATGGTGAAGTGATTTTGATTTACGTGTAGAAAAGGTGAACTGCATGTTTGATTCGTTGAGAGGAGACTGCGTGTTTGTAACGTCTATGCTAAGAGAAGGATGTGAAATTGCTACAATTTGTCTACTGGGAGATAAAATTAAAGGTTTCAATGCCTTGATTTCCCTCTCAAAAATACTATGGCCATGGGAGATTTCCCTCACTCATTCCAAAATACACTCATGTTCTAACGTTTTGATCGTGATATCTCATGGACCAAAACATAAATTAATTTTTACGAATTTCTAAGGTTCACAATTTTTGGTGAACCTTCATGAACTGATGATCGAGACCTTTTGAGTGCATTGGTTTTTTGATTGTCTGCTATGAGAGGCCATAGTGAAGCTTATTGATAAGTTCTACAATAGGAGGATGGATATCTTGAATTTTTTGCTAAGATTCGTTGTGATTTGATACAAGTTAAAAAAATGTGATTAGATAGCGGTGATCTGAGAATAACCGGTAGTTGATGGAGATGATGACGACTCTCCATATCCATGCCAATCACCTATAGAACATGTTATAGGACATGTGATCCAAAAATAGTGTTACAAACCCTCTGATGTGGAAGTGGAAGACGATGAGGAGTGATATTTTGATCGGGGTGTCATGCTCGCATTTCAAAATCATTACCTGAGAGATGAAGAGATGGACACATACACCTGTGGTGGCATCCATGACAACATCCTTGGTGTATATGATGATGGGAGGTAATTTGAATGAGTAATGTGCATCACTATAATTAAGCGTGATTACCATCCTACCTATTCATTATCCTCCTATGACTGCACATTGTGAGATAATATTGCCCTATGACTGTGCGTTATAATTGACTCCTGCGCAAGGTAAACAATGTTTTATTGCAAATATGGTTTGAGTCACTAGGAGAAGACTAGGAGAAGACAAAGATATTGGTATTTGTTTTCTACTATTTTACAAGTAAGACAAAGAGATTGGTTTTTGTTTGTTGTTGTTTTTACATGTAAGACAGGGAATTGGTTGTTATTTAGTGCAAGTAAGAAAAAGAGTTCCAGATCCTTTGAAGAATAACAGGCAGAGTACGAGGTATTTTTCATTTATTTTACAAGTTTTTGTTCATTAGCATCAATGGTTGCTAATAACAACCTACCTATTCTTGAATTTAATGGGTTGGACTATGAGTATTGGTCTATCAAAATGAAGACCTTACTCATAGGCAAAGGTTTGTAGGACATTGTAGAAGAAGGCTATACTGAACTAGTAGATTGGATCACCTTGAGTGCAGCTGATTGAACTAATAATAAGAATGCCCAAAATAAAAATTAATTTCCTCTCTACCATCTCTAAGAAGCTTTGGAGAAAAGCATCTTTCCAAGGATTGCTTCTTGTTCAACAACCCTAGAAGCATGGAATGCCTTGAGAGATAGCTATCAAGGGAGCAATCAAGTGAAGCAAGTGAGACTTCAAACTTTGAAGAGATATTTTGAGAATCTCAAAATTCAAGAATATGAAAGAGTAGGAGATTATTGTGTGAGATTCAAAGCAATTGTAAACAAAATGGAGACCCTTGGAGAAGATATAAAAACTGAAGTTGTTGTGAATAAAGTGTTGAGAACACTTCTTCATAAGTGGAATCATATTGCCATTATTATTGAAGAATATAAAGATCTTTCTACTCTAACATTTGATGCACTAATTGGTTCTTTTATGTCAAATTAAGAGATACTCCAAGTTTCTACATCATCAAGCTTTGTAGGTGATTAAAAATAATTCTCATCCAAGGAAGGTGAGACTCACGAAAATACACAAGGAAGAGGACAAAGGAGAGGATAATCTTCAAGAGGAAGAGCAAGAGGAAGAGGTATATCAAGAGGTGGCTACCAAGGAAGAGGAAGAGGAGGTGATAAATCAAACAAGTCTTATTATCATTGTGGTAAGCTTGGTCACTTTCCTATAGATTGTAGACTAAAGGCCTCTCAAGAAGGGAGAGGTAATAATTATGGAAACTATGGAGAAGAGGAAGAAATTTCTTTAAAAAATTTCATCACATATGGAAAATTAGATCAAAATATTAATGAAACTTGGATTTTGGATACTAGTTGCTCAAATCATATGAGTGACAAAGAAGAGTTATTTGCTATAATGGATTCCACATACAAGTCCAAGATCAAATTGGGAGATGACAAGGCACTACAAGTTGAAGGTATGGGAGCCATGGAGGTTCCAAAAAATGAAGGCACAAAGAAGGTAAACAATATCTATTACACTCCTAAACTCCAATATAATTTGCTTAGTGTTGGATAAATCATGGAAAAACACTATAAACTTATTTTTGATAATGGAAAATGTATAATTTTTGACAAAAACAATTGTAATAGAGTTGTCACAAATGTACCTATGACAAAGAATAGGTTATTTCCTCTTAAGTTTTGGGAACAAGGAGGTTCTCAACTTGCTAGTGTGGCCATAGAAAATCCAAGTGTGCTTTGGCACTTGAGATATGATCATCTTATTTTTTTAAGCTTGAAGTTGTTGACCTCACAAGCTATGGTATGTGGATTACCAAAAGTTGAAGAGAACAAGGAGGTGTGTGAAGGATGTGCTTTGGGAAAGCACTCAAGAACAAAGTTTCCAAGAGGTCAAGCATGGAGAGCAAGCCATCCACTACAATTGGTACATTTGGATATTTGTGGTCCAATGCATACCAAAAGCTTGGGTAACAATTCTTACTTCCTTACTTTCATTGATGATTTCTCTATAATGTGTTGGATTTATTTTTTGAAAACTAAATATGAAGCTTTTGAATGTTTCAAGGATTTCAAAAATAATGTAGAGAATCAAAGTGAGTATGTTGTAAAAATTTTAAGGACTTATAGAGGAGGGGATTTTTGCTCAAATGCATTTCTCAAATATTGTAAATATGTTGTACTTAGTATGGCACTGAGAGGGGGAGGGTGAATCAGTGTAGCATTCCAAGACATGAATTAACAGCTCTAAAAATTGCAGCAAGATAAAATTTATAAACAGATATAATAAGTACCGCAAGAGAACATCACACAACACAGATTTTTAACGAGGTTCACCAAAATGGCTACTCCTCAAAAAGAATGGCTGCTTGGACTCCCATCCAAATCCAGCCTCTTGCAAAGCACCAACTTTACAATTTGTTTACCAACACCAAGCTGGAAGGAGCACCCACCCCTTATTTATCCGCATCAACGAAAAGGAGCACCAACCCCTAATTTTCCAGCACCAAGCTGGACTTCAATTTTGAATAAAAATGTTTGACATATACCTTTGTTATTGCAAGACTCTAACTGGTCTACATCACCTTTGCAATCTCTGTGCACTCTGCTCTCTCTTGCGCAATCACTTCACACAGTCTGTTGCACTGCTACAACCAAACTTTGCAATCAACTTTTCCCTTCGCGCTCTCTGCACACTCTGCTTTCTCTGCGCACACGCTTCGCACACTCTGTGTCGTTTCACATTCTGCTCTCTATGCGTATTCACAATCAAACTTCGAACAACTCGACATGACCAGCTCACATTACACACTTCGCTATCATTTTGCCAGCTCTACGCTATCTACGCTTTTACAGCCGCATATCGCACACGATACTCACACACACCGCATTTTTTCAAACTCGAAGTAGCCCTCCTTTTATAGAAGAAATTTTAGGAACAAACCCTAAAGAACGTCGGCTAAGAAACCCTAGAAATTGTCGGCTGCCAAACCCTAAAATCCATCGGCTGTAACCCTAAGAATGTCGGCTACAAAACCCTAGAAATTGTTTGCTGCAAAACCCTAAAATCCGTCGGCCCAGATTTAACTTTGTCGGCCTCAAACTCTTCTGCCACCTTTGTCACCTTCCTGTAGCTTACTGTCATGAAATAATAACATGTCGCGATATCGCGACACTTTTTGTGGCCGTACGCCTTCTTGTCCTTGTTGTCGTGAAATCGTGACCCTTTTGGCCGTTGATAGCTTTGCCACCGTTCTTGTCGTGAAATCGTGACACTTCGAACTTTTGCTGACGTCATTCTCATTCTTGTCACAAAATCGTGACGCTTTCAGCTTCCTTGCCCCTGTCTGAAATCGTGACACTTACTTACGTCATCCTCGACTTTGTCGTGAAATCATGATGCTTTCCGACTTTAGAGGCTTTTCTTGCACTGTCGTCGAAATCGTGACACTTTCAGCTTTCGCTGACGTCATCCTTAGTTTTGTCATGAAATCATGATGCTTTCGGCTTCGTACATTCCTTGCTTCATGCGATAGTCGAAATCATCTACAACTTTGTGCCTTGTGCTTCCAACTTTGCTTCTACCCGTGAGATTTTGACTTGTAGCGAAATCGCTACACTTTTGTGCCTTGCACTTTTGACTTGTAGCATAATCGCTACACCTTTGAGTTCTACACTTTTGACTTGTAGCGAAATCGCTACACCTTTGTGTTGTGCTTTTTCAACTCGTAGCGAAATCGCTACACCTTTGTTCTTTTTCAACTTGTAGGAAATCGCTACACCTTTGTTGCGCCTTTTGACTTGTAGCGAAATCGCTACAACTTTTCACTTAACACTTTCTCCTTGCTTCGGCCAGCGAAATTTCAACATGTAGCGAAATCGCTACGGTTTCTCGACTTAGCTTCTTGGCCTCCAACATGTCACGAAATCGTGACAGTTTGCCTTGCGCCTTCTCTCTCCTCATTTTTGTCATGAAATCATGACATTTTGCCTTGCGCCTTCTCTCTCCTCATTTTTGTCGTGAAATCATGACATTTTTGGCTGTGCCTTCTCTCTCCTCATTTTTGTCATGAAATCGTGACAATTTTCTTTGTGCCTTCTCTCTCCTCCGACCTGTCATGAAATCGTGACAGAAAACATGTCGCGATATCGCGACAGTTTTCTTACTTGTCTTTTTCTTTGAATGTTTGAAACTGGGCCACTTCTTTCTTCCTAAAAACTTGTTGTACATGATCTGACTAACTTTTGAACTTCTATCCTCTGCATCTGAATGACTTCTGAACTGCCTGTCCATTGCATCATTAGATCTAACTGACTGTATTGACAACAATGACAATACTCCTGCAACACCTTGCTCAACACTGAACTCCTATCCATTGTACTTTGGTTGCACCTTGCTGTTCAATAAACTCTTGTCCATTGCATCAATAAATCTGTCTAACTGTGTTGACAACAATGACAATATTGTTTGTTGCACCTTGCTCAACAATCTCCCCCTTTGGAATTGTTGGCAACACATGTGCAATTTTCTTGTAAATCTTCTCCCCCTTTGACAATAATACCAAAGGGCTGCTGCAGACTCCCCCTGAGTCTATGCACAACATTCTAAGACACAAATTATTACAATTAGCAAATATTCCAAGCATGAACAAGAAGAAAAACAAATACACAAATGCTCCCCCTGAGAATGTGATCCCAAGCTAGTCACTTCTTGGGAATTTTAACCACTCGACCAATCTGCCTTCTCGATAAAATGCACCTCCATTGGTAAACTTCCGGTTATCTACACATCCTGCCCAATCTGCATCTTTAGGATACCATAACCCATACTCCATAGTACCCTTGTAATATTATAGAAGACTCTGTCTCTTTGCTGCACTGATTGGTGGACCTCTTCTTCACTTGAAGAATCCTCACTCCGATCTAACTTCAGCTGTGTTGGATGCTAGAATTTCTATCCATTGAAACTCTGTATTCTATACTCTGTCACCTTCAATGCTCAGTCAATAGGCTCACTAAGAACCTGCTTAACAAGCTCACCAAGGAACTTGCCCAAATCTGCTCTTGCCAAGCTCTCTAAAAACTTGTCCAAAACTTCTCTAGCAATTTGTCCCAGCATTGTCCTCAAAATATTTCCCAAAGACCTTCTTCAAAGGCTCAATCAAACATGCTCAAGTGGTACTCAAGATAAGCTCAACAAAGAATGATAGTCTGAAATTAAATCCACTTCATAGAAGCATACAGGAAGATTGTTAGAGACTTAATATCTTCTATTCTCAAATCTCAATCTCAACTCAAATCAAGAAAAGTTTATTTTATGGGACTTGAACAACCACATGCAATCAATCACTTGACTATGCTCAATTATCTTTACTCAACCAATCATCTCTCACACAACCCTAGTCCAAGAATGTATCAACCAACTCTTGTTCAGTATTGTACCAACACTGCAGTATTACTGTCAACTCTGTGTATGCATAAAATACTGTACCTCAACACAAATCAGATCCGTTTTTACATTTGCAGCTTTGTCTAAGTTTTCTGCAGTCAACGCTGGTCACCCCTTACTTTCAACTGTGCAAATCTGGAGAAGACATTCTGTCAAACACTTCACGACCAACCATTCATCTCTTTACTCAGCCTTATACTTCTTAACCTCGGATTGGCATTTTATTAACAGTTAAAACGAAACTGTCTGAGAATTAAATAATTCCACCAAGGCACCATGAAAGTTCTAACAATCTTTACATCAATGAATGGAACAGATACACGCTTCTTTTATCGAAACATAAATACGTAGCTAGAGCAAAAATTCTTCCACTAATCAAATTATCTGAATTGTTACATTTCATGGCTTCGAACAGTTACAGTAAGAACCATCAACAGTACAACAATGACATACAACAATACTAGAAATGGTGGCGACTCTCCATTTAATCTCCAACCTTCATGGCACTTCCACAAACAACTATATGAACTGAAATAAATTTAAACAACTATAGTGCAACTCCTCCTTACTGCTTGCCTTTCATCCTCAAGTTAACCCAACAAACATATAAGAGCAATAAAATAAAACCTTTTTCAAAATGCTCCCCCCGAGGATGTGTTACCCGGAGTTGCTTAGTGCGATAGAAGAGCGAGTCTCCTTTAGTTCAAGGAGACACGATTTCCTCTCTTCTTTCTTTCTCCAGACTTTCTTGACCTCGGGCTTGGATTTTTCACCTGCGTCCCTATTTTGCATCATTGCGTGAACTCGAATATCTCTCTGGTGTGGTTGTCTCTTATGCATCCATGATGAATGATTATTTTCCTTTCTTCTATGAACCTGATTTATTTCCTGTCTGTGTTGTGTTCTTTGCGTCTTATAAAATCTACTTTTTTGCCTTAGATTTGATACGAAGCGCTTGGACAAAACCTTGCTATGTGCCCATGACCATTGCATTGAAAACATTGTACAAAGTGTTCACTCGGATATGCGAGATGTATTTCGACCAGCATAACTCTTTGATTTATTATTTAATCCACAATAAGTTGCCTTGTGACCATACTGGTTACATCTGAAACAATAGCCATTAAAAGTGTTAGTATGAAAAGAGTGAGAGTGGTAGAACCTCTTTTGTTGTGGCTGCTTTGCTGTAAATCTCCTTTGATATTTTCTTTCTTTTGAAGATGCAGCTTTAACCTTTTCTTGCTCGGACCCTTCAATAGTGAACTTCTTCTTCTCTACAGAATTGGAAGATAAAGGTTGTTCAGCTTCATATCCAAGACCATGCTTAACCGTGGAGCTTCTCTGATGACTTATCATTTTATCTAGCAATTTTGTGCTCTTCTCGAATTTAAGATTTGTATTGGCCTCTTCTAGTTGTTTCTTCAATGAAACAATCTCTTCTTCTTGTTTGCGGCAAATAATCTCTTTCTCATTGATCTACGACCTGAGAGTTTCCTCAATCCTTTTAGACTCTTCTACTTGCAGCTTTAGATTACTAACCACTTTGTTAGAATCCTCTTCATGTTTGTTACACACATTGACTTTATCATTCAGCTGTGACTTCAAGTCTTCTTCTATTTTCTTGGCCTTTTGGAATTGTAAGAACAGATTTTCAATCTCATCCCCATATTCTTCCAATTTCTTGGACGAGTATTTTGTTCTTTTTCTTTTCTATACTCAACTCTTCAAGAGCAGAGATCAACTCACCTTCCCAGTCTACTTCAGCATTGAGGTTTTTATTATCTGCTTCAGTGTTCACTCCTTCTGCCTTTTCTGGTTCAATTTCCTCTACCACAGAAACTGAAACTGGTTGAGATGTCTTTTTGAAGGAGGTTCTATTCTTCTTACTTGGAGCTGTAATTTGATCTTCATTCCAATTTGCTTCTGCATTCATTTCTTCTTTATTACATTCTTGTTCTGATTCTATTTCTTCTTCATCTTCACTGCTACTAAACCCATGACACTGACGTTCATTATGCCCGAGTTGATCAAAACATTCTGAACCTTGAGAACTTGCATTATGACCGAGTTGACTCTTGGCCTTTTCTCCATTGTTTGATTCATCTCTTGAATCTACAACAATAATGAATTTATCTTTATTTTCTTTTATGACCCTATGTGATCTTTTCTTCTTGTGTCTCATGGTTCCATTCTTGCCTTTCTTTGCCATTAGAGTATTAATCCAAGATCAACCCTAGCTGATTTAGCCTTCAAAGGGAACCTTGGCTCTGATACCAATTGTTGTACTTAGTATGGCACTGAGAGGGGGGGGTGAATCAGTGTAGCATTCCAAGACATGAATTAACAGCTCTAAAAATTATAGCAGATAAAATTTATAAACAGATATAATAAGTACCGCAAGAGAACATCACACAACACAGATTTTTAACGAGGTTCACCAAAATGGCTACTCCTCAAAAAGAATGGCTGCTTGGACTCCCATCCAAATCCAGCCTCTTGCAAAGCACCAACTTTACAATTTGTTTACCAGCACCAACTGGAAGGAGCACCCACCCCTTATTTATCTGCATCAACAAAAAGGAGCACCAACCCCTAATTTGCCAGCACCAACTGGACTTCAATTTTGAATAAAAATGTTTGACATATACCTTTGTTATTGCAAGACTCTAACTGGTCTACATCACCTTTGCAATCTCTCGCACTCTCTGCTCTCTCTTGCGCAATCACTTCACACCGTCTGCTGCACTGCTACAGCCAAACTTTGCAATCAACTTTTCCCTTCGTGCTCTCTGCACACTCTGCTTTCTCTGCGCACATGCTTCGCACACTCTGTGTCATTTCACATTCTGCTCTCTGTGCGTATTCACAATCGAACTTCGAACAACTCGACATGACCAGCTCACATTACACACTTCGCTATCATTTTGCCAGCTCTACGCTATCTACGCTTTTACAGCCGCATATCGCACACAATACTCACACACATCGCATTTTTTCAAACTCAAAGTAGCCCTCCTTTTATAGAAGAAATTTTAGGAACAAACCCTAAAGAACGTCGGCTAAGAAACCCTAGAAATTGTCGGTTGCCAAACCCTAAAATCCATCGACTGTAACCCTAAGAATGTCGGCTGCAAAACCCTAGAAATTGTTTGCTGCAAAACCCTAAAATCCGTCGGCCCAGATTTAACTTTGTCGGCCTCAAACTCTTCTGCCACCTTTGTCACCTTCCTGTAGCTTACTATCGTGAAATAATAACATGTCGCGATATCGCGACACTTTTTGTGGCCGTACGCCTTCTTGTCCTTGCTGTCGCGAAATCGTGACCCTTTTGGCCGTTGATAGCTTTGCCACCGTTCTTGTCATGAAATCGTGACACTTCGAACTTTTGCTGACGTCATTCTCATTCTTGTCATGAAATCGTGACGCTTTCGGCTTCCAGCAGCTTTTCTTGCCCTCTCAAATCGTGACACTTTTCCGATGTCATCCTCGCTTTGTCGTGAAATCATGATGCTTTACTAGAGGCTTTTCTTGCAGCCTGTCGTGAAATCGTGACACTTTCAGTTTTGTTGACGTCATCCTCATCTTTGTCGTGAAATCGTGACGCTTTCGACTTCGTACATTCTTGCTTCATGCGGTAGCGAAATCGTCTACAACTTTGTGCCTTGTGCTTCCAACTTTGCTTCTACCCGTGAGATTTTGACTTGTAGCGAAATCGCTACACTTTTGTGCCTTGCACTTTCGACTTGTAGCATAATCGCTACACCTTTGAGTTCTGCACTTTTGACTTGTAGCGAAATCGCTACACCTTTGTGTTTTGCTTTTTCAACTCGTAGCGAAATCGCTACACCTTTGTGTTGTGCTTTTTCAACTCGTAGCGAAATCGCTACACCTTTGTTTGTGACTTTTGACTTGTAGCGAAATCGCTACAACTTTTCACTTAACGCTTTCTCCTTGCTTTGGCCAAGAAATTTCAACATGTAGCGAAATCGCTACAGTTTCTCGACTTAGCTTCTTGGCCTCCAACATGTCACGAAATCACGACAGTTTGCCTTGCGCCTTCTCTCTCCTCATTTTTGTCGCGAAATCATGACATTTCTTCTGCCTTCTCTCTCCTCATTTTTGTCATGAAATCATGACATTTTCGGCTGCGCCTTCTCTCTCCTCATTTTTGTCATGAAATCGCGACAATTTTCTTTGTGCCTTCTCTCTCCTCCGACTTGTCACGAAATCACGACAGAAAACATGTCGCGATATCGCGACAGTTTTCTTACTTGTCTTTTTCTTTGAATGTTTGAAACTGGGCCACTTCTTTCTTCCTGAAAACTTGTTGTACATGATCTGACTAACTTTTGAACTTCTATCCTCTGCATCTGAATGACTTCTAAACTGCCTGTCCATTGCATCATTAGATCTAACTGACTGTATTGACAACAATGACAATACTCCTGCAACACCTTGCTCAACACTGAACTCCTATCCATTGTACTTTGGCTGCACCTTGTTGTTCAATAAACTCTTGTCCATTGCATCAATAAATTTTTCTGACTGTGTTGACAACAATGACAATATTGTTTGTTGCACCTTGCTCAACAATCTCCCCCTTTGGAATTGTTGGCAACACATGTGCAATTTTCTTGTAAATCTTCTCCCCCTTTGACAATAATACCAAAGGGCTGCTGCAGACTCCCCCTGAGTCTATGCACAACATTCTAAGACACAAATTATTACAATTAGCAAATATTCCAAGCATGAACAAGAAGAAAAACAAATACACAAATGCTCCCCCTGAGAATGTGATCCCAAGCTAGTCACTTCTTGGGAATTTTAACCACTCGACCAATCTGCCTTCCCGATAAAATGCACCTCCACTGGTAAACTTCTGGTTATCTACACATCCTGCCCAATCTGCATCTCTAGGATACCATAAACCATACTCCATAGTACCCTTGTAATATTATAGAAGACTCTGTCTCTTTGCTGCACTGACTGGTGGACCTCTTCTTCACTTGAAGAATCCTCACTCCGATCTAACTTCAGTTGTTTTGGATGCCAGAATTTCTATCCATTGAAACTCTGTATTCTGTACTCTGTCACCTTCAATGCTCAGTCAATAGGCTCACTAAGAACCTGCTCAATCGGCTCACACAGAACCTGCTTAACAAGCTCACCAAGGAACTTGCCCAAATCTGCTCTTGCCAAGCTCTCTAAAAACTTGTCCAAAACTTCTCTAGCAATTTGTCCCAACATTGTCCTCAAAATATTTCCCAAAGAGCTTCTTCAAAGGCTCAATCAAACATGCTCAAGTGGTACTCAATATAAGCTCAACAAAGAATGATAGTCTGAAATTAAATCCACTTCATAGAAGCATACAGAAGATTGTTAGAGACTTAATATCTTCTATTCTCAAATCTCAATCTCAACTCAAATCAAGAAAAGTTTATTTTATGGGACTTGAACAACCACATGCAATCAATCACTTGACTATGCTCAATTATCTTTACTCAACCAATCATCTCTCACACAACCCTAGTCCAAGAATGTATCAACCAACTCTTGTTCAGTACTGTACCAACACTGCAGTATTACTGTCAACTCTGTGTATGCATAAAATACTGTACCTCAACACAAATCAGATCCGTTTTTACATTTGCAGCTTTGTCTAAGTTTTCTGTAGTCAACGCTGGTCACCCCTTACTTTCAACTGTGCAAATCTGGAGAAGACATTCTATCAAACACTTCACGACCAACCATTCATCTCTTTACTCAGCCTTATACTTCTTAACCTCGGATTGGCATTTTATTAATAGTTAAAACAAAACTTTCTGAGAATTAAATAATTCCACCAAGGCACCATGAAAGTTCTAACAATATTTACATCAATGAATGGAACAGATACACGCTTCTTTTATCGAAACATAAATACGTAGCTAGAGCAAAAATTCTTCCACTAATCAAATTATCTGAACTGTTACATTTCATGGCTTCAAACAGTTACAGTAAGAACCATCAACAGTACAACAATGACATACAACAATACTAGAAATGGTGGCGACTCTCCATTTAATCTCCAGCCTTCATGGCACTTCCACAAACAACTATATGAACTAAAATAAATTTAAACAACTATAGTGCAACTCCTCCTTACTGCTTGCCTTTCATCCTCAGGTTAACCCAACAAACATATAAGAGCAATAAAATAAAACCTTTTTCAAAATGCTCCCCCTGAGGATGTGTTACCTGGAGTTGCTTAGTGCAGTAGAAGAGCAGTCTCCTTTAGTTCAAGGAGACACGATTTCCTCTCTTCTTTCTTTCTCCAGACTTTCTTGACCTTGGGCTTGGATTTTTCACTTGCGTCCCTATTTTGCATCATTGCGTGAACTCGAATATCTCTCTGGTGTGGTTGTCTCTTATGCATCCATGATGAATGATTATTTTCCTTTCTTCTATGAACCTGATTTATTTCCTATCTGTGTTGTGTTCTTTGCGTCTTATAAAATCTACTTTTTTGCCTTAGATTTGATACAGAAGCGCTTGGACAAAACCTTGCTATGTGCCCATGACCATTGCATTGAAAACATTGTACAAAGTGTTCACTCAGATATGCAGATGTATTTCGACCAGCATAACTCTTTGATTTATTATTTAATCCACAATAAGTTGCCTTGTGACCATACTGGTTACATCTGAAACAATAGCCATTAAAAGTGTTAGTATGAAAAGAGTGAGAGTGGTAGAACCTCTTTTGTTGTGGTTGCTTTGCTGTAAATCTCCTTTGATATTTTCTTTCTTTTGAAGATGCAGCTTTAACCTTTTCTTGCTCGGACCCTTCAATAGTGAACTTCTTCTTCTCTGCAGAATTGGAAGATAAAGGTTGTTCACCTTCATATCCAAGACCATGCTTAACCGTGGAGCTTCTCTGATGACTTATCATTTTATCTAGCAATTATGTGCTCTTCTCGAATTTAAGATTTGTATTGGCCTCTTCTAGTTGTTTCTTCAATGAACCAATCTCTTCTTCTTGTTTGCGGCAAATAATCTCTTTCTCATTGATCTGCAACTTGAGAGTTTCCTCAATCCTTTTAGACTCTTCTACTTGCGACTTTAGATTACTAACCACTTTGTTAGAATCCTCTTCATGTTTGTTACACACATTGACTTTATCATTCAGCTGTGACTTCAAGTCTTCTTCTATTTTCTTGGCCTTTTGGAATTGTAAGAACAGATTTTCAATCTCATCCCCATATTCTTCCAATTTCTTGGACAGTATTTTGTTCTTTTTCTTTTCTATACTCAACTCTTCAAGAGCAGAGATCAACTCACCTTCCCAGTCTACTTCAGCATTGAGGTTTTTATTATCTGCTTCAGTGTTCACTCCTTCTGCCTTTTCTGGTTCAATTTCCTCTACCACAGAAACTAAAACTGGCTGAGATGTCTTTTTGAAGGAGGTTCTATTCTTTTTACTTGGAGCTGTAATTTGATCTTCATTCCAATTTGCTTTTGCATTCATTTCTTCTTTATTACATTCCTGTTCTGATTCTATTTCTTCTTCATCTTCACTGCTACTAAACCCATGACACTGACGTTCATTATGCCCGAGTTGATCAAAACATTCTGAACCTTGTGAACCTGCATTATGACCGAGTTGACTCTTGGTCTTTTCTCCATTGTTTGATTCATCTCTTGAATCTACAACAATAATGAATTTATCTTTATTTTCTTTTATGACCCTGTGTGATCTTTTCTTCTTGTGTCTCATGGTTCCATTCTTGCCTTTCTTTGCCATTAGAGTATTAATCCAAGATCAACCCTAGCTGATTTAGCCTTCAAAGGGAACCTTGCTCTGATACCAATTGTTGTACTTAGTATGGCACTGAGAGGGGGGGTGAATCAGTGTAGCATTCCAAGACATGAATTAACAGCTCTAAAAATTGCAGTAGATAAAATTTATAAACAGATATAATAAGTACCGCAAGAGAACATCACACAACACAGATTTTTAACGAGGTTCACCAAAATGGCTACTCCTCAAAAAGAATGGCTGCTTGGACTCCCATCCAAATCCAGCCTCTTGCAAAGCACCAACTTTACAATTTGTTTACCAGCACCAACTGGAAGGAGCACCCACCCCTTATTTATCTGCATCAACAGAAAGGAGCACCAACCCCTAATTTGCCAACACCAACTGGACTTCAATTTTGAATAAAAATGTTTGACATATACCTTTGTTATTGCAAGACTCTAACTGGTCTACATCACCTTTGCAATCTCTGTGCACTCTGCTCTCTCTTGCGCAATCACTTCACACAGTCTGCTGCACTGCTACAGCCAAACTTTGCAATCAACTTTTCCCTTCGTGCTCTCTGCACACTCTGCTTTCTCTGTGCACACGCTTTGCACACTCTGTGTCGTTTCACATTCTGCTCTCTGTGCGTATTCACAATCGAACTTCGAACAACTCGACATGACCAACTCACATTACACACTTCGCTATCATTTTGCCAGCTCTGCGCTATCTACGCTTTTACAGCCGCATATCGCACACGATACTCACACACACCGCATTTTCTCAAACTCGAAGTAGCCCTCCTTTTATAGAAGAAATTTTAGGAACAAACCCTAAAGAACGTCGGCTAAGAAACCCTAGAAATTGTCAGCTGCCAAACCCTAAAATCCATCGACTGTAACCCTAAGAATGTCGATTGCAAAACCCTAGAAATTGTTTGCTGCAAAACCCTAAAATCCGTCGGCCCAGATTTAACTTTGTCGGCCTCAAACTCTTCTGCCACCTTTGTCACCTTCCTATAGCTTACTGCCATGAAATAATAACATGTCGCGATATCGCGACACTTTTTGTGGCCGTACGCCTTCTTGTCCTTACTGTCGCGAAATCGTGACCCTTTTGGCCGTTGATAGCTTTGCCACCGTTCTTGTCGTGAAATCGTGACACTTCAAACTTTTGCTGACGTCATTCTCATTCTTGTCGCGAAATCGCGACGCTTTTGGTATGAAATGTGACACTTTGATCATCTCACTTTGTCGGAAATCGTGATGCTTTCGGCTTCCAGAGGCTTTTCTTGCATCCTATCGTGAAATCGCGACACTTTCAGCTTTTGCTGACGTCATCCTCAGCTTTGTCGTGAAATCATGATGCTTTTGGCTTCCGTACATTCCTTGCTTCATGCAGTAGCGAAATCGCTACAACTTTGTGCCTTGTGCTTCAACTTTGTTGCTTTGGTTTTTGTGCATTTCGACTTGTAGCATAATCGCTACCCTTTGAGTTTGCACTTTTGACTTGTAGCGAAATCGCTACACCTTTATGTTTTCTAGCGATCGCTACACTTTTGTTTCTGTGGAATCGCTCCCTTTGTTTGACTTGTAGCGAAATCGCTACACTTTTCACTTAACACTTTCTCCTTTGCTTTGGCCAGCAAAATTTCAACATGTAGCGAAATCGCTACAATTTCTCGACTTAGCTTCTTGGCCTTCAACATGTCGCGAAATCGCGACAGTTTGCCTTGCGCCTTCTCTCTCCTCATTTTTGTCATGAAATCATGACACTTTCGACTGCGCCTTCTCTCTCCTCATTTTTGTCGCGAAATCATGACATTTTTGGCTATGCCTTCTCTCTCCTCATTTTTGTCACGAAATCGTGACAATTTTCTTTGTGCCTTCTCTCTCCTCCGACCTGTCGTGAAATCGCGATAGAAAACATGTCGCGATATCGCGACAGTTTTCTTACTTGTCTTTTTCTTTGAATGTTTGAAACTGGGCCACTTCTTTCTTCCCGAAAACTTGTTGTACATGATCTGACTAACTTTTGAACTTCTATCCTCTGCATCTGAATGACTTCTGAACCGCTTGTCCATTGCATCATTAGATCTAACCGATCGTATTGACAACAATGACAATACTCCTGCAACACCTTGCTCAACACTGAACTCCTATCCATTGTACTTTGGCTGCACCTTGTTGTTCAATAAACTCTTGTCCATTGCATCAATAAATTTGTCTGACTGTGTTGACAACAATGACAATACTGTTTGTTGCACCTTGCTCAACAAAATATTGTGGGATCAAAATGTAATTCACTACTGCATACACCCCACTTAAAAATGGTGTGACTAAAAGAAAGAACCACACTATTGTAGAAATGGCTAGATCAATGCTTCAAACAAAGAAACTATGTAGCATGTATTTTGTCGATGTTGTTAGGACAAGTGTTTACATTTTGAATAGGAGTCCTACTTCTAGTTTATATGGGATAACTCCATATGAAGGATGGTATGGTAAAAATCCAAATGTAAAGCACTTCAAAGTTTTTGGTTGTCTTGCATATGCACACATTCTTGATGAGATAAAAAAGAAACTTGATCCCAAAAGTCAAGCATGTATTTTCATTGGGTATTGTGAGTATTCAAAGGCATATAGACTCTACAATCCAAAAACACACAAAGTTGTAATCTCAAGAGATGTAATTTTTTATGAAGGGGGAGTATGGGGTCATCAAAAATGTTTTTTTGATGATGAATCTCAAGATGCAAGCTCCTCTCAAGTGCAGCCCATTAACAATAACAACAATGGAAGTCCTCCTCCAAGTCCAAGAAAGAGTTATACTTCAAGTACAACAAGTGCTACTCCAAGTTCTTCTCCACAAATATCATTAAGTTATTCTCCAATGGAAGTAGATCCACCATCAAGAGGTAAGAGAACACTTCAGTATCATCCTTCTTTTCAAATGATGGAAAATAATTTTCAAAGAAGTTACACTAGAATTCAAGCTAGTGAGATAAATGAAGTCTTGAAAAGACTTGAAAATTTGCACATGTATGGTGATGAAGACTCCCAAGAACCTAAGGGAGATGTTGTAAACTATACTTTAATTACTAATGTATAGCTAGAGTCATCTACTTATGATAAATCATGTAATCATGATGTATAGCAACCAACCATATGACACATGGGAGCTAGTGGATCTTCCTAAGTGAAAGAAATGTATTGGATGTAAATGGGTCTATAAGACCAAGTTCAATGCTGATGGGAGCATTGAAATATATAAGGCAAGGCTAGTCGCAAAAGTGTTTACTCAAAATTATGGGATTGATTGTGAGGAAACCTTTGCTCCGATTGCTATACAAGAGACCATAAGACTAGTACTTTCCTTGGCTGCCCACAAAGGGTAGAACATTCAACACATAGATGTTAAGAGTGCCTTCCTTAATGGGTACTTGAAATAAGAGGTTTTTGTGCAACAACCTCAAGGATTTGAAGAACAAGGTAAGGAGAACCTTGTCTACAAATTGAAGAAAGCATTGTATGGACTAAAGCAAGCACCAAGGGCATGGTACTCATGCATTGATGGCTACTTTCAAAACTATGGATTCAATAGGAGCAAAAGTGAACCTACTCTCTACTACATGAACAAGGTATAGAAATCCTCATTGTGTGCTTATATGTGGATTATCTAATATTCATGGGCTAAAATGAATGAGGAGTTCAAAAACTCCATGATTAAAGAGTTTGAAATGAAGGATCTAGGTTTGATGCATTACTTCCTAGGAATGGAGGTACATCAAAAGGAAAATTATATATTCATATGTCAACATAAATATGCACAGGACATGATAAATAAATTTGCTATGGATAAGTGCAAATCAGTAGCAACTCCAATAGGTCATGGGATACAATTAAGCAAATAATATGGAGCACCAAAAGTTGACAAGACCACTTACAGGAGCATGGTTGGGAGTCTAATGTTCCTTACCAAAACACGATCGAATATTCAATATGTTGTCTCTCTAGTTTCAATATTTATGGTTGATCCTTATGAACTTCATCTACAAGAAACTAAAAGAATTTTGAGATATGTAAGGGGTACAATGGATTATGGGATCCATTACCACAAAAATTATGATGTAAAATTAGTTGGATTTAGTGATAGTGATTGGGAAAGCAACATAGATGATAGGAAGTCCACTTCAAGAAATTGTTTTAGTCTTGGTTCAATACTAATTACTTGGAGTTATAAAAAGCAAACTATTGTAGAACTATCATCTATTGAGACCGATTACATAGCAATTACAAATGCTAGTGCCCAAGACTTATGGTTAAGAAAAGTACTAGAAGAAACAGGTGAGAGACAAAGTGGTCTTACCATATTGTATTGTGACAATATGAGTGCCATACATTTGGCACATAATCCTATCCACCATAGCAGGTCAAAGCACTTCGATATGAAGTACCACTTCATTAGAGATATGGTGGAGAAAAATGTGGTTGAGCTAAAACATTATAGCACTTTGGACAACATAGCAGATATCTTCACCAAAGGAGTTACTAAAGCTCAATATTTAAAGCTGAGAGATTGTCTTTCCAGCCCTCTCAACTTTAAGGAGGAGAATGTTAGAATATTTAATTAGTCTATTTTAACATTGTTGTAATGATTTATTTGATACGTAGGATTTGATTCATGTTTAGTTGATTTGTTAGATGAAATAATATCTACCTAAGTTATTCTAGTCCTAGACTATAGTTTGTTAGAGCTTGTTATGGGTTCTATGGCCTATATAACTATTGTAATATTTCATTTTATGATATAATGAGTATTATTATCTCAGAGGCACCACCCTCATGATTTTTCTAATGTGCAATGACTAGGTGTATCGCTCCAAATTTTTTGCATCCTTACCCTCAGGCTATAGGATCCGTGCCCAGAAGGGGGATGCGAGAAGGATGGGACAATACCTCGGACTGAGAGGCCCTTTGAAGGTCCCGCCTCTCGGGGGAGGAGTATAAGGGTGAATTTTCGATGGATGGTGGGTTCACCAGGAAACTTTTGAGTGGCAGTTTCCATGCCTAGGTTGATAGTGGGTTTGATGTGTTCATTTTTATACTCAATCATTCAACTCCTAGGTTTGGCCAAGATGAATCTAAACTATTCTATCTACCAATGATAATTTAAATGGATACAAAAAATAGGAATGAGTGCTAATAATAGAGAATATGCTAATTAGAATGTGTCATACCTGATTTTGGATGTTTGATGAAGATTCTGAGTTTTGTAGCAGTCCAGATCACCTCAGTTCGTACGTAATCGTCTGAGATCAGACAGGATCATCTGATATCTGACGAATTCGTCAAAAACTTGCAATCATAGAAATAGATGCGAAATACCAAATATGCAAGTGCAGAAGCAAAGGACAATGGTAGAAATAACAGCAAACATGCCTAAATAATGGATTCCAATAACAAATAAGGAAATGCAATAGATTTAATGATTGATTTTAACCTTACCATGCGATTATGCTAAATGAGGTGAACTCCAAGATGCAAAAAACATAATAATTCAAGACAATGCAGAAATACAATATGAAAAATGCAGAGAAAGCTAAGGGAATGCAAACTCTAGACTCGGATTGCCCCCAATATGGACTACAGTCAGGATCACCTCCAATCGTACGAGATCATCCGTAATCATCCGAGATCATTTGCGTCGATCCGAGCTATCTTCGACTACAAAACAGTAGAGTTCCTACAAGAAAATGCAAAATATAGAACACAGACAGTAGTGCGAGGGAATAAGGAGTTAAATCTATCAGCTAAGGGGTTCAGGGAAATCAGAATCAAGGGGGTCATGTAGGGTCAGGGGGGTAAACTAGAAAATCCTAGTTTATATAGGCTTAGGAAGAGGTTTAAGAGGTTGGGGATCATCCCAATCTGGGAGATCTCCAACAGGGCAATCTCCAACTGCGCAGACATGCTTCTACCCAAGTTGGAGAGGTTGTTGAAACAGAAGCTAATTATGAAAATTTGGTTTTGGGACAAAATCGTCTGGACGTTCTGTCCATGACGATTTCGTCAGATCTGGGATGATCTCGTCTAATCTACGACGATATCGTCCAACGGTCAAAACAAATCCTAAAAATGGTGCGAAAAATGAGGAAATGGGTAGCAGGCGGTTTTGGAGCGGTTTTGGGGTTAAAATTCAAATTTTTATCTTTTATCTTTTACTAAGGTTTTTAACCGTGCCAATTTTAGGGTGCTACATTTTGCCCCCTCTTTAGCGAATTTTCGAAGAAAATGTGTTAAAGACGAGTTTTTCTCGTTTTATGAGAAAGCAAAAATGTACTCAATTTTTTAGACGACGATTCTTGGTCGAATCGTACAACTGCTGACTATGGTGCCCCCTCCGTGTTTTTACCCAAATCGAATGTTTGAGGTAAAAATGCGGAAAGGCAAAAATTAAAATGTTGACTTTTTAAATAAAATTAAGAAAATAGGGTAAAACCCTAATTCATTTTTACTGTTCATCTTTACTATTCCAGAGTTCTACAGAGAGAAAATGGTGGAGACAATGCACAAAGCGACAGAGGTCCGATGCGGGCTACGGGTAAGGATCTAAGCCTAGTAGATTAGTTTTGATTTTGCTTTGTGCAATTTGTGGATTTAAATTTTGATTATTTGGGACATCGCGGCCGTTTTTAGGCCATCGACGACGTCCGAACGAAATCGTCCCTATTTCATTGGAATCATCCCTAGATCATCGATTTCGTCCGAGGGCGAAATCAACGAATTAGGGGCGATCCCGTTCAACAAGGGGCGATCCCCAAGTTTGCGAAATCGGAGACGAATTCATCCTACAAAGGACGATTTTGCCAAATTTAGGACGATATCATCCGATGGTGGATGATAACATCTTTAACTTGATTTTAAAATGTGTTTAATTTGATTTTACTGATTGGTTATTAATAAATTTTGTTGTTATTGTTTGTTTTGCAGAGGGGATTACTAAAGAGCCGAGAATGGAAATACGATGGACTAAGAGACGACATAGCCATGCTTGACCAGGCAGAGCGTGACCGACTAGGACAGGTCAGGCTACAGCATGTGGTAGAGATGCCACAAGTACCGACTAACATGGGGCTACTGACAGCCCTAGCAGAGAGATGGTATCCGGGGTCGTCCTGCTTCTAGTTACCGACAGGGGAGATGGCTCCCACACTAGAGGACGTATGGAGGATCATGAGGATCCCCATACAAGGACGGCTGATGACGCCTATGGCCAATCAAGGCCAGGCGATGATGAGGCTGACTGGAGACCCGAGCTTCGCCCTGGAGAAGGGCGGGGTGAACATCGAGTCTCTATGATAGATGCCTGGGGCATCTAGGCTGACTCAGGTTTTGGCAAGGGTGGTAGGTGGCTTACTGTTGTGCCACCAGAGTGGGTGCAGGCTACCATGGCTCCTCTCAGATATAGTCTGCGACATGAGAGACCACGGGTATAGATTTGCATGGGGCAGCTTTGTACTCTGCCGCTTGTATAGGATCCTGCATGGGGTCGTATACAAGGGAGGTCGATGTCTGGTCTTGACATTATTGCTACAGGTTTGGTGCTAGGGAGCACATTGCGATATGGAGGCCGATAGGGCTCCCACTGACAAGGGTTGACCGAGAGAGGCCTTGAGTTTTCTATTGGTGGCTATAGAGAGGGTCACAGCGACGGATAGATCTGTCGATGTCTCAGAGGTTGCTAGATGACCTCATCCCAGACCAGATCACCTGGAGGCCATGGCGAGAGCACCCCGGGTGGGCAGAGGATGGGCAGGAGCTGGCTCGCATCAGGCGAGTCTGTTGGCTGAGGATGGAGCGGGGAGAGGTAGAGCTCCATCGCTACGATCGGGTACTACGATAGTTCGGTCTACAATAGGGGATCCCTTCTCTCAGGGATTACGAGTACTCCTAGACTGTTTGGGATAGTACTACATTGAGCGGGGCTCCAGACATGCAATGATTCTAGAGTCAAGACATGGACGATGCCCCCATCCAGCCAGTGGATGGTGATGACATCGGGGTTGTAGACGGCTACGATGCCTGGTACGTAGGCATCCGCCCTCCTCGAATGATGAGGGCACAGGGTCCGGTGCACGTAGTTGTGCGATAGATGGGGAGGCGGTGCCAGGCTGCCATTGAGGTAGCATGGGGTCACGATAGGAGAGAGCAGTGAATGTCCCCATAGGAGAGACGCCAGCAGATGGGTCAGGCTCCACAGAGGCCACGGGAGACAGGGCGGAGGGAGGAGAGACTCCCTTCACAGCAGGGGGAGAGACCACCATCACATGATAAGGGCAAGGGTGTTGAGGTAGGGGAGAGCAGCGAGACGATGGCTCTTCGAGGCTGAGGTTGCCCACCTCCGGGCTCAGGTGCAAACACTACAAGATGAGGCTACATGGCTCAAAGCTCGGGGTGGAGGAGCGAGCACTCGAGATCTGGTGTGGTCTATTGCTCAGACCACATTCTACCAAGGGTTGTACTATCAGGCGGTCCCAAAGGGATAGAGGATATCATTGCCAGCCCCCATTGTAGAGCCGGTCATGATGGGATCATCGAGGACATCCTCACGATCGATGATGAGGACCCGAGATACGGCCCGGACCTCTATGGGACCACCTCCTCCACGTCAGGGTGGGGGAGGAGATGAGGCTGAGAGCTCGAGGGCTTCTCGAGGCTAGCTACTACAGAGTGCAGATTTATGATATATGTATATATATTTTTTTTTTTGAGGGGATTGAGTATGCCAGGGTTTTGATTGTGGCATACCAATCTAGATGATGTAGATAATTGATTGATGATATATATAGATTATTTTTGATGATATGACTTGTGTATATGTTGTATTATGATGCTTGAATTGTTGATTCATGTAATTATGTCATTGGAAATAAATTATAATGTTATGTCATGCCATAAAATTTGTAAATGAAATAATCTGATGTGCATAAATTGGTTGTTTTGGTGTGATTTTGATGAAAAATAAAAGGGACTTCTAACAATAATTTCAAAGGACATTGTCGTTGTTATAGACCATTTCATGGAGTCACCGCTCGCTAGGTCGTCAAGCTAGTCCTAGTATAGAAATATTGCTAAAAGTAAAAGAGTGCTTAAGAGACTGTCTTAAGACTTTGTGTTGTGATGATGAAAATGATGATGGTGATAATTTGTTTTCAGATTTTTTCCACAAAATTATGCATGAAATATATTTAAAAGTGATTTTTGCTAGGCATAAATTCCTAAGTGTGATAGATTTTTGAATAATTCCTTAGAAATTATACCATGGTTGCAAGATGGAATGTTTTGACATAATGACATGAAATAGAATAAGTGTTCGCTCGTTTTGAAGCACAATTGTGTAACATAATGATGTAAGCCATATGTGTTTTTAAAATGGATGGGAAAATAAAATTAGAACAATGGTTTGCGCTAGGCATAGAATTATAGGTATAGAATTATAGGTATAGACTTATACCATCATCGCGAAATCCAAAGATAAAATAAATATTTTAGTTTTATTGCATGATTGATTTTTGTGATTTTTGATTTTTGATAAACAGAAAATAATAATATGATGAACATGTTGTTTGCAATCGTTTTGCAATTTTGTGACACAATGTATATAATTGTTTTTATACAAAACAAAATTCTGAAATAAGAGGATAAAATTATTTCGAAAAGAATTACAGAAATATTTTAAATTATCTCAAAAACAAATGTAGGTTTATAAGGGATCCTCATGTGCAAATGTGAGTTCATTACCGATCTTGATTTATCATAATGATACAAAATCTCTCAAATACAAATGTGTGTGCAATTGTATTGTTCATTTACCAATTTTGAGCAAGATAATTTGATACAAGCAATTTGCTTTAACCAAATGAATGTTCGTTAACCATGATTTATATGCATATAACCGTACCGGACTACTGTGCAAGTTAGGTTATCAAGAGCTAGCTAATCCATAAGCCGATATAGGTCTGTACAAAAGAAGGTCGCTAATGTGACAGACATATCACCACGCTAGGAATTACCCAAGGCCAAGCGGGTTGGGCACAAACCACCTGTTATGGGGCTTACCTCACAGTTTTCGAATAATTGAGAATTCCAAGGATTCAAGCTCATTCACCCTTCTTTTCTTTTCAAGGGGTAGGGAAAGGATTTTATTGCATTTTGCTTTTGCTTTTCTCTTTTGCTCTTTTTTATTTTTCTTTCTTTTTTTGTATTTTTGCTTGATTTTTGAGATAATGCTGAAATATTGTTGTGATGATACAAAATAACATTTTTCTTTTTCTCTTTTTCTTGCATTTTTCTTTTCTTCCTATGCTAGGGATACTTGCTCAGATTAGTTGTAGAGCAAGGGATTTTTATTCTGGGTAGGGGTGAGCTTGTCCTTTTGTCAATTCTCAAAGATTCTAGACCATGTGCATGATAGGATAGCAAGGGAAACTTTTCGCTCAAGAAACCACGTCTACTATGTAGCATGATATTGAATTTGCAATGAAATCATTTTAATGTGAAAAGATATACTTGGTTCAAGTAAATAACAAGATCAGTTCTCTATGCTCAAAATGTTATTTAATGCCAATGTGGACTTTGATATAAGAGAGATTAATAATCATACCAAATAAAATCAAGATATTTATTCATGTGAGTGTGAAAGTGTGGGATTCCAAATAAATGCTCATTTATCTAAAATAATTGAAAATATAACTGCAAATTCCAAGAATTGACAGGTATATATAAAAAAATGTTTTTGAAGATTTTGACAATTTTGATGTTTTTGTATTTGATTTTAATTGATGAATTGTAAGAAGAAATATTATTATTGTTCTTTGAAAAATATTTTGATAGAAATGGCTAAAAATGAAACAATATGCAAAATACAGTATATACAAATGATGAAATGACTCAATGTTTTATGCATAGTAGCGTTTGAGATGCATAATGTTCATAGGTTCTTTAAGTTCTTTACCATCTAAGGTAGATAATTTGTATGCTCCCGATCCAAATTTAGCAGTG
This sequence comes from Wollemia nobilis, assembly GCA_028583015.1. Classification (NCBI taxonomy): domain Eukaryota; kingdom Viridiplantae; phylum Streptophyta; class Pinopsida; order Araucariales; family Araucariaceae; genus Wollemia; species Wollemia nobilis. The sequence continues at coordinate 1,423,563 of JAQPPZ010001152.1, read as the reverse complement.
ATGATATACGGTCCAAGCCAGTTGGGCTCGAATTTACCTTTAAGGTCTTTAGTAGCATTAGTATTTTTTTTATTTTCTTTTAAGACAAGGTCGTCGATCTCAAAGGATCGAGGATGAACTTTCTTGAGATATGCTCTCTTAAGCTTGTTTTGGTAGGCACGAAGATGCTCCAAAGCATTGATGCACTTTTCATCTAAAATTTCCAGCTGACTAAATCTGCCAGCACGATATTCATCCCCTACTTCAGTATCTTGAAGTAGTAGAGCCAAAGAAGGAACTTCTAATTCAAATGGAAAAACAGCTTCAGCGCCATAAACCAAAATGAAAGGTGAAGTTCCAGTGGGGGTGCGAACACTAGTTCGATAGGCCCATAAAGAAGGATATAATTGGATGTGCCAATCTCGACCAGATTTATTGACCAGTATTTTGAGAATTTTAAGTAATGTTTTATTAGATGCTTCTTCTTGGCCATTACCCTGAGGATAATAGGGAGTGGACCAACGATGTTGAATTTTATACTTTTGACATAATTTTTTGACATCTTTATTTTTGAAACAAGTTCCATTATCGAAAATGAGATTGGCAGGAATGCCAAACCTACAAATAATTTGATTAAAAATAAATTTGGAAACTTGTGTTCCAGTACAAGAAGCTAAAGGCATAGCTTCAACCCATTTTGTGAAATACTCCGTAGCGGTTATGATAAATTTGTGTCCATCAGATGACACAGGGTTGATTTTCCCAATGATGTCTAAGCCCCATTTTGAAAAGGGCCAAGGAGATGAAATAGCCTGCAGCTCTTGTGCAGGCGCATGGACAAGGTCAGCATGTTTCTGGCACTTGTTGCAATGGTGCACATAATCATGTGCATCATTCTCCATGGTAGGCCAAAAATATCCTATCCGAAGGAGCTTCTTAGCAATGGCGTTACCACTAAAGTGTCCTCCACAAGATCCATCGTGGGCTTCACTCAAAGCTGATCTAGATTCTTCTAGATTTAAACATCTTAATAATATGCCTTCAAAAGATCTCCTATACAAGGTATTACCCACAATTACGAAGCGACTTGCTCGTCTACGTAATAATCGGCGCTGGTTGCTAGTATAACCATCAGGGAAGGTTCCATTTTGCAAAAAATTAAATATATCAGTATACCATGGTTCAGGAGTTGTTTCGTTGATTAGAAACACATCCAAAGGTTCTAAGCATGATTTTCTTGAAGCGGGTTCCTGGAGTCAATGAATAATGATGGTAGCATATTCATCGTCTAACTCCAAGGGTAAAAGAGATGCAGCTGCAGCCATAGCGTCAGCCGCACGATTGCTAGTTCGAGGAATAGCTTCCAAAGTAACTTGATCAAACAAGGATAATAACTACAAAACATATGCTTTATATGGGCGTAATTTATCATCTCGGCTCTGATAAACATCATTGATTTGATTTATGACAAGTTGGGAATCACCAAAAACTAACAAATTTTTAATTTTCAATGCCAAAGCTGCTCGTAATCCAAGGATTAGAGCCTCATATTCAGCAGTATTATTAGTGCAAGCAAACGTTAGTTTAAAGGATAGAGGTATAAGATGTTTTTGTGGAGATATTAAGATAATACCTGCACCAGCCCCACTCATACATCGGGCTCCATCAAAGTATAGGGACCATTGTTCAGGATGGTCTACCTCTAATTTAAGGCATTCATCAGGAAGCTCAATGATGAGGGGATGGGTAGACTCTAAGGGTGTAGCAGCTAATTGATCTGCTATGATTTGACCCTTAACAGATTTTTGTCCTATAAATGTGAGTTCAAACTCGCTTAGCACAAGAACCCACTTTGCTGTGTGACCAAATAAATATGATCGACTCATAAGATATCGCAAAGGGTTGAATTTGGCAATAACATAGGTTTTTTGACTGAGCATATAATGTCATAGTTTTTGTGTAGAAAATACGACTGCAAGACATAACTTCTCTAATATGGTATAGCGAGTTTCATAACTGATTAGGGTTCTACTGATGTAATAAGTAGCATGCTCTTTCTTCTCATCGTCAAGCTGAGCTAACATAGCTCCTAAGGCAAAATCGGAAGCATAAATGTACAAAATAAATGGATGATCAGATCTAGGTGGGGAAAGCATTGGTGGTTGGAGGAGATATTGCTTTAGGAGTTCAAATGCTTCTTGACATTTGTCGTCCCAATGAAAAGAGACATCTTTCTTAAGAAGTTTAAGAAAGGGTCCGGTTTTATCTGCCAACTTATCAATAAAGTGGCGAATAGCTTGAAGCTTACCTTGTAAACTTCGTAATTTTGATATATTGGTGGGTGCGGGCATATCAGTGATAGCCGCGATCTTGAGAGGGTCAATTTCAATGCCACGTAAGGAAACTATAACCCCCAATAATTTATCGGACTTAACTTCGAAGATACATTTGGCTGGATTCAATCGGATAAGATACTCCCTTAACCGATCAAATACTTTTCTCAAGTCATTTAAATGATCATCTTCTTTGATGGAATGAGCTATAATATCATCTACATAATCATGTAGAATATCATGCATCATATCGTGAAAGATATAAGTCATAGCTCGTTGATAGGTTGCGCCTGCGTTCTTTAAACCAAATGGCATTACTTTCCAACAAAAGGTTCCCCAAGGGGTAATAAAGGTTGTCTTAGCCTGATCTTCAAGGAGCTATCCTGATCTGATTGTAACCAAAAAATCCATCCATTAGGGATATCATTCCACTTCCAGATAGTAAAATCAATGATTTGATCCATGTTAGGAAGAGGAAAATCATCTTTAGGGCAGGCAACATTAATGTCTCTAAAGTCTGTACAAACCCTAACTTTAGTGGCTTCTTTCTTAGTTACTAGAACTACATTTGAGATCCATTCAGCATAATCAATGGCTTGTATAAAAATGACCTTCAATAGTTTTTCTAGTTCTGCTTTGACTAGTAAGGCCACTTTAGGATGCATTTTTCTAAGTTTTTGTTTAACAAGTTTAGCATCTGGATGGACTACTAGATGATGCATGACTATAGAAGGGTCCAGACACTGGCATGTCTTCATATGTCCAGGCAAAGACATCCTCATAGTCTTTAAGAAATGAAATGTATTTATATTGTTTTTCTTGACTTAATTATGATCCAATATTGATTATGTGAGGGTTATGTTTGGTTCCAATGTTAATTTTGATACCGTTTTCAACTTCCATATGTAAATATCTCTCAAAATTAGGTGGGGTGGGTGAAACACCCAATTCTTGTAATTCTTCCAAGGTTAGCTTGGATAATTTGTCTTGAGGAGTCGAGGCATCAAGCTGGGCTATACTAGGTATAGAGCCATCAAAATAAAACCCGTTATGCAATAAATCATCAACGGAGACATCATGGAAGATATCCCCTTCCAAATAATCGTAGTATTTAGCAATCATCTCAGGGTAGGCGAGAGATATCATATGACAGGTAAAGGGATTATTTTTTAAAAGTAAAGAATCTTGTTTATCGAGATAATCTTGATAACATGTAAGATGGTCATCCTCCTCAAATGGGAAGGGTTGACCTTTACTAGGAAATAGGCCCACACCGCATCGGGCAGGCCATGGTTCTACCTCAATAGATTCCTTCATACCATTTTGGAAAGGTCCCAAACCTTTCCCTTTATAGCCCAATTTAAGCATTATGGGTTTAGCTTTAATATATTCATTAGCAAAATAGCATCGAGCATATCCATCACAATGTGTCTTGATGTTTCGGGGTATTCTTCCCTAATCATATCCCTTATAAACAAAAGCACAACTTTCGACTTGGTAGATACTTCCCATAGGTTGTGGGAGGCCCAAGGTACGAGGAGAAGGTGGGAGTTTATTTAAAACTAGGGAAGCTTGCACGACAGTGTTGATCTCTTCTGATATAAATTTTTTAGATAAATCGGGTAGGAGTTCATCAGTAAGAGCGTAAGAGGTAGAAGGAACATTTCTTAGATCTTCTAATGTGGAAAGGATGCCTGTAGGAGATGTTATAGGGATATCGATGGATGAGTCTATCGGTGTGGAAGTTATAGGGGTAAAATAAGAAGCATTGGTTGTAGTTCTAGGATATTTTCGAGGTCCTAATGGGGTTTGTTCAGAAAGTGGTTGAGCTATATGTAGAGGTGTAGTTGATGGGGAAAAAGTAGGTGAGGTTATGGGTGAGTGTTTCACATGTTTAGACGGTTGACGAGAATTAGGATGTGTGGATGACAAAGCAGGGCAAAATTGAACTCCAACCGGTTCTACCAAAGCACACATATCAAAGGGTCTAGGGTCACCATGAATGGTAACCAACTGGTTTTTAAATTTGAATTTAACACACTGATGTAAAGTGGATGGAACTTCTCGCATCGCGTTGATCCAAGGGCGACCCAAAAGTATATTGTACGATGCAGGGCAATGTACAATAAACACGGTCGTATCTAGGGTTCTAGGACAAACTTGCAAGGGTATAGTAATGACTCCACATGTTTCTTGTGTCTCGTCATTGAAGGCTTTTATGATCATATCCGTTCTTTTCATTTCGTCACTCCTAAAGCCAAATCTTTGGTAGAAGTCAAAAGTGCATATGTTTAAAGATGAACCATTATCAATCAAGACGCGTTTAATGGCTACGTCCCCAATTAGGGTAGTAATATATAAAGGGTTATCCTTATGTAAACTATGTTGCGATATATCTCTATCTCAGAAGTCAATACAGTCAACTTCTCGAGTTATGATAGTATTGGTCATGGCTTCAAGTTGAATATTTTGTGGTACCATCATTTGGCTTAATGTGAGCATTAATTCATCCTTATGGGTAGGAGAAGATCTTAAAAGTTCCAAAAGGGAAATTCTAGCTGTAGTATTGGATAATTGTTCATTAATATTATACGGAGGCTTAGGTTGAACATGAGGCATATGACTCCCTTTATTAGGATTTTTCAAAACAAATGGAGTTGATCCATCGTTTTGAGTTTGATCCTGTTGAGAGTTTTGAGCCTGTTGTCGGGTAACAACTCCGATGGTACCTACAATATTATTTTGAGGATTATGAATTGGTATCGGTCTAGCGTTTATGGCTTGTTCATTAGAAATGAACAGATGAGAAGAGGGTCGAGTAGTAACTCTTCAAGGAAAAGGTTCTTCTGGAACCATAGAATTTGTGATAGGTTGAATAGGATCTTATTCGTTTTCATAACTATTCGATTGATTTGAGGTGATTTCCATGTCACTTTTAGTATCAGATTCTACATCACTAAAATTAGGTGTTTGAGTATTATATAGGGGTCTGGACGTAACCATGGATAAAGTTGTGTCAAATGTTTCTAGATCGTGAATAGGTAAATGCCCACTAATGGCTCCTACATATCGGGTAGGAGGGGTAACATTATGATGTTCAATTTGATTAGACACCTCTTTGCCATGTTTTGGTAAAGGATGTTGAAATATGTCCAATGATTGATTGGCATTTTGATTCTGACTTTGAAGGGTGTTCTTTTGAACATTACTAGTAGGATTTTGTTTAGGTTGAAAGGCTTGTACCTCCATCTCATTGTTATCAATTAAATCTTGTCTTTTATGTTTTAATCATTTAAAAGAGTTGGTAGCATGTCCGGGTCCTCTATGGAAATCACAATGTAAATCAGCTTTATATCTGGGTATGGTTGGATCAGGTTCCCGGATAGTTGGTAATTGGATCAAACCTCGTGCTAGTAATTATGGGAGAATGGTTGATAAAGGTTGATTTAACCTAGTAAATTCTCGAGGTGGTTTATTAGGAGGTTTCAATATGAACTTCTCTATTTTTTTTGCAGTATTAACATTGGCAATGTTTCTGCTATCAGTGACTCCGTCACCCACAACTTGTTTATTTTTGTATTGATTTCTGGATGTTTTCTCATCATCTTTATTTTTGAGCTGACAGTCAGGATCGCCTCCAATCGTACGAGATTGTCCGTAATCATCCAAGATCATTTGCATCGATCCGAGCTATCTTTGACTGCAAAACAATAGAATTCCTGCAAGAAAATGCAAAATTTAGAACACAGATAGTAGTGCGAGGGAATAAGGAGTTAAATCTGTCAACTAAGGGGTTCATGGAAATTAGAATCAAGGGGGTCATGTAGGTTCAGCAGGTTAAACTAGAAAATCCTAGTTTATATAGGCTTAGGAAGAGGTTTAAGAGGTTGGGGATCATCCTAATATGGGAGATCTCCAACAGGGAAATCTCCAACTGCGCAGATGCGCTTCTGCCCAAGTTGGAGAGGCTGTTGAAATAGAAGCTAATTATGAAAATTTGGTTTTGGGACAAAATCGTCTGGACATTCTGTCCATGATGATTTCGTCAGATCTAGGACGATCTCGTCTAATCTGCGATGATATCGTCCAACGGTAAAAAAATCCTAAAAATGGCACGAAAAACAAGGAAACAGGTAGCAGGCGGTTTTGGAGCGGTTTTGGGGTTAAAATTCAAATTTTTATCTTTTATATTTTACTAAGGTTTTTAACCGTTCCAATTTTAGGGTGCTACACTAGGTACACCTCTTCTAACCCATCTTGCTATTCACTTATCAATTTCATAATCAAATCATTGGTGAACATTGATGTTATTCAAATTCTTGTTGTTTCTAGATCATGTGCTATCCTAACTATGATGTGATACTCGTATTTACTTTAATATTTCACACTCTAAAATTTATGTATTCATATTCTACACTTTAATTTCCATATTTTTTTGTGTGGGTTTTTCTTATTTTTATGCATGTTAATTAGTTTATATTAGAAGCCCCAATGAGGAAAGTAGAAAGTCAACCTAAATATGGAGGTCGAGGGAAGCTTATGGTAAACTAGTCCAACCTTATTGAAACTTAAATTTACAGGCCCAACACTAAAAATATAAGTTGGTCCATTTTCCTAAATCAACAATATCAAAAAGGTGATTTAGATAATGGACTAACTTATGTTTTAAGAGTTAAGCCTCCAAATATATAAAAGAAAGAAATATAGATTAACACTAGAGAATGATCTTTGATAGAAAGGCAAATGAAAAATATATTGATAAAAAGGCAAGTTGGATAATTAACTTGATATAAATGCAATGTTTTGTTATTTTAATAGGAGTGCTCCCAAATAGAAGCCACACATAGCTTATTAAAAAAAAGGGTAAAGTTTACAATATAAATAAATCATAAGAATTAAAGAAACAGTAGCAGATTTTATATTGTTAATAGTTTTTGCCATTGTCTACAAATGGTAAACAATACATGAATGATAAAAATAACTACATAAAACATCCAAAAAAAGTGAGAAGTTAATGAAATATAATAGCTCTAAAATGAACAATCCAATTTTCGATAACTAGCTTAATAAATTTGAGTGTCTTGTTAGAATGTTTTATGCCAATGTTGCCTAAGTTGTCAATGTCCTTAGATCTTGCTTAAAAATTGCAACTCTAAATTGGGCTAGTTTATTCCATATATGCTTTGTGATTTGCTTTTTTTGTAAACCATGCATATTATATTACATCAACCAAAAAACAAATAAAACTACATAATGTGCTTCCATTGCTACCTAAATTTCTATCAGTCTATTCCACAATGTGATGTGCTCTATAATTTAGTTTTTTTGGAAACCATTCATCTTAAGTTACTTTAAAAAAACACAATCTACTTCCATTTGTCATTTGCATATTGACTTTATTCACATTGAGATATCCTCTCATATCTCAACAAATTATGGAAGAGGAAAAAGATTTAAACATTGTTCACATACTACCTCATAAGAATAACAAGATGCTTTTTTGTTCATTCACATCATCTTACATGGATTTATCTTGCACTATAACATATCGATCTCCATTCCTACAAAGTAGACTCTTTGAATTGCTTGCATTTGTTTTTTCAATATTATTTCACTTTAAAGCTTTCAATGGTTCTCCAAACTGTAGAAAAAGCCTTTTGATATGGCCATAAAAATTTTTGAATCATTTTTGTTTTCTATGGTGCATGCAATGCATGTTTTAAAATCTTAAGTGTTTTGTATCCTTAAACAATTTTCTTTAACATAAATACAACTACTTTGATAAGAACTTGGAAGAAGGGGAAGTGAGAATTGAACATTGACATGTCAATAAGCTAAGGGTTCAACCTTATTGTAGAGCAACAAAGATAATACTAATTATTTTTTTAAAACCTTATGTTGTGTGAAATGAAAGATTACATATTTTTAGTAAAATTAATGATGGTTTATTTGATAGTATCTATGGAGGATATGTATGTTTTAGTGAATTTATTTGATTTTCTATTTTTAGTAGAAATTGTAGCATGATTTTCAATGGTTTCAAATATGCATAAAAACTTATTGGGGGATCTTGTTGAATGACTTGAATTTGAGAACATGTCAATATTTAATAATACCTTCTCCAAAAAAGTGGGTTAGTTTATGGGGATGGAAAAAAATATCTTAACAATTCTTGGTCCTGGAAGGAAGGCCTAATATCTAATATCGGCCCCCATCACAAGGCGGCACACCTCGACTCTTTGCGAGCTTTCTGGCACCACCTCCGAGGAGGTTGGATGGAGAAGAGCGAGCTAAAGAGACTTTTCTAAGGATCTCACCTGCCATTCCTCTGTAGATAGTGATCAATCCGTTGAGAACTCTTAATGTTCTGATTTATTCATGAACCAGGCATACAAATATATAGCCCCTGGAGTACAACAGAAAATCTCCGAAGGAGGCTAAAAGACAAATACAAAATCACTGCAGTTACAGACAGTTAAAACTGCAGTCTAAGTTAAGGAGATCAGTTTTCCAACATTCTCCCCCTTGATGCTGAAAGGACTCATTCCATGAGTTCTGAAGCATCACAAACTGTTGAACTGATCTTCGTTTATGCTTCTTCCAGTTTTGAAGTAGAAAATTCAAGAACTCAAAAAAGTTTTGTTGGCACCCACCACACTTCCGCTCTTCTTGTGGGCTATCCATTAAGTTTGCTTTCTTCAACAAAATAAAATTGGGTGCCTTTTGATGATCAGCTCCCCCTTCATCAAAAGCTCCTTCAAATGATGGCATTCCCATAATGCCACAAGTATTGGTTCTCACTAACCAATCTAGCACATTTCTTTCATCATTCATTCTATGGTCTTCAAACCATATTTCAGCTCCTAATACTCCTCCTGAGTATGTACAATGCATCATCTTATGTAGATGGTTTTGCCATATTACAATTTCACATACCTCTACACAGATCTTCAAACAAAATATAGCTATGCAATAGCTAGTTACAAATGCAACAAACAATTGTTGCTCCTCACACATATTTCCACTCCTCTCAATGGATTTGTATTCCTTCAACCAAGGAATTTTGAACACAAAATTTGCACAACACACATCTTTCACATTGAGATACCACAACCAACACATATCCATGGTTCTCATCACCATGCTATCCATGTTCTTTTCTAATGAAAGAACTTCATGTAATGATGTCTCTACAAGACAATCACCTCTCAATAATGCCTTTGGAAGACATTCTCCTTCATTCTTCAAATACCTGCTCACAAAAAACAAATTATTAATCATAAAAACATTACCTCCAAAGCTATTTTGTGGCATATCTCTTTTACTGTATGTTGCTTCAAAAGCAACCATGAACCCTTCACCAAGAGTTCTCTTCCTTTGTTCAATCCATGTTGGTGTGTTGAAACACCATTCATTTAAACAATCATACATTGTTGCCTTTTCAAGACAACTCTCTTTCTTCAATGTAGTCACTCCAAGTGAGTGATCTCCATCCACAATTGCCTCTATTACACCATGAAGTCCATCAATGACTATCTCACTATTTTCTATCTCCCCTTTGAGATAGTCTTCCTCATACAAAATAGTTTTCACTCTTGATGAGTGATCTTCAAACATGGAGCTTATAGCCTCCATCTCCTCTTCATCAATCTGTTCTTGTGGATCAATCTCCTCTTCATTTTTATCATTTTTCTCCCCCTTTGGAGGAACTTCAACACTTTTATTTTCCTCTTGTAGAGGAACTTCAAGATCAGCAATGCACTCTTCAAGTGCTTCCCAAACAAAATCTTCAACATCTTGTGCCTTTTCCATGAGACACTCTTCATTGCTTTTCCTTCTATCAGCTGCAAATCCTCTTCTTCCTCCTCTTCCTCTTGAGGAATACACACCTCTTCTTTTCTTCTCATCACAAAATTCATCAACATATGCTTTCTCCATGAGGCATTTCTCATCCATGTACATGCTTGATAAACATGTTACATTTTCACCTTCTTCTCTCTTCTCTTCAAGAAGAATTTCTCCATCATCTTCCTCCATAAGGAAGAATTCATCATGCATGCCTTCTTCATAAGACATGTCTTCACATGCGTCTTCACAATAAGACTCTTCAAAAATTTCTTCAAAGAAGCAAGGCTCCTCCTTGCTTTGGAGATTGCTACACATATCTCCTCCATAAGCATCTTGCAATGCTCTCCAAGCCATTTGGGTTGTTCTACATTTTGCAATGAGAGGGAAAGCTTTCTCTTTCATGCCTCTCCTCAAATCCATGAGAGCCAAGCAATTTTGATATTGCTGCTCTTTCTTCACTCTCTTCTTTTCTCCTTCAAGCATGGTCCAAGTGGTGGGTTCTTCATAGCCTTCTTGGATAATTTCCCAAAGTCCTTTTGCCTTCAACAAGTGCTCCATTTTTATGCTCCAATAAGCATAGTTTTCTCCATTGAAACTTGGAACCTCCAAGTCTTCAAATATGGTGGCCATTAAGCAAATTCAAATAAAAAACTCTTTAGATGTTGTATCTATTGCAAAAAATCAATGAAAATTGCAAACTCTTTGATGGCTGTCCAAGCTTTCTACTTCAACTCCCACTACATCAATTGATAAACTCTGCTTTCCAACAAGTTTTCAGCTCCTGCCAATTTGCATCACAAACAACACAAATTTCTCCTCTGCACATCCGCTTAAAACGACACTCTGCCTACTGCTGCCTTCATCTCATTCGAAAACTTCTCCGGTTTTCATAGAATTGCCTTCTATCAAACTATTCTTGGAAAAATAATATACAGACTCAAAATAGGTTTACTATCTGAACAATATAATAAAAATACCTAATCCACCATCAAATCCCTCCAAATATGGACGGATCAATAAAAACATACTACTTGAAAATAAAAATACCAAATAAAGGGAGTTCAAACCCCCATTGACCGGCGCTGCATATAATAATGCCACCTTGGCATGCCAAATCTCCTCGTAGAGAAGAAAAAGTATGTCAGCTCAACTTGCAAAATAGCAAAAACTCTGTAGAACAAAAATTATTACACCGTAGGACCAAATATCCACACTGGCACCATCATAACCTCTCTCAGCAATAACCTTAGCTGCCACGTAATTGGGGCTTCCACAGGTTTTATGTAGCAACCCATCAGCATTGTTGAGGTAGCGCGAAGAGGCCAAAATTAGAGACTTTTACGTTTCCCTTTGTATCTAGAAGCAAATTTTTGGGCTTCAAGTCCCTATGGTAGATGCCCCTGCTGTGGAAATATCCCATAGCGTCAATAAGTTGCTGGAAATATTTCCTTGCTACATTCTCTTCCAGCTTTCCATTACACACTATTTTGTCGAACAATTCTCCACCAGTGACAAATTCTAGGATAATATATATCTTCTTCTTGCTCGCCAGTGAATATTTTAATTTCAATTTTCTTTTTGCTGAAGTTCGGGAGCGAAGTGTGAAGGGCAAAGGGCACAGGGCGAAGGAGGGAAGGTGTAAGAGCCCGAAGTCGGACTGCACAACCGAAGATGGGTTGTGCTTTCGAAAACTATGTAAATGGGCTGCATAAGCGAAGCTTGCACAATCGAGATGCGCAAGCAAAGTTTGCGTAGTCGGGTTATGCACAAAGACTTGTGCACAGTCGGGTTGCGCACGGGGACTTGTGCACAGTCGGGTTGCGCACAGGGACTTGTGTGCAATCGGGTTGCGCACGAAGAAAGTGCTAAGTCCGGGAAGCACTTGGTCAACGCCCGACTACGTTGGTCAAAGGCAGCGAAGTCCGACTTCGCTTCGCAGTCGGGTGGATAGCTCTAGACTTAGCCAAATTTTTGCCTTGAGAGCTTTTGTTGTCCGGAGGCTTGCGCGGCTACGGCGTTGGTTTGCCTTGGCTCGGCAAGAACTGTACGGGAGGAGAGAAACACCGAATCTGAATGCAATGTTTCAGATCTGAGCTCAAACTTATAGAACCCGAAAGAAATCGCTCTGAGGTGATTTGTATAGACAACAACTAATTTTGTGCTGATAAAGATAACCGCAAACCCTACAGATGCCTTAAACAACAACAAATTTTATTCATATAATATGAGGGTTACAAAAGTCCTCAACTGAGGAAAAACTAACATCTGCAGACTAAAGCTATAGGATAAACTGAAAGGGAAACTAATGTCGAGTCTGCTGCTCGGACATTAAATAGATGAGCCACACTACTCACTGAAACGATCTCGTTCGCTACTCTGACTATGTTTCTCCAAATTTCCTCCCGCTCTCCTCTCTCTCTCGCTCTCTTTCCACCCTTGTCTGAAGACCCGAACTGCCTTATATAGCCATGGGGAGAGGAAGATAGGGGTTGTCCTCTGATAGGTTCTGATAGACCCTCAACTAGGGTTTTTGACCAATCTTCGAACTAGCATTAAATCATCAAACTAGCATAAATTTCTATGGTGATCGGATCTATCAGATGTCACATCTATCAGAGGGCACGTGCGATGTCAAGTCAAAGGTTTTGTCGGGATCCTCGACTTCGCGAGCGCAGTCTGGCTTCGCCCAAGTTTGGAGCGCAGTTTGGCGGAGGCGTGAGATCAGGATTAATATTTCTAACACCCTCCTTTAAGCCTGATTTCACGAGAGCTTTGACTCCAAGCTGCTCTCGCAATCTGCTGAAGTCTTCCTCCTTCAAAGGCTTCATGAAAATATCTACCAACTACTCCTTGGATCTACAAAACTACAGTTGAATTTCTTCGAAACTTCACCAACTCTCTGATGAAGTGATAACGAATATCGATGTGCTTCGTCCGACCATGGAACACGGGATCCTTTGATAGTGCAATGGCCGAATTGTTATCACAAAAAATTATTGTCGCGCCTTCCGGAGGATAGTTCAGTTCACTCAGAACTCTTCGTAGCCAAACTGCTTGGCATGCGGCTGACATGGCGACGACATATTCTGCTTCGGCTGTGGACAATGCAATGATGGGTTGCTTCTTGGATGCCCATGAGACTACCCCTGATACGAGATGGAAAGCATACCCAGAGGTGCTCTTTCGATCATCGATGCTGCCAGCCCAGTCACTATCTATGAAGCCCACCAGTTCCAACTAGTCCTGTCTGGCATAAAATAGGCCATTGTTTCATGTCCCGTTGACATAGCACAAGATCCTCTTGCCTGCTTGCCAGTGCATGTCCTTCGGAGTCTCCATAAAATGGCTGATCAGACTGACTCCGAACATCAGATCTGGCCGAGTTGTAGTCAAATACATCAGACTGCCAACTAGCCTCTTGAACAGGGTTGGATCTACATTCCTCCCTGAATCTAGCTTGCTCAACTTCAAACCTGTGGCTACAGGTGTGATGGTAGGTTTACTGTCCTCCATCTTGAACCACTTCAGGACATCCTTCGCATACTTGCCCTGAGAAATGAAGATGCCATCTATCGATTGGTCAACTTCAATGCCAAGAAAATACTTCATCAGCCCTAAGTCCGTCATCTCGAACTCCTTCTTGGCTATTCTAAACTGGGCAAACAGTGTTGTGTTGTTGCCAGTGTAAATTAAATCGTCCACATACAAGCAAACGATTATGAGCTCACCTACATCATTTGTCTTCATGTACAGGGTGTGCTCATATGGGCATTTTACAAACCCATTTTCTTGAAAATAACTGTCAATCCGACTGTACCAAGCCCAGGGTGCCTGCTTCAAACCATACAGGGCCTTCTTTAGCTTCAGGACTTTGCCCTCCTAGCATTCAATTTTGTAACTTGGTAGCTGGTCTATGTAGACCTCTTCCTCCAACACTTCATTGAGGAAGGCTGACTTGACATCCATCTGGTACATCTTCCAACCTTGTTGGGCTGCCAATGCCAGGATCATCCTGACTGTGTCAAGTCGGGCTACAGGCACATAAACCTCATGGTAATCGATGCCTAACTTTTGCTTGTAGCCCTTTGCCACCAGTCTGGCTTTATGCTTGTCAACGTCTCCTTGGGCGTTGAACTTTGTCTTATACACCCACTTGACCCCAATGGTCTTCTTCCCTACTGGAAGATCTATCAGTTGCCATGTATCATTCTTTTCAATGGCTTCAATCTCCTCGTCCATAGATTGCACCCACTTCTGATTTTGACTTGCGTCTTCGAACTCTACTGGATCAACTTCAGTAAAGAATGCAAAGTCAGAGTACTCTTCATCTACATGGGTTTGGGTTGCCTCGTAGATTTCTTGCAAGCTCCTTGTCTTCGTTGGCGTCACCAGGTTTTGGATTCTACTTGCACATGGAGGCGACCGAGATGGAGTGGTTGTGCTACTGCTGGCACCATTGCTACTACTGGAGGTTGCAGGTGGCTGCACACTTCCTTCTTCCAAGTCAACAGACTCTACTACTGCTGGCTCTGATCGGCCAGTCTTCGACTTCCAGTTCCAGGCTTCATCTTCAAGAAACTTCACATCACGGTTGATGATGAGCTTCTTCATCATAGGGTTGTACAGCCTATATGCCTTCACCTGCTCATTGTACCCTATGAAAATGCACTTCTCAGCTCTATCATCCAACTTCTGCCGCTTCTCTTCTGGAACATGTGCATATGCAATGCACCCGAACACACGCAAGTGAGCCACACTTGGCTTCACACCGCTCCAGGCCTCTTGAGGGATTTTGTCCTTCACGCTTTTGGTGGGACATCTATTTAGCAGGTAGACTGCACATGTTACAGCCTCTACCCAAAATTCGTGTGGCAATCCCTTCGCCTTCATCATGCTTCATGCCATCTCCATGATGGTACGATTCTTCCTCTCAGCTACGTCGTTCTGTTGTGGCGTGTATCTGGCAGTGAACTACCTTCGAATTCCATGCTGCTTGTAGTAGTTATAGAATTCGTTGGAGATGTATTCACCTCCACCATCTGTCCTGAGAGTCTTGATCTGATATCCGCTCTGTTTCTCCACCAGAGCCTTGAACTCCTTGAATCTGGCAAATACTTCTGACTTCAGCTTGATGGCATAGATCCAAGTCTTCCGGTTGAAGTCATCTATGAATGTTAAGAAGTATTTGTTGTCGACAAACATGTTGGTCTGCATCGGACCACAAATGTTTGAGTGCACCAGCTCCAGTGGATGTGATGCTCTCCAAGACTGACCGAAAGGGAATGAATCCCTATGTTGTTTTCCGACTAAGTAGCCCTCACAAACTTGATTTTGCTGCTCTATCAGGGGTAAACCCTTCACCATATGCTTCTTGTGCAGTTGATTCAGGCCATTGAAGTTCAGGTGACCAAATCTGAGATGCCACAACCAGGTAGCATCTTTCACAACTACACTCAGAGACATCAATGATTCATTTTGAATCTGCAGCGAAAACATTTTATTCTTCATCATGGACACTATAGCAATCTACCCATGCGACTTGTCTTTGATGGTGCAAGCTCCATATTTGAACTGGACCGTATGTCCCTTCTGCACGAGTTGTCCAATGCTCAGCAGGTTGTGCTTTAGGCTAGGCACATAGTAGACATCACAGATCTACTTTCGTTCACCATGCCTGGTGCGGATGAGGATCTTTCCTTTCCCCATTATGGGAACCTTGTTGTTGTTCCCCATCTTCACCTCAGACTGGACTGTTTCATCCAGTTGGGAGAACATCTCCTTGTTCCCCGTCATGTGGTTGTTGCACCCACTATCTAAATACCAGACATTCTTCTAGCACTCCTCCTCAATGTTGCAAGTCAACAACACATTTCCTCCTACCGCATTTTTGGTTTCATCCGTGTAATGGGCTTGTTGCTGGTTCTCCTTGGCCATCCATTTTTTGCACTATGAGATGTAATGGCCGAACTTCTTGCAGAAATAGCATTGGACCTTTGACATGTCCTTCTTCTCACCAGATCCAGCTTGCTAATTTTTTGAACTACCTCTTCCACCTTGCTGATGGAAATTACAGTTGGTCTCTCCTTCGCTAGGGTTTGACCGTCCTCCTTTCTTGTTGCCTTTCCCACGCCTACCTCTGCCTCTTGCTCCGTGAGAACTAGAGGCGCCATGGTGGGAATCTTGTCTGTCGTTGTCTCGAAATGAGACCTAAGCCTTGAATGCTTGCTCCAGAGAGGTCTGAGATGAATGGCTCAGCCTCTGTTCATGTGTCTGCAATGAACCCATGAGCTCGTCTGTCGAGAGGGTTTTTAGATCCCTCGACTCTTAGATTGCTATCACAACCGAGTCAAACTTGGCAGGCAGACTTCTGAGAATTTTCTCCATGATTCTCTAGCTCTGCATGATTTCTCCGTTCAACCACATCTGGTTGATAATGTCCATCGTCCGGGTGAAGAAATCACTCATGGACTCGGACTCACTCATCTATAGATTTTCAAACTCCCTCCTGAGCATCTGCAGCTTCACCAACTTTACCTTATTGGTGCCCTGGTATGAGCTGGCCAGAATCTCCCAGGCCTGCTTCGCCTTGGTGGCTGATGCTATCCACGGGAAGATGGACTCCTTGACCACTTGCATGATGTAGAAGAGGGCCTTCTGGTCCTTCTTCGTGTTCTCTTTCAATAGGTCCTTGTCTGCTTGAGAGAGGGCGACCAGTGCTACTGCATCTACCGGTTTTGGGTAGCCATTCTCGACTAACTCCCATAGCTCCTAAGATTCGAACAGGATCTTCATTTGGATGCTCCAGTAATCGTAATTCTTCCCGTTGAAGCGCGGGATCTACAACTACAAGTTGTTGCTACTGGAAGCCATTCTGCTTCGGTCTCCGCGTCAAGGGATCAGTAGCTCTGATACCAATTTGAAGTTTCAATTTTTTTTTTAAAGGTCGAGAAAGTGCGAAGGCGAAGGAGCGAGGGCAAAGGAGTGTAAGGTGGAAGGGGAAGTGGATTGATGGTGCATTTAATGAAGGGTAGTAGTTGCCAAATGGGTATGCAAGCGAAGTTGTGGGTGGTGCACATAAAGTGTGCGATCGGGTTGCGCATTGAGGATGTGTGCAGTCGGGTTGTGCACGAAGAAGATGCTAAGTTCGGGAAGCACTGGTCAACGCCCGACTATGGTCAAAGGCGAGAGTTCGACTTCGTTGCACAGTCGGGTGGATAGCTCCAGACTTAGCCAAATTTTTGCCTTGCGAGCTTTTGTTGTTCGGAGGCTTGCGCGGCTACGGCGTTGGTTTCCCTGGCTCGGCAAGAACTGTACGGGAGGAGAGAAACACCGAATCTGAATGCAATGTTTCAGATCTGAGCTCAAACTTATAGAACCCGAAAGAAAACCCTCTGAGGCGATTTGTACAGACAACAACTAATTTTGTGCCGACAAAGATAACCACAAACCCTACAGATGCCTTAAACAACAACAAATTTTATTCATATAAGACGAGGGTTACAAAAGTCCTCAACTGAGGAAAAACTAACATCTGCAGACTAAAGTTGCAGGATAAACCGAGAGGAAAACCAAATGTCGAGTCTGCTTGCTCGGACATTAAACGAGATGAGCCACACTGCTCACTGAAACGATCTCGTCTCCTACTCTGAATGACTGTTTTTCCCAAGTTTCCCCCACTCTCCTCTCTCTCCGCTCTCTTTCCACCCACTTGTCTGAAGACCCGAACTGCCTTATATAGCCGCGGGGAGAGGAAGATAGGGGTTGTCCTCTGACAGGTTATGATAGACCCTCAACTAGGGTTTCTGACCAATCGCCGAACTGGCATTAACTTCTGCGGCGATCGGATCTGTCAGACGTCACATCCGTCAGAAGGCACGTGCGACGTCAAGTCAAAAGTTTTGTCGGGATCCCCAACTTCGCGAGCGCAGTCCGGCTTCGCCCAAGTTCGGAGCGTAGTTGGGCGGAGGCGTGAAATCTAGATTAATATTTCTAACAACCAGAACCTCGTACAACTTCATGACATTAGGATGCTTGATGAGCTTCAACGTGCATATTTCCCGCTTAATGTGATTCACGATCTTGTACTGGAAGACCTTTTCCTTGTCCAAGATCTTGACGGCATAGCTCCGCCCTGTCTCGATGTTAACGGCTAACTTTACCTTGGCGAAATTTCCCTCCCCAAGAGTCCGGCCTAGCTCATATTCTCCCAATATTTAATTACTTTTGTTGTAGAATACAACATTTCTCCATACAGCCGATTAGGAGATCAATCTCACCAATCTATAGTTTTCAAACCCAATAGATCTCCTTAACCTTTGATACCAAATGACAACTCTAAATGTCCTGATTTATCCATTAACCAAGCATACAAATATATAATCTTTGGAGTACAATAAAAAAATCTTCGAAGGAGGCTAGAAAACAAATACAAAATCACAACAGTTACAAACAGTTAAAACTGCACTACAGTGTCTAACCTTATCGAAATTTCAATTTGAGAACACAACACTTAAAACAAAAGTCTTCTAAAAATCTATTTTCATGAATCAGCAAAATAAAAAAAAATCTAAATAAATAAAATTTATTATTATGTAAACTTCTAATTATAAAAATTATAACAGACATCTCAATGGAAAATCCAGGAACATTTATGTAAAATATAAAATTATAACAGACATCTCAATGGAAAATCCAGGAACATTTATGTAAAATATTATATAGTAATTCTTGTTTTAAAAGTAATTCACGTAATTGCATAAGTCTTCTATTTATCACAATCTCCACTAACAGCATCTGTCTTCTACTTTGCAAATGTTTTGGCAACAGAATCTTAATATTTGTTTCAGTAACTTTCAGACAGATATTCTACAGAATGGCAGAAACTTTCCTACGTGGCAATTCCGTGAACGTATAGTGCCTTCGAACATGTCATCGTTAGAAAAGTATAAATTTAGGCGTCTTTCCAATTTTTAAGCAAATTGTTTCTTTAAAATTTAGACTCGTATCTTCTAAACAAAACTGACTGCGTAAAACAATTTCCAATTGAAAGAAAATATGCTGAAAGGCACTGTAAAGTATGTACCGTGTAGTTAATACTTTATAAAAAGGAGACATCTACTTAGGAAAACCTGGGATATATTTTATTATATTGAATACTTTAAAAAGATCAATAGATCAATTACAGAAAGCATTCACAAGTATCAGAGTACTGGTGAAAATCTGTTCGACTATGTGAGCAGCGTACAACTTATTTTCGTCTAGTTTTACCGTGGTCTCTGGACTTCTAGACCAAATATTAACGTGCTGCAGGAACTAAAGAAATACTGTAAGTGAAGAGCTCTCATTATCCTGCACTTTCAAAACACAAAAAGGCATGAGCTTTTCAAAAAAACATTAACAACTACAATTGATAAGATTCTATGATGTTATGCAATGCCACAAGGATTTCATTGCAAACATCAATAGTGAACACCCATCTTTCACCGTGCACTGAAGCCTAAATGTTCAATAGAAAATAACATACGTACCTCATCAGCTACGCTGTAGCTAGTATGGAGGTGGAGGCGGAGACTTGTAAGAGTAGTGATGTGCAGGTGGTGGGTACACTGGAGATTTTGAGTGTGGAGGTGGAGAGACTGGCACTGGATTTGGAGGGGGAGGAGTTGCCACAGGAGGAGGGTGAGGTTTTGTGTATGATACTGGTGGGGATGGACTTGGTGGCTTTGATGGCCTCTCATGGTGTGGAGGAGGAGATGATTTAGGAGGAGTGTAAACTGGTGAATGAGGAGGATTGGATGGCTTGGGTGGAGTGTAAACTGGTGAAGGCTTGTGGTTAGGAGGAAAATGTGGAGTTGGAATTGGGGGAGAAATCTTTGGAAGAGGTGGAGGTGGGGATTTATAAATATAATGAGGGGGAGACACTGGCTTTGGAGGCGGCTTACTATGTACAGGTGGCGGCTTCTGCACAACTGGGGGCTTGGGAACTGGTGATGGCTTTGGAGGAGGTTTGGCATGAACAGGGGGTGGTTTCTCTACTACTGGAGGCTTGTGCACTGGTGGAGTTGTGGGAGATGGCTTATGAACTGTAGAAGGGAAACGCGATGGAGGAGGAGGAGACTTGTAGTAGTAAGGCTTTGGAGGAGGATTATTGTGGTACGTGGCATCCGATGGAGCAGCAGCCAAAATGCATGCTGCAAACAAAACAAGCAGCAAGTTGGACATGGCGTTCATCTTTCCTGAGATGTTGATCCTTTTGACAATGGCATAACAAGCTTATATGGTGAGTGATATTTATAGGGATTAGCACGGTATTGAGGAGGCCTGAAAAAAGTTCTTGATACACCTTGTTGCCTAAACCTTATGTGAATCTATCGTATGAAAGAAAGGCATTTCGCTCACACAAAGCGTGTGGGGGCAGCTTTGTTAGACTTTTATTTTAAAATGAAAGTTCTCCTCAATCTAAAAATGGAAATGGAAAGTTGGAAACATCTGCTTGTTTCTGTCGGTGCACTTTGGTTTAGTATGGTAGCCTGCAAATTTAATACGAAAATCTTACAACTACTCAATTTTATTATATCCTTTAATCCATATTTCTATGGATGAATTCAAATATGTTTAAGACCTTACGGATGTCATCCAATGGATAAAACTGGTCAACTTGTATTGAACAAGACGCGTAGTTGGCACTGAAATTTCCAGCTATCACGATAATATCTGCGTGTGTAAGGTTAATCTATTGCGAGTGATTTACAGCTTAGACGGCATACCAATTCTTAAGTCAAAAGATACGAAAATGCTGGCTAACTGTTAGGAATGGAGCCTAATTATGAGGAGGCTAAACAAAGAAAGTTTCTAGATATACTGCAGTATGAGTAGGGAAAGTTTCCAGATTTACAGTCTGTTAGTCTACTAGAGAAAGTTTCCGGATTTACAACAGGACAGTCAGGGAAAGTTTTTTTGTTTTTATTCCAAAATTAGATGCTGAGAACTCAGTGTTAATCTTGGAATGTATTAAGAAAAGCAGTTTTTTTTCTGTTTTTTTCTTATATATAGTTGTGAGGAAAAACAAAGTATACAATGAAAATTACTGTGTTGATTCCTTGTAAATATAGAGAGGAAATTACAGCAGATGTTTGTTGTAGGTTGTAACCCTCTATTGCTTGGATTGAGAAAAAAAATGACTGAAAATTCTCGGTGGATGTAATCCACATTGGGTGAACCACGTTAAAATCGTTGTCTCTTCTACTGTGTGTTTTTCTTATTTTGTTAATTCTGCAGTTAAATTTTGAAACATTATAATTGCTTTTCTATATTTTATAAAGTGATTTACTCTAACAAGTGGTATCAGAGCGTTTGTTTTGTTGGGTGCACTTGACAGAAGGAGAATTTCTGGATCAAGTGGGAGCAATGGCGGAAAAAAGGAGCTTTAGAGTTCAAAAATTCAATGTCCAGATCTTTCAATTCTAGAATATGTAGATGGAGGATTACTTGTACCAGAAGGATCTTTACTTACCTCTTGAGGGGGAAATAGAGAGACCTTCAACTATGTCTGATGAGGAGTGGAGTCTCCTTGATAGAAAGGCATTGGGTACTATGAGGTTGTGCTTGGGAGCCACCATAGCCTTCAACATCTTCGATGAAAAGACTACCAAGGGAGTCATGGATAAGTTGGCCAAGATGTATGAGAAACCATCAACATCAAATAAGGTATTCTTAATGAAAAGGTTATTTAACATGAAAATGAGTGAAGGAGGATCTGTGCATGATCATTTAAATGAATTTAATATTGTCACTAATCAATTGCATTCAGTGGGATTGGATTTTGATGATGAGCTTAGGGCCTTATTAATCTTATGCTCTCTTTCAAAAATTTGGAACAGTTTGGTAATGGCGGTAAGTAACTCTGCTTCGAGTTCAAATAAATTATAATTTGATGATGTGGTTGGTGTGATACTCAGTGAGGACATGAGAAGAAAAACCACAGGAGAATCATCTAGCATCGCCTTAACTGTTGAGAATAGAGGAAGAGGAAGAGAAAGAGGCAAGAGTTCACATTGTGGCAAATCCAAAGGCAGATCCAAATCACGTGGAAAAGGAAAGCTACAATGTTGGCACTGTGGCAAAAAGGGTCATCTCAAGAAGGATTGTTGGCAAAGAAAGGGTGATGGAAATGAAGGTAATGATAATAATGATAACACTTCAGAAGCCAATATTACTAGACAAATTCTACAAGATGCTTTAATCTTATCTCTTGATAGAAATAGTGATTATTGGGTAATTGATAGTGGTGCTTCATTCCATGCTACCTCACATAAGGAATACTTCATAGATTATGTTTCTGGAGATTATGGACAAGTTTGTTGGGAAATGAACAACCATGTAAAATCGTGGGTATTGGAAAGATTTTGATTAAATCCCTAAATGGATGTCAATGGGCTCTTAAAGAGGTGAGACACATACCATATTTAAAGAGAAATCTTATATCGGCAAGTAAGCTTGATGGTGAAGGATACACGGTTGCATTCGGAGAAAATGCTTGGAAAGTTACTAAAGGTTCATTGATAGTAGCTAGAGGTAAATTGGTGAGTACTCTTTATTTACTTACTGATTTTTCTCACTGCTCCATGAATTTAGTTTCTACAGGTGAGAGTGCATCTTTGTGGCACCAAATACTTAGCCATATGAGTGGAAAAGGTATGGAAATTTTACATTCAAGAAAGTTATTGCCTAAGTTAAAAGATATTGATTTGGAATTCTATGAGGATTGTGTTTATGGTAAAACAAAGAGAGTTAGATTTCTCAAGGATGACAAGGAAAGGAAGAAAGAGAAATTGGAGCTTGTGCACTCAGATGTTTGGGGCCCAACTCAGGTAACTTCTCTTGGAGGTTCCTCTTACTATGTATTTTTTATTGATGATGCAACAAGGAAAACATGGATATATTGCATTAAGAATAAAAGTGATTTTTTTAATACCTTCAAGAATTGGAAAGCATTAGTTGAAAATGAAACTGGAAAAAGGTTAAAGTGTCTAAATTCGAATAATGGTGGAGAATATTGCAGTAGAGAATTTGATGTGTTTTGTTCTAAAAATGGAATTAGAAGAATCAAGGTAGTTCCAAGAACACCTCAAGAAAATGGGGTTGCAAAAAGAATGAATAGAACCATCATGGAGCATGCTAGGAGCATGAGAATACATGCAAGCTTACCATTATTTTTATGGGCTCATGTTGTTGATACTGCAGTATATTTGATTAATAGAGGACCATCTAGTGCCTTGGATGGAGGAATTCCGGAAGAGCTTTGGATAGGTAAACCAGTAAATTATTCTTTCCTTAAAGTATTTGGATGTGAGGCTTTTATGCATATAGACAAAGAGAACATAAATAAGTTAGATGCTAAGGCCCAAAAGTGCTATTTTATTGGTTACGATATTGATGGCTTGGGTTACAGATTATGGGATTGTGATAACCGAAAAGTCATTAGAAGTAGGGATGTCATATTTAATGAAAAAAACTTGTATAAATATTGGTTGCAGGGAAAGAAACAGATTGAGAAAATTACTGAATACATAGACCTTGATGGACACATAGAAAATGTAACTCCAAAAGTGGTAGAATATCAAAATGTACAGCAACAGCAACAAGCACCTCAATCTCCAGAAAGTGTTGTTAGATGATCTACCAAGATAAGTAAAATTCCTCAACGTTTCTCTAATTATGTTTTGTATACTGATGCTGGTGAGCCAAAATGTTTTCAGGAAGCATTACAGATGGATACTAGGAATAAGTGGGAGCTTGCAATGAATGAAGAAATGGACTCTTTATTCCACAACCAAACTTGGGATTTGTTTGAGCTACCCAAAGGTAAAAGAGCTTTGACCAATAAATGGGTGTACAAGATTAAAGAGGAGAATGAAGGGCATAAGAGATACAAAGCAAGACTAGTGGTCAACGGATTCGCTCAAAAAAAAGGTATTGATTTTGATGAGATTTTTTCTCTAGTTGTAAAAATGAACTCTATTGGAGCTATTTTGAGTCTTATAGCTATAAAAAATTTGTATCTGGAGCAATTGGATGTGAAGACAACATTTCTTCATGGTGATTTGGAGGAGGAAATTTATATGCACCAACCAGAAGGCTTTCAGGTGAAAGGTAAAGATGATTGGGTATGTAAACTAAAAAAGAGCTTGTATGGGTTAAAACAAGCTCCTAGACAGTGGTATTTAAAATTTGATAAGTTCATGGCTAATCAAAGGTTTGAAAGATGTCAAAGTGATCACTGTGTATATTTTAAGCAAACTATAAATGGTAACTATGTTATTTTGCTATTGTATGTGGATGACATGTTGGTTGCAGGAACAAATATGCAAGATATAAACATGCTCAAGAAGAAGTTGGCTAAATCCTTTGCCATGAAGGATTTGGGAGAAGCCAAACAAATCCTTGGTATGAGGATAAAAAGAGATAAGGAGAGTCACACTCTAAAATTGTCACAAGCGAGAATACATTGAAAAAGTGCTTAAGAGATTCAACATGAACAATGCAAAGTCTGTTGCTACTCCATTGACAAAGCATTTCAAACTCACCAAAGATTTGTGTCCCAAGACACAAAAGGAACAAGAGCATATGGCTAAGGTTCCCTATGCATCAACGATTGGAAGCTTGATGTATGTAATGGTTTGTACAAGACCAGACATTGCCCACGCAGTGGGAGTAGTGAGTATATTTATGAGTAATCCGAGAAAAGGACATTGGCAAGCGGTAAAATGGATACTCAGGTACTTGAGAGGAACTTCAAATTATTCTTTGAATTTTAGAGGCTCTAATATATGCTTGAAAGGTTTCGTAGATTCTATATGGCAGGTGATATTGATGGTGGAAGGAGCACTACTGGCTACATCTTTACTATAGGAGGAGGAGCGGTTAGTTGGATTTCTAAACTCCAACACGTAGTTGCCCTTTCAACCACTAAAGTTGAATATGTTGCTACTGCAGAAGCAAGCAAAGAGATGGTTTGGTTGCAAAGACTAATGGAAGAACTAGGGAAGAAACAAGAGGATAATAGGTTGTGGAGTGATAGCCAGAGTGTTATACACCTTGCGAAGAATTCGGCATTCCATTCAAAAACTAAACACATCAAACTCAGGTATCATTTCATTAGATTAGTAGTGGAAGATGGATCTTTGAAATTAGGGAAAGTTCACACATCACAAAATCTTGTTGACATGCTTACAAAAGTGGTGTCAAGAGAAAAGTTGAGCTTTTGCTCAACTTCAATTGGCCTTAAGGAATAAAAGGCCATGATGAGAATTAATCAGTCCTTGGTTGCAGTATGGTGCAGTGGAATTAGTCTCCAAGTGGGAGATTGTTAGGAATGGAGCCTAATTATGAGAAGGCTAAACAGAGAAAGTTTTTGGATATACTGCAGGATGGGCAGGGAAAGTTTCCAGATTTACAGTCTATTAGTCTACCAGAGAAAGTTTTCGGATTTACAACAGGACAGCCAGGGAAAGTTTTTTTTTGTTTTTATCCCAAAATTAGATGCTCGGAACTCAGTGTTAATTTTGGAATGTATTAAGAAAAGCAGTTTTTTTCTATTTTTTTCTTATATATAGTTGTGAGGAAAAACAAAGTATACAATGAAAATTATTGTGTTGATTCCTTGTAAATATAGAGAGGAAATTACAACAGATGTTTGCTATAGGTTGTAACCCTCTATTGCTTGGATTGAGAAAAAAAAAAAGACTGAAATTTCTCGGTGAATGTAACCCACATTGGATAAACCACATTAAAATAGTTGTCTCTTCTACTGTGTGTTTGTCTTATTTTGTTAATTCTGTTGTTAAAGTTTGAAACACTATAATTGTTTTTTACTGTAACACTAACACAATATTATTTTCTTATGCTAACTGATATCAAACTTCCCGGTATACTTTTTGGACCTCTCCTTTATTGAGATGTTGCCAAATGTTTGTAATGCGTGGGATGATTGTTCCAGACAATTTGACTCTTTGTTCTGTCGATAGACGAGAGACGCCCAAAACTCGCATCTATTCCATCTTTCCCGCGTGGTGGTCCCCACGTGGGTGTCCAGTAGTAAGCCCATTGGCTTTTGATAGCCTCTCTCGCCCAAAACTCGCATCTATTCCATCTTTCCCGCGTGGTGGTCCCCACGTGGGTGTCCAGTAGTAAGCCCATTGGCTTTTGATAGCCTCTCTCGCCCAAAACTCGCATCTATTCCATCTTTCCCGCGTGGTGGTCCCCACGTAGGTGTCCAGTAGTGAGCCCATTGGCTTTTGATAGCCTCCTCTCGAAGGCAAGGGCGGCAATGTATTCGGACATGTTTTGAATTTGGATGAGCACAGAATGCAGACATGCTGTCAAATAGTACCCACTGAACTGTCGGTGTCGGTGTCGGTGTGATATCGGGGACAATTTTTTAATTGATTTTTGGTGTTGATTTCGTTGGGTATGAGGCATCCCAAGAAAATTAAGTACAGGCAAGTGCAATTACTGTTGACAATGAAGTGTCTACACATAGTTATATTATATTATGCAAGGAAGCAAAGATTTAAAATGAGGGGTGGGATTGTATCTGGCCGTGGCCCATCCCAATACGCGGCGGCCATCCCTGAAAATCCCTCGAGCGAATAACGGTGCGTATCCTTCACAAGCCGTGAATGAGACATAGGTGTGTACAGCAGGACGTCATGTTCCGTTCAATACAACGGAACATAATATATGATTTAAGTTCTTTCGATTATGAATGAGAAAAGTAAATATAATATATGATTATTTTAATTTAGATTATATATTAAAATGATATATTTTATTTTAAATTTTTATTTTAAAATTTGTAAAAATACAATTTATACAAATTATTAAAAAATTAATTATGGTAAAAGGCTTATTTAATTTTGTGTTAAATTTGAATCCATGCATACTTTAAAAGGGACACTAGAATCCATGCATTGAAGCCTATACAAGACTTTTCTCAATAAAAACTATTCAACCTCTTTTTCAGTACTTTAGAAACCATACAGACTATGCCCTCATCTATCTTGCACCATTTCTATTTTTTTTTGAAGATGTAAAGGAATTGGATTTGCTTCAAAAAATGATAAAATCCAACCAAATGCACAACAATACTTAAAAAATCTAATTCATTTTTTAGCAAAAATACTGTTTAAAAAGCCAGGTGAAATAATTCATCACCAATAATTAGTTAACTAAATGGCTTGAATGTCAAGAGAATAAAAATGAATTTGTTGTTTGTTGAGCTAGCTAGCTTGTTATAATTAAATGGATTGAAGGTCAAGAGAATAAAAATAAATTTGTCGTTGAATATTTGTTGAGCTAGCTAGCTTCTTACGACATAATGGGATACTCACAATCCATGCCACAACTAGGATTTTTGGTGAAACCTTAAAAAACTATGAAACTTGTTTAAGAAATAATTTATGTATGTGACCATTAAATTTGCTTTAGACCTTATCTAATATCATGTCAAATTTCATATTGTTTTCTTAAATAAACACAAGCATAATATTCACCATAATTCTTATGAAATAGAATAGAAGGTTTAATAGTCAAAAGAAAGAAGATAGAAAATAAAATAATAATAGAAAATGGTGTGGGTGCCCTTGAGCACCAAATATTTATAGATAATATTATAATAATATTATATCCATTTAATGGATTGGGTGATTGAGGTGTATTGATAGCAAATACCTAAACCCTAACATTAACAATTACATATCATATTAACCCATGCCTTAGAACATTAAGTTATAGTGTTAAGTTAGTTCTAATTATAAGTTACTAAATGCTTTCATATTCTACATTAGGCATTAGGAAGGTGTAGTCAAGGTTAATAATACTAGAAGTCTAACTAATATCACTAGGGCTAAATACACCAAACCATTACCCAAGATTGCTTGTATGATTACATCAACCACTATTGACTTTGATATAATAAGGTGAAATTACCATCATCCAAAAATTTAATTTTGGTTTATATAAATAAAATTAATAAACTATGCATTAAATTTATGTTATCCAAAATAAATCATCTCCTATGAACTATTTTTTTTTTCATGTTATTCCATTTAAATATAATAATATAAGATATTAAAAAATATATTTGGATAATGCTAAAAGTATTGTATTATTTGGTAGTATGTAGTACATTGCACATTTGTATTTATTAGATTAGGAAGTGCGATTTATATTTCTCCTAAAGTATGTGTCAATGTATGAGAAGAATAAAGTATCATGTAGTAAAGTGTGGTGTAAAGTGTCAGGGTGATGTAAGTAATCCAAGAGTCATATGTGTAGGTGTCAACTATACAAATGAAGAGACATGAGAGTTTTATCATATGTGTGGAATAAGAAATGATGCATCTCAAATATGTGAGGAGAGCAATAGTTAAAGTATTTAAAGGTTATTTTTAAGGTTATATTATGGAGATAAAGCTTTGTGCATTGTATTGAAGAAGTGCAAACCAATTGTTACAAAGATCTTGTATATTTGATTCATTAGTATTGTGAGTTTATTTATGGAGTAATATTGTTATTTCATAAATATTATATTCATTGATCAGATAGATTGAATGCTCTAATATTGAGTTTGATTAAGATATTGGATATTTGGTCTTATGATTTAATATAGCTAAAAATCCATTAATGGTATCAAATCCAGACACTGACCAAATTGTAATTTAGAAATTTGAGAAGGAAAATTGAGTTGAATGGAGCTACCAGAGCTGCACTTTGGACATATTGTGAAGTTATTTGAAGAGGAATTTATTTAAGGTTTGAGAACAGGATTGGTGGCTAAAAATAATTTGAAGAATATTGTGAATGGACAAGATGAGAATGTTTGTGAAAAGTCAGGTTCATCATTGAAGGAATAAAAACAAGTCAATTTTGTATATCGGTGTGCATTAAAGTCTAAATTAGGAGCCAAACATGAAGAAATATAGAAATACAAGCAAGAAAAAGAACCATTTAAAAGAATCAATATTTAGTCTAAGTGAAGTCAATTCGAAAGCAGGAGATGCCAAATTGTGGCCAAGTTGGTAATCGAGAGCCAATGAATGAATATTGTGAGCATAAGAAGAATTATTTGTGAGCCAAGAAGGATCTCATATGAGCACAAGAAGGACCGCTCATGAGCATAAGAAGAACCACCTATGAGCAAAGAAGAACCGCTTGATAAAGAAAGAAGGACCACTTAAGAGTGAAGGGAAATTCACATTGAGAAAGGAGAACATTTGGGTTGAAGCAATTTTGGTTAGTGACCAGATAACGTAGAGAAGTAGAGGTATCATAAGAGTAATGCCTTCTCAAAATATAATGTCCGATAATTTGAGATATGGCACAAAAGAATCACAAAGTGGCATAAAGGAGCGATGTGAACAAATGTAAGAAAATTGAATTTTAATATATCTGTGTACCTCATTTATTAAGGTTAAAAAGAAATTTCTTCATACGGTTTAATTTTTGATTAAAAAAAGAATTGATGAATAGGAGTCATAAGAGAATAAGTTATTATAAATTTGAATTGAAATTGAATTTGATTTAAGAGTGAAATTAATATTTGAGAAATTATGAATTAAATTGGAGAGATAAGAAGTGAATGAATGATTGAATGATTGTTTGAAGAAATTTGTGATTTACAAAAATTGAATTTGGGATTTATAAGAAAGAAACTAGATTGATTGTTCGATTAAAGCTATAATTTGATTATTGAAAAATTGAAATTGAAATTTTTTTGGGAGACAATAGAAGGATAAATTGAGAGATAAAAGAGAATAAATCATGCCAATGGTCAAAATAGATTATGATACAAATCATTGGTATATTTATTCAGGGGCAAGCAAACATATGACTATAAATAAACAATGGTTTAATATTTTCCAAGAAAAATATGAGAAACCAGTTTTAGAGGTCTTAAGGTAAACTTTATATTCTCTTAGTTATTCAAATACGTGCCTTAGATCTTGTGCATGTGTTTCCTGATGAATGGAATGACCAAGAAGATTTTCCATATAGTCTTCTACATTATCATGCATTAAGTCATGGCCCTTTGATCTCTGGAACCTACATTGTTTAAGCCAAAAGGTATAACTTGATAGCAAAAGATATCCCACAGAGTCATGAAAGCAGTCTTGGCATGGTCTTCAAGAGTAATTTTGATTTGGTTGTATCATAAACAAACCATGCATCAAAGAGAGTATTCCACATCCAACGATGAAATCTACAATCATGTCTATGTTGGGCAAAGAAAAAACATCCTTAAAAAGCTAAGTTGATATCTCAAAAAAAGGAATGATGTTTAATATCCAATAAGAATAGTCGATTGCTTTGATGAAACCAACATCAAGAAGCTTTTGAAGCTCTTCTTTGACCAATAAGATAATTTTAGGGTGCATCTTTCTAAGCTTTTGCTTGATGGGATTAACATTAGGTCAAACTACTAAATGGTGCATAATAAAAGAAGAATCTAGCCCCAACATGTCAACATATGATCAAGTAAAGATGTCTGAAATTATTTCAATAAATTGATCAATTGCTCTTGTTCTTCAATAGAGAGGGCTTACCCTAATTTGAGGATTTTAGGGTTTTCTAAGGTTCCAATATTAATGTCTATGGTTTCTTTAATGAGGATATGAGACTCATCCTCATAATGAAGAGGGGTAGGGATTACTCCTAATTGCTCAAGATCTTTAGGTGACATAGGAATTTGATCCTCTTGAGGGTTGGAAGACTCGACATGGGCAACATAAGGAATTGATCCATCAAATAAGAAACTATTTTGGAGGATATCTTCATGATCCATGTCACAAAATATATCTCCTTTAGCATACTCTACTTGAGTTCCAATTAACTCGATATGAACAAGGATAATTAAGTTACAATAAAAAATTGTGGACAGGAAATAAGGTTCTTCATCATGATCACTCTAATCCAATCCATGATGATCCATAAATTCAGAAAAAATTATGATTTGATCATCATCTAAATTAGTACACAAAGGTTGATTCTTGTTGGGGATGTAGCCTATGCCACATCTCCCAAACCAAATATCATCTTCTAAAGGTTCCTTGATTCCTTATTGTTGAGGGCCTAAATATTTACCTTGATATCCCATTTTGGTTAGGATTTTCTTGGGTGGTGGGTAATATTTAGAAAGGTAACAAGTTGTAAATGGGTTTTCTATGGATAAAGGGATACTACCACTAATCTATTATTTGTGATAATTTCCCCCGTAAGTAAAAGTACACATGCCTATGTGTACTAGATTATCCTTCGTATGAGGTAAACCTAAAATTTGTGGTGAAAGTGGTAATGTAGCAATGTCTATAAGGGAATTTCAAAAAGATTGATTGATTTGATCATTAGAAGAAGGAATGATTTGAGGTTCATCAATTTTCAAGTTCTTTAGATTCTTGGTTATTTTAGGAGAAGAAGGAATAGAACAATAAGGAGGAGAAATAATTGCTTTTAAACAAAATAAAGGATAAAATTTTATTTTTGCTTGAGCTTGCTCAACCATTGAACAATATTGGAATTGATGGGGATCACCCGGAATAGTTATAAGCTGATTTTGAAATTCATATTTGAGACATCTATGAACAGTTGAAGGGACAACCCTCATAGCATGGATCCAAGGGCATTCGAGAAGAATATTGAAATAAGTAAAGCAAGAACCTCTAGATGAATTCCTCTTCCTTGAGTAGTTTCAATTGCTTCAAGTCAAGTGGTAATTCCCCTTAGAATTTTAGCTATATCCGCAACTCGAAGGCCTCTTGGTCTTCTTCTTTTGCATTGTGCCATTGTTCTTTTGACATGTTTGTAGCAACCTTCTTGCTCTAATACCAAAATGATCCAACGGTTACATGGGGCTCTCTTTCTTCCATGTCGATAATTTTAGTTTTTTTAATTTCCTAATTTCCTCCGACTATGGCGGCTTCCTTCGGAACTCTTTGATTGTTGACCACGTCTCCAAACTGCATTAACCTGTAACAAAGATCACAAACTTGCAACACATGTATTTCAAGAACCAACACGACATAGCTTCTACAAAGAATGGTTGCATATATAGTACAATTTCAAAACAAACTTCATTTCTTTCATATGGAATTCTATGTCTGAGGTTCTCATCTTATTTATAAGCATGAGGACAATGAGTTACCAACTAATTTCAATGATAAAACTTATAACTTTTTATTTTTTTATTTTTTTATTTTTAACTCTCAATGCTTATCACTTATCCAATACTCCGCATATAAACTCCAACTATTTTTTAAATTGGCTCTTGCCGCATGGATGCTCCTGTAGAGTGGAAAAATAAAATAGTGTCAAACACAAACACAGATCAATTTGAGAGTACTTCGGGCAATTAAAAACAATTACTGTACTGCTAAAAGATAAGTGCTTGTTAAACAAAATTCTGCTTATAACAAAGATTTTTGGTATCTTTCTGAGTTTGGAACCAAGCGGAGTAAACAAACGCACAATTTATAAAGTGAAACAAATTGTTTGAATTTTGACGGGAGTAAGTGGAGTTCTCTTTATGTTTTTTTATTTAATATTAAAGTAGGTTTAAAGATTAAATTTTAAAATGTATCAGGTGAAATACATGCTTAACAAACCTTCCACGCATTTGACTTAACTTCTCCTACTGATCTCTAACTAATACCACGTTACCACTTTGGCAAACAACAAATAACCATGGCAAAAATTACATTGACACCTCAAGATAAAGTCCAACTACCTCCATTTTGGTACAACTACCTTATCCTTATATATCACTGTAAGAAACATTCACGTTAATTGATGTGACCGTTGTTTTCAGACAATATGTGATTACTATCGAGACAGGGCTTAGCTAACATATGCAAGAAAACTGAGAAGTTATTCCAATGCAGTGGAGGTCACATCGCGGTGGAAATCAAACAAATAATGTCGGCAACTTTCTTAGAACTTTTATTTCCAGACCTTATCGAAACACATTTCAACCCAAAACCTACTACATTTTTTGGACGATATGATCACAAGTACCTACTACAAAAATCCACATGTTATTGCTAAATTCACGATTTTTCAACCTTTATGGCCACAATTCATATCCTGCAACATCTATCATTGTCATCTGGCAAGGGACTTTGATTCAACAATTAAAAAAATGTTAACTTTGTGGTCTTCTTCTTTGACCGTTGGCTCGACTTAGGTGAGCAAGAATTAAGAATATCGGCACGTGACTAGTGGTAAGTTAAATGAGACGTACTACCACATTCACGGATTAACCCATCCATGCTTGTCTTTAGCAGTGGCCTTCGTGAAATTTTGTAAAACATAAGATTTGTGCCAGCATTGACTCCCCATACTGCGAATTGGCCATTAAATTCTGTGAACGATGGCGGTGATAAAGCCTACGTACAGTGGGTAGCATTTACCTTTGATAAATCACTAAATAACCTATGGATAGAATTAGTAGTTCTATTTTACCATGGGGTAAAATAATCAGTGGAACGTAGCTATCATTTTTGTCTAAGACATACCCGAGTGTTGAAGTGAACATCTTGTTGGGCTAGTAGCAGGACTCAAATAGTGTTGTAGTCTCCTCCGAGAGGTAAATTTTGATTCTTTAAATTTACCTTGATCCAACATCCAATAGGAAATCGCTCTTTGCTATGTGGGTACATTCTCCATCAGGGGATGTGCTCAAATTACTTTTTTAGTGTTTTCTATTTTTATTCACCTTTAGTTTCATAGGAATAGGGTTTCAACATCAAAATACACTAAAATGTATAGGACTCAAAAAGAAAATTTAAATGATATAACCATATTGTATACTTTGTTTGTTTCCTTTCTATTTATGTAACTAAGGATCATGGTAAGTACACGCAGTCGAGCTTAGTCATGAGTCGATGATGCAAAAAACTTACAAGGAGGTACATAATATCTCTGATTCAATCTCGAGGACTTACATTCCTGCATGACATCCTAGTAGCTATCGTGAGGCTAACTCCTCACATGGAGGATATGACCATCAATGTATCCCTACCTAGGGAACACCTATGGATCTTGTACATGATCAAGTAGATGATATTGTTAGTCAATGCCAATGCTGTGCTACCGCTAGACATAATCCACCCATTGAGGGGCCTACTAGGGTAGTAGCATGAAATTATGTCCCCACTCGATCCACACATTCATTTTAGCATGATCAAGATTACATACCTTTACCTAGCTTGGATGGGTGAGCTACTCCACTTGATCATCCTTGGACAAGTAGGAATTTTGCTCACTTATATAAGTATGAACTGCATCGTACTAATAGAGCAACCTCTTCCATTCACATTCATTTTGAGTATGAGGAAGATGAAGAGCTAGTTCATCCTATTCCTAGTTGTAGAGAGTGTTTCGTATGAACATGTCATACCTCTGCTCTGTCTCAACCTGAAGATCTCACTCTTAGATTTGAACATCAAGTTAATGCAACTTCCCTTAATCGAGGAAAATGGGTTACTACTCTCGTTGCACCTACAGAATGAACCAAATCCCCTCATGTTAACATAAGAGCTCGGTGACCCTACACTATCGATCGGATAGACAAAATAACTAGACCAAACACAAGTTAACAAGATAAACTACACTAGCTACAATTAGATAAGTTGTGAATGTTAGAATATTATTGTTATAATGTGCACTATGCCTATAATTGACAGGTTGACATTTGTCTTCTGTCACTTGTCCCTGTCTTCAGTTTGAGTTGGAGTGGTGTCTTCTGAAAGACACTTGGAGTGGAGCTCATGACAAGTGTCATATCTCCCCCCTAAGCTTGATGCTTATATATTGTAAGATAACTTGTAAATAACTGTGCCTTATTTTTCAGTCCCAACATTTGGTATCAAAGGTATGGATCTACCTAATTCAATATAAGTGGCAAGCCCTTGATAAGTTCAAAGAATTCATCACACTTGTTGAAAGAGAAAGTGGCTATCAAATCTCCACCTTAAGATCAGATAATAGGGAAGAATATGTCTCCAATGAATTCTTTAATTTTTGTAAGTATCATGGGATAAGGAGGCAATTCACAACCCCTTATACCCCGTAACAAAATGGAGTTGCAGAAAGGATGAATCAAACAATCACAAATAGGGCAAAATCAATGTTACACACTGCTAAATTACCTAACTCATTTTGGGGAGAAGTTGTTCTTACTGCTGCATACTTGACTAATAGGTCATACACAAAGGCCTTACATGAAAGAACACCTGAAGAAGCATGGAGTGGAAGGACACCCTATGTGGGCCATTTGAGAATATTTGGATGTGATGCCTATGCTCATATTCCTCATAAGAAAAGGAAGAAGTTTGATGATAAGAGCCAAAAATGCATCTTTGTTGGCTATAATGATAGTGCCAATGCATATAAATTATATGAGCCTATTGCCAAGAAAATCATTTTATCTAGGGATGTTACCTTTCATGAGTATCCACCATCTAATCCTCCTAAAGCCCCCACTTTAGAAATAACTAATGAAATAGTTGCTCCATTCATGCATACAATATCATCTAGTCCTTCCCCTTCACTCATAAATCAAGAAATTCATCCACAAGAAGAACTTCCTACAAATGATCCATGTCCTCCATATCCTCCTCCTAATGATCAAGTAACATCATCCAATCCTTTACCCAAGTGGGTTCAAGCCACAATAGATGAAGCCCAAAATCATTTGCCAACCTGTATAGGTAAAAGGCCTTCAGCCCTAAGACACCAAGTAAATTATGCCCTAATTGCCAAAGTCCTTAGCCAACCTAAACCTTCTAATGTCAAAGAAGCACTTGGTGATCCTAAATGGGTTCATGTCATGGATCAAGAATTGGATTCCATTGAAAGGAATCACACTTGAGAGTTAGTTGATTTACCCAAAGGAAAATATACCATAGGCACAAAATGGGTATACAAAGCAAAATATAAAGCACATGGCTCACTAGATCGCTACAATGCTCGCCTAGTAGCTCAAGGCTATAAGCAACAAGAGGGAATTGATTATGAGGAGACCTTTGCTCCTGTGGCTAAGATGATTACAATCAGGACAGTTATTGATATGGCAGCTCAAAAACATTGGCCAATATATCAAATGCATGTCAAAAGTGCATTTCTAAATGGTCATTTGAAGGAGGAAGTGTATGTGAAACAACCACCAGGATACACAGTTGAAGGCCAAAACAACAAAGTCCTTAGATTAAAGAAAGCTCTATACGGGTTGAAGCAAGCACCCCGAGCTTGGTATGCAAAGATTGTCTCCTATTTTCTCAACCTTGGATTCACTAGATCTGCAGTAGAATATACTCTCTATGTGAAACATTGGAGGAACCGCATCATTTTGGTTACATTGTATGTGGATGATCTTCTCATTATAGGTGATGATATAGAAGGAATAAGGTTGCTCAAGGAGGACTTATGCAAGAACTTTGAGATGACAGATTTAGGCCTCCTCCACTATTGCTTAGAAATAGAGGTATGGCAACAGCCTGGTAAGATTTTTATCTCACATGCTAAGTACATTCAGTCTATTTTGGAGAGGTTTCACATGGAGGAGTGTAAGCCCTATTTAACTCCCATGGAAACTAGATTGAAATTGGTAAATAATGATGAAGAAGAAAGGGTTGATGGTACACTTTATAGGCAACTAGTTGGAAGTTTGATCTACTTAACTTCAACTAGACCAGGATATTTTCTATTCAGTTGGCCTTATTTCCAGATTCATGCAGGATCCTAAGAAGAGCCATTGGATAGCAGCTAAGAGGATTGTGAGATTCCTAAAGGCCACACCTCTTCATGGCCTTATGTATAAATCAAGTGATAATTTTTCCTTAATTGGATACACAGATTCATATTGGGCCAGTTGTCCTAAACTAGAAGATCTACATCAGGTTATTGCTTTCAATTAGGCAAATCCTCTATTTCATGGAGCACAAAGAAGTAGAACACAGTTTCACTATCTTTAGCAAAAGCAGAATATAGAGCAGCAGTTGAGGCAACTAAGGAGGCAATATGGTTGAGGCAATTAATTCAGGATATAGGGCTATTCATACATGGTCCAACATATATATATTGTGACAATCAAAGTACCATCAAGATGACCAAGAATCCAGTTTTCCATGCTAGAACAAAGCACATTGAGATCCATCATCACTTCATCATATAAATGGTCCAAGAAGACATTATACACATGGAGTATGTACCAACTCAATATCAAGTGGCAGACATCTTCACCAAGTCACTTGGGAAAGATAAGTTTTCTCAGTTTAGCAATTTGCTATACCTATGTAAAAGAAGTCAACATTAAGGGGGAATTTTATCTAATGTTGATTTATCTTTTTAGGATAGTGCACATTAAGGGGGAATGTTAGAATATTATTGTTATAATGTGCACTATGCCTATAATTGACAGGTTGAAATTTGTCTTCTGTCACTTGTCCCTGTCTTCAGTTTGAGTTGGAGTGGTGTCTTCTGAATGACACTTGGAGTGGAGCTCATGACAAGTGTCATATCTCCCCCCTATGCTTGATGCTTATATATTGTAAGATAACTTGTAAATAACTGTGCCTTATTTTTCAGTCCCAATAGTGAAAATATTGAGAGTGCCTAGAATAAGTTCGAGAATACCTAGAATAGGATCATGTAGAACAACAAAGAGTGCACCACCAAATATTACGTGAGAAAAAATTGCATGAGCAAAGATTGCATGAGGAGCAATTGCATAGGGTAGCTTATGAAGAAGTCCCTATGCATAGTACTTATAGGTGACAAAAAAATCAAAGGAGCAATGCGCAACATCATGAATTGCCTCCTAGGCCAATAGAAAATCACCCTCCTCATTCATCCACCTATCATCATAGGCCACAACAACATCAACTGCTAGATCACCAAGCAGACTATAAGACCTATGAAAATTTAAAACTTGAGTATTAGGACCAAATATATTTTGATTTACTCTGCAAAGACGTGGTTGATGATTACATTCAATCACCTCGATCCAACAAGAATCTCCCACCTCCTCCATTGTGAAGACCAATCCAAGAAGATGAGATAATATCATATTAGGCTTATAATATCCTTGTGAAGTGTATCAAATCACTAGAGAAGCAAGGGGTGGGCTATCAAAATTCTACATTATGTCAGTTTTACAATCTTGAGCATTTCAAAATACCAAAACTAGAAAAACTTAAGGGAGACGAGGATTCACAAGAACATGTGACAAGTTTCATGAACCTTTGTTTCTAGTTACAAGATGACAATACCTTCTCTAATTTCAATTCTTCCATCTTTAATGTTATTGTAATGCTTCACTTGCTTTCAATATTGCCCTTGTGGCATTCAATTCAAATATTGCTTTCCTCTTTACTATTCTGAATATTCTAGTTTTAATGTCCAATGTGGACTACAAAAATATTTCTATGATGTGCTATGTTTTGTCCTTTAACTAGGACTATCCTCAATACTTTTTGCTATCTTGAAGTCTCTTGAAGTCTTCTTCTACCTTCAAGTTTGCTTTCTCTATCAAAAATTTCAATATGACCTTCTTGGGTTTGTTTAATCTTGTCAATCTCAAGGTCTATAGACCTAAAACTATGCTATAGATTACCTTCTATTCCAAATTTATTATTGGACTAGGTAAACTCAATCTATCTATCAAGGTATATCTTTGAGATCTAAAATATTTATCAAGATCTATGTCTAAAATTTAACTGCAACTCAAACCAATCCCTGCATGAAGAAATCTCACAACTTTCTAGCAATCAAAGATGAAAGTCTTCTCTATCCGTTGGAGGAAGCTTCTCAAATTTTGAAGATCAATTTTTACTACAAAAAAACTTAGATAACATTTTATAACAATAATATAAAACTTATATAAAACCTTTTAATAATCTAAAGCAAAATAGCAATGACCAAATTTTCTTCTTTGATTTGGTTCTCTAAAATTTACCTCTTTAAATATTCATTGATTGTCCTTCAACCTAGTGGTATTAATTTCTTATCTTCATTGGTTTTTCTTCAACATAGTGGAAATACTATCTTCTTTGGTTTTTCTTATCTAGATGTAATATCCTCAACTTCATTGGTTTTTTCTTATCTTGTGGAAATACTTATCTTCATTGGTTTTTCTTATCTAGTGGTAACATCCTCAACTTCACTGATATCTCCTTGGCTAGTGGAAATGTCCTTAAACTATTTGTAACTTTTAAAACCTATGCAAGAAAAACTTGTTGTGGCTCTGATACCATTGATAGATTTTGATGCTTAACACTTAAAGTTAATAACTGCATAATCGAATATAAAGTTGAAATAAAATAAAGATAACTCATAAAGTAATATCAACTATAATAACTCCATAAATAAATTAGAAATACTCATAGAATAATCACTTGTAAATGCTTACAAAAATATGAGAAATTATATTGAACAAAGGTCTACTAATGCATTCTATGTGCAATGCATTTTTTATAACAATTACAATGCTTTATCATAAGTATATAATAGTATGTGACTCTTCATATGAAATACTCTTGACCTTCACTATTATTTGAAACTCTTCACTTTCCTATTCTAAGGATACATGTGCACTCTTACATAATGAACACTTGTGCACATCCACACTCACAACACTTGCACACTTAATTACATGACACTTGTTCTTTCATTACATAAAATATAATCTCACAATCTAATCTAATATTATACCAAGATGATACATTGTCATGTACCAAATAATGTAATATTCTCCAACAATACTCAAACAAGAAGATCTTGGTATGGGAGAAAATGAGATATGAGATTAACATAATGACCAAAAATATAAGGGATTATATATTGATGTTAAAATCACCATCATTTAGGATAGGATTTGAAAGCATGAGGATCCGAAAGCAAAACAAAAGGGAAAATGTAACGCTAAGTCCTATGAACAAGAATGCATGAAAATAAGGAAAACCAATGAAATGAAATGATATTTAAAGCAAGTGTAAAAGTACGGCCCTTTATTTTATTAATTTGCTCCAAATCGGGTTATAATATGTCTCCTCTCTTTTCAGGGGCTAGGAGCATCAAACATATTTTGATTACACCATGAATGATATATTCCCCTTTGAGATCTTCCACATGCCCACGTTGAAAATGGGTGGACCAAACATCACCGCCGTTTGCGTGAATATGTCTATGGTTCCTTGCTGCCCCTATGGTATCGAGATCCTACATTCAGAGAAATAGTAAACGGTTAGTAGCACCTACGGATGGAGAGAAACATGCGATCCCCAAGGCCTGCGGTCAGTGCATGCATAAAATGATTAAAACGATAACTGAAACATA
Organism: Wollemia nobilis; assembly: GCA_028583015.1. Taxonomy (NCBI): domain Eukaryota; kingdom Viridiplantae; phylum Streptophyta; class Pinopsida; order Araucariales; family Araucariaceae; genus Wollemia; species Wollemia nobilis. The sequence goes on along the minus strand of JAQPPZ010001152.1, from coordinate 1,383,016 downwards.
TCTAAATGAGCTAAAAATTTTACAGAAGCAATAAACCATTACCAGGAACCCACTACAAAAGGAACAGTTGAGAAATCTACCACATATTTCTAATCACTCCGGGGTGGGACGATTAGGACTGTCATAAGCTGTCAGAAGGTGACCTCCTAAATGTCTGGTCCAAAGGCCTCCATAATGTCTGCAAAGTTGGGGTTAGACAAAACGAGGCATTTTGGGATGACTCGGAAGGTTATATTCTGCAATTTAGGCCTCGATTTCCCTGTATCCTATGATGCTCCTTGTATGTTAGCGAAAGCGATAAATGATAAAATCACAACCAAAACTTGTCAGAATCACATGAAACTTGAATAGCAGCATATGTAAATAACCTAGAATCATATGCAAAAGAAAAATCAGGGAAATCTATAACAGATTTCTAATCACTCTAGGGTGGGGCGATTAGAACTGCAATAGTGCATGGGACGCCCGGGGGCAGGATGCCCACCGTTTGGGACCTAGTTTTAGAACCAATCCACTTGGGATGGGTCCAAAACCTCTTATGGGGTTGTGTTGACAAATTTGGTGGGGTATTGTGGCCAAATGTTCAGGTTTGGTTCCAGATTGCGCTTCCAATAATCACCCAATAATATCCCTTCCAAAAGAGAGATCAAGAATGTAAAAGCACAAACGATGGGTGAAGATGTAATTTGGAAGCACTTCGTTGCTCCAAATGCTTATCTTTGTCCTCTTTTGGGGTGAGAAGACTCACCAATTTATAGACCTAGGGTCTCTCTCTTTGAATGCGCATGCGAGGGTGCCACTTGACTTGCTTGTCCTATTTTGGGAGAAAAGATTCTTCCTTGATTTAGAGTCTCCTTGCATGAGGCCTCCATAATCAAGGCATGCATGACTGAAGTCTCTCTCTCTAATTTGAAGTCGTTCCTCGCAATTGCATGCCCTAAAGGTGCAATTAAGTGGCGAACCTATCGAGGTTTGAATTTTTTCCAGTCAAACCTACTATTCGCCCCACCTTGGGATGAATGTTGATAATCGTCCCGGTGTGGGATGAATACCAGTTTGTAATCATCCCGGGGTGGGACGAGTAGAGAGCAAAGTGCTAAAAAGGTGCCAAATTGACATATGACCTTCCAAACTACTGTGGGAGTGGTTAGGACCATTGTTTAACCTTTTTGGGATGCCCTAGGGGCTATGAATGTTAATTCAATTAGTTCTTGTCATCACATAATCATATTGGTGTTGTTTTGGTGTCTCAGATGCCCCTTTTTGGGATGCGCTATGCGTGGCACAGTGCTGAGCAAAAATAGATAACCAAAGCACTAATTATTAGGGTTTCTCAGGTAACCTAACCAACTCTTGATGCCCCAAGTATGGAAAGGGCACGCATTCTTGAATCCTTGCTTCTAACGAGCTAAGGAGCTTAATTCAAGTGTTAACCTTTTTTAGTGAGGTGTTACTTGATCTTGGACATTGTTTAGTCATGAATAGGCAAAGGGTGCAACATTTTGTCTGTGGGAACCTTGAGTTCATGATTCTAGAATGCCAAGTGTTTGATCAACTTGTGATTATTGCTTGTTTGCTACCTCAAGCAGGAGCGTGATTGTCTTTGTCAATGATCCTTTGAATGCGTGCCATTTCCTTGATTGGGCATGTTTTTGTTGATTGGTGACTAAGTGTTACTACCCCCTCAAGCGACGAATTGATGAGGGAATGACCGACATGAGAAAAGCGACTAGTCACTTGACCCAAGATGACTTGTGTAAGGGTGCCTTCAGTTGTTTTTCATTGAATGCTTATGCAGTTTCCAAATATTTTGACCTATTTTTGGTGGGTTTGAACCCTTTTTGTGACACATTTTGGAGCTAAAATTGTCAAAAATCCATCCTCCCATGGAGCGGTCCAGCTATGGTAGCATTCTTAGGGAGTTATATAGTGACAATTTGTGACCCCAACGTTTGTTTTGTATGCCAAGAATGTCAGGTGCAAAGACACCTTCGTTCGGAAATATTATTGCTATTTTTGGGTGGGTTTTTGACCCTTTTGTGACGCTATTTGGGGATGAAATTCTCAAAAATCCATCCTACCGTGGAGTGGTCCGTCTATGGTAGCCTTCTTAGGGAGTAGAATAGTGAGGATTTGTGACCCCAATGTCATTTTTGCATGCCAATAATCACAGGCACAAAGGCCCCTTTGTTCGGAAAGTTTATTGCTATTGTTTCTAATTATATGATGTAGGCATATGGAATGAATGAAATGATTTGTTGATAACTTGTCAATGGCACCATAGATTGTATAGGATTTACTGGATTTTTGTACTATGTGATTGCTCTGTGGAATGACTTTGCATATGTGTAGACACCAAAACAGCACCAATCCGATTATGTGACTGCAAACACTGATCACATTGGCACACACAGCCCCAAGGGTAGCCCCTAGAGGTTAAACAGTGGTCCTAACCACCACGCGATGAAGCGCTAGAGTGGCATAGTTTCCATGAGGAGAGGCCACATGATGATGGCATCCCTCCTTTGCCCCCCATCACTGTTAGAACCAATAGACAAAATCCAGGGCATGAGGCCCTTCAAGCAGGGTGAGCTAACTCTGCCCACCCCTTTCACACATATGAAAGGGAGCACAAGGAAGATGATTACATTCCTCAAGAACAATATAAAGTGTGGGGGCCATGCGCTTCTACACCAGCTAGATACCATGATCACCCACTGAGGCCAAAGCCTCGGGTAAATGCCACCAATCTCGACAGAGGGAAGCAATCTATTGAGATCTTGGATCATCGATACTGGCGTAAGTACATAGGAGAGAAATCCAGGCCTCCTAGGCTTAGGATGGTGGAAGAAATTGACCTGGCAGTCTCCAGACATGCCACCCACCAAGCATAGATCATGCGGCTTGAGCAAGACCAGCAGCAGCTAGAGCATCTATATCACCTTAGCAAAGAGTGCATTAGGCACCAAACAGATGAGCTACTCCATAACCTAGTGCCTGAGAGGGTCCCAACCCCGCACACCCAAAGGGTGGAACCATATGAGAGGTGGAACCCCTTGGTGCGAGATAGGTCTCTGTGATCTTACCAAGTGCTGCCTCCGAGACCTCTTAGACCTGAGCGGGAGGCCACTCCTTGGAACAACGATGGGTACCCTCCGTAGGGACCCACCCAGGGTCATAGGTCTCATCCAAAGACTCCTTAGGAAGCTTACAAGGAGTACAAGCAAGAAGAAGACCGAGCCGAAACACCCTACCTAGGCGGAGGAGTTGCCATCCGACCACCCCTTCAGAGGCCTCAAGTCTCCCACAACCCACAATGGGAGCAAACTAAAGAGGAAAAAATCAAATCCTCAGATGCATATAAAGTGTTGCTAGAGTGTTTGGAGTTTGTGGAGACCAAAATATCTAGGCCCAAAAATCCCACTTTACACCAACTCCGTAGTCATCCTGTGCATCCGTCTATGCCAGCACCCCCTTACCCTGAACACTTTAAGCTGCCTTAGTTGGCAACCTTTAGAGGTGAGGAGGATGCTCAAGAGCATGCGATGAGGTTCCTGAGATAATGCTTCGGCATTTAGGAAAATGATGCTTTGTGATTGATAACATTTATAACCACATTTGTAGGCCCTGCCTCGGATTGGTTTACTCAGTTACCAAAGAACAACATTAACAACTTAGATCAGCTAGTGGATGCGTTCCTCGAACGCTTCACCTTCAATACCAAGAAGAAGGTGTCACTAAGTGAATTAGCCAACCTCAGGCAGTATGATGAGGAGACCATGGTGGCCTATGGGAATCGATGGAGGACATTGCTTTCAAAGCTACCCTACCTCCCTCCTATGTCCGACCTCACTTAGATGTTCTCCAAGAGTTGTCTGAGATCGATCTCTGTGCTATTGCAGCTACAGCAATATGCCACCTTAGAAGAAGCTCTGGCGCAAGCCAGGATCATATAAGAGATCAAAATACAGGATGGTGAGATAGCCAAACCTAAGAAAAAGAGTGGACTAAAAACACTAAAGCTGGGACCACGCAACAAAAACCTGCTGCGGTTAACCAAGTTGCTATCAATGTCCCTAAACCTGCACAAGCAACACAGCCTCAAAAGGCTAATTATCAGGCAGTGCCTCATAACAACTATGACATAGAAAATCAAAGGTAAGAACAGGGTCAACAGCGTCGCCCTAGGCGATAATTCACACCCTACACAGAGTCTAGGGACTTCTTGTTTGACCGTCTATTAGTGGCAAACCTGATCAACCTGCCAAAGGTTCATACCATAGGCCATAGATCCCAAAATGCCCAAGCCTTATGGGTATAGAGAGGACTTGTACTATAGGTTCCATAGGCGATAGGGACATGACCTAAATGCCTGTTGGAAATTTAAGGTCTTGGTGCAAGACCTGATTGATAACAAGACACTAGCAGTGGATAATCCCGTTGCACCAAGCAATCAAAAAATGGATGTCTTCAAATACCCCTTGCCTACTCATGCTCCATAGGCAAAGACCCTACAAGTTAACTAGGTCACACAGAACTACCCCATGCAGGGATATGTAGGGATGATCAGTATAGTGACTCAGAATAGGAAGTATCCGAGCACGAATGCTCCTGCGGCAGCGACAGGAGAGGTGCCAAAAACTTTGCAACCACAACAGCACCTTGCACAACCTCCTATGCCTAAGTCAGTGGACACACTTTGAACCAAACTAACTCATAGTTTGAGGACCACCTCAGCTAGGCTCTCCATATACGAGCTTATACAACAATCTACGCCCCATCGAGAAACTCCAAGGCACAAGCCAGTCCCTCTTGAAGTTCTCTCCCTCTCAACTTTTGCTAGGGATGAACTTCAAGAGGGACTTGCTGTTCATACCATAAAGGCTTCTGATTAGTAGGATTGGTATTCCCCCATAAGGGACTACCTCAAGTTAGGTAACCTCCCACTTGGATTGACGCATGCTGCAAAACACGCATTCAAGCAGAAAGCGGAAAAGCATGTCTTGTTAGGAGACATTTTGTACCATTGCAGCTATGAAGGGATCCTCCTTCGGTGCTTGGACCAGCAAGAGTCCACTTGGGCGATCGCCCAAGCGCACGATGGTACATGCGGTGGCCACTTCAGTGGTATGGCCATCGCAAAGTGCATTCTTTGCATGGGCTATTATTGGCCATCTTTAGAGCGAGATTGTTGCGCATATGTCAAGAAGTGCATGAAGTTTCAACACCATGCTAAATTGACACACGTACCTTCCCAGGCCTTGCAATCGATCCAATCGGCTTGGCCTTTTTTGCAGTGGGGCCTAGATCTAATCGAAAATATCTCCCCTGCATCGCCAGGTCATCACACGTTTATCATCACGGCCATAGAGTACTTCACCAAGTGGGTGGAAGTGGTTTTGCTAACCTCTACGACTGGACCCCACATTGTGGAGTTCATTTTGCATAACATCATATGTCATTTTGGTATTCCATCCAAGATAGTCTCGGATAATGGGACGTCATTCAAGAACAAAGATGTGCATGCTTTGACCACAAAGTACAAAATTCAGCATAGTTTTTTGACCCCCTATTATCCATAGGCAAATGGGCAAGTAGAGGCATCAAACAAAATGCTAGTTGCCATCCTTAAAAAGACAATCGCAGACAATCATAAGGATTGGCACATTCAGATCCCACTTGCCCTATGGGCCTATCGCACTAGCATTCGGACACCCATTGGGGCAACTCCGTTTTCGCTGGTGTATGGCTCCGAGGCAGTCATGCCTCTCGAGTTGGAAATTCCTTCCCTGCGCATATCAATGCACGAGTTCATCGATGATGATACTGCATGGCAGGCCCGGTTAGACCAGCTTACGTTGCTTGATGAACGACGCGTTAATGCCCTCAAGCATTTACGTATCTATCAAGAGCAACTTAAGAAAGCATACAACATGAAAGTTCACTTGAGGGACTTTCAGGTCGGTGACTTGGTCTTGAAATAAAACCAAATAACTCTAGTCTACCATCCCATTTAAGGGACAAATTCATGGCAAATTGGTTAGGTCCCTATGTAATTGATAGCAAAATAGGACCTGGAACATACCGGCTAACCTCTCTTGACGGAATCAAGGAACTAGAGCCCTTGAACATCAGTCATTTGCGGCCATTCCATGTTTAGAAGAGCCATAGCCCAAAAGCACCAAGGATTCCCATAATCGCTTGGTCAACCCAAAAGCTCCAAGGATTCCCATAATCGCTTGGTCAACCCAAATGCTCCAAGGATTTCCCTAATCGCTTGGTCAATCCCCAAAATGCTCCAAGGATTCCCATAATCGCTTGGTCAACCCAAAAGCTCCAAGGATTCCCACAATCACTTGGTCAATCCCCAAAATGCTCCAAGGATTCCCATAATCGCTTGGTCAACCCAAAAGCTCCAAGGATTCCCATAATCGCTTGGTCAACCCAAATGCTCCAAGGATTTCCCCAATCGCTTGGTCAACCCAAATGCTCCAAGGATTTCCGTAATCGCTTGGTCAATCCCCAAAACACTCCAAGGATTCCACCAATCGCTTGGTCAACCCAAATGTTCCAAGGATTTCCCCAGTCGCTTGGTCAATCCCCAAAATGCTCCAAGGATTTTTGTAATCGCTTGGTCAATCCCCGAAACACTCCAAGGATTCCACCAATCACTTGGTCAACCCAAATGCTCCAAGGATTTCCCCAGTCGCTTGGTCAATCCCCAAAATGCTCCAAGGATTTCCATAATCGCTTGGTCAATCCCCAAAATGCTCCAAGGATTTCCCCAATCGCTTGGTCAATCCCTAAAATGCTCCAAGGATTTCCGTAATCACTTGGTCAATCCCCAAAATGCTCCAAGGATTCCACCAATCACTTGGTCAACCCAAATGCTCCAAGGATTTCCGTAATCGCTTGGTCAATCCCCAAAATGCTCCAAGGATTCCACCAATCGCTTGGTCAACCCAAATGCTCCAAGGATTTCCGTAATCGCTTGGTCAATCCCCAAAATGCTCCAAGGATTTTCGTAATCGCTTGGTCAATCCCCAAAATGCTCCAAGGATTCCACCAATCGCTTGGTCAACCCAAATGCTCCAAGGATTTCCGTAATCGCTTGGTCAATCCCCAAAATGCTCCAAGGATTCCCGTAATCGCTTGGTCAAAAACAAGAAAATTCAAAAACAATAAAATCATCAAAAATAACAAAATTTGCATCTCATTTCCATACATGCTCAAAATCATCATAAAAATAAAGAGCTCTATTTTGCATATCATCTTCATATTCACACAAATCAATCCATCAAAAACACAAAAACATATAGCTGCATTACGCATCGCACCCACACATTGCATATTTGTGGTCATAAAGGTCAAAGTGCCATAGACTGTCATTACTTGGCAAAACCATCATCTTCTACATTTTTTTGCTTTATCAATAGCTCATCGCCTATAACCGCCATTCACGTTATTCTCCCACATCATAGTCAGTTGTTTTCTCATGTATCGAGATTTTTGTCATTCATTCGTCATTAGATTTCTAGCCACATACCGTACCAAGTCAAAAATATTTTATGCAGGTAGAATTACACTTGGATCACACCTTGTTACGTAGCATCCCAGTACAAATTAAAACACATAAAACATTCCCAAGTTGTGTGAACGAAAGATGAAACCTGCAAAGCAATCCAGGTCACCATAAGCGAAATGGTCATCTTGCTCATCCCCCTGTGCGAATGACCCCAAGAATGCTGAGAGTTGGCAAAAGGACAAGCATCCTCCCTACCCAATTCCCCAAGAATCCCAAGTTCTCAAAAAGTTGCAAAACATCAACAATTTGCAAACATCAAAACTCCAAAAAAATTGACATCACAACCAAAGTGCATACATCAAGAAAAGCACATAAAATAGTGATTCTCATCACTCCATATCCTAATCCCTTGCTCAAAAGAAAAATATGATACAAAAATAAACAGTGATTTTTATCACTACAAAAGAGCAAGTATCCCAATACAATTGAAGAAAATAAAGGAGTCGAACTTGAATCCTTGGAACTCTCAGCATTCCGACAGGTCATGAGGCAAACCTTAGTATCGGTTTGGTTGATAGCCTATCGGTCACTGGTGGTAAACCTCCCGCATGACGATATATCTGTCACATTAACTTGTGCATAGATCAATGTTTGCATGTGGATGAGCTAGCTTATGGTATCCTATGTTAGCACCGCAGATTAATCTGACTAAACACAACAAAGGAGTTAGTGGAGCTAATTAGGTGATCCTCAGTATAGGTTTGGTTGACAGCCTATCTGGCACTAGCGGTATCCTGACCAACACCACATAAATGAACTCAATTGCACACACAGGGATGTGAAATAACTTGGTCAAAGACAAGTCCGATTCATACCTTGGTCAAAAGTCTTGTGAGATAAAGTACAGTCATGGCTAGTTAGTTAAAACCTCTGAGTCTCAGAAAACCTTAACTACATTTGAAACCAACTTGCTATATTTTATTCTCGCCATACCAAAAAAAAAAAATGTATACATAAAAAGCTATTCACCGCAGCCATCGCCTAGGACAAAAAGCCATAAAGTTCTAAACAGTCTATGGTGCGACTACCAAACATCACAAATTCAATCCATCCATTCCATTTGCATATCATATAAATTAGAAACATTTGCATTCATCAACAACATATGCATTCATCACTATAACTTAACATGCATACATCCATATTCATCAATCATCGTGCATAAAATCAAATCATCACATGCGCATAAACAAAATAAAGTCATCTATATATATCATCAAAAATGCCCGTAGGCTACAAAGAGTTGGTCCTCTAACCCCGCAACAAAATCCAAAATCTCAAAACCCCCAAGCCTAAGGTGTCGGCCACCATGATCACGCAAGATCGGTGCGACGGGAACTACCCCCATGGTGTGGGTCCTATGGGACCCCTCAGGGCGGCTGCTTGCTAGCCCCCGCATCACGCCTGCTACCACCTCCCTCATCCAATCACCTATGATGAGATGATGCTGACTGCTCAGTACCACTATCCCTCATCCGACATGAAGAGCCACCTCCAGGGGGCTCAGGTAACCACCCATCGAGGCGGATAATCTCTCCCTCCAAATCCATCCGATGTCGAGACCAATCTATCTTCCGCCACAACCACTCTACCTCCCGCCAATGGTAGTAAGCTACTACATCATCGTGTTGCGCCAGCTATGTTCATAGGAGATCCCTCTCCTATGTAGCGAAGGTGTCCCCATCCCCCTGGTGATGTGCAGCAAATGCGCTATCCTTCTCTGCTAGCTAAGTTTGTAGGATATCCCTCTCTTGCAGAGCCGCGTACCCTATATCCTTATCTACCATATCTGCTCATCTCATCTACGGTAACCCCCCTAGCCTCTCCACCGCTATGTGCTGCCAACCCCAGCTCTGTAGCAGATAGCTGCAGTTGATCCCCTTCCACCTCCAACAACAGACCTCATATAGCTCCCCATAAAGATGCACTAGTAGCATCTGTCCCCATCTCAGGACCAAAGGCTTCTGCATCGAACACTCCACCAGCCGACATACCACATCCAGCAGGTTCCACGGGAACCTTGCACCTGACGAGTCAGGTAGTAGCATGTTGGAAATGAGGCCCATAAGCAATGCGTGCCTCACTCCCAACACACCCCTCTCAAACCACCATCGAACCAGAATCCCACCCATCTGGAAGTCAATCTCTGCCCTCTCCACTGGACCATCCACCCCCAACTCCTCCCCATGCCCGAAGCAGCGTGTCAGCACCGCTGTCCACTGATCCCGTGACGTCGTCCTGATCGGTAGTCCGTCTATTGGAATCCTAAGAATTCGATAGACATCTTCCAAAGTGATTGTCATCTCCCTTGTTGGGAGATGGAAAGTATTAGTCCAGGGATCCCACAAGTTGATCAGGGCCATCAGGTAGGCCCGATCCCCAATCACTAGCTCCAGTCGAGTCACCTGCTTGAGCCCAAGGGTGTCAAGCCACTCCCAGTCAGCCATAGCTAGCGCCTCTCGCGCTTCAACAAAAATAGTCGGCACGCGATACCGGCTCTTCAAAACCTGCAATAGACAACAAAATAAGCACATTAGAATCATGAAAAATAGTGTACAAATACAAACAACATAAACGTAAAACAAAATTTAATTTTTCAACCTAGGGTTTTATACTCTCGAAATTGATAAATTAACACAAACACAAAAAAACTCAGAAATAACAAAACTTAATTTGTCAACCTAGGGTTTTATACTCTCAAATTGATAAATTCAAACAAAAAAACTATAATACAAGAAAATAATAAAGAGGGAGCTCACTTACTGGTCTCGCTTTGGCTCCACCGCTTGATCCAGTTCGTGCACTCATGGTGGCAAAAAAATTCAGCAATGCTTCACTTCGTAGAATTGACCTCCTCCTCCTCAAAGCTCCAAATCGCCAGAAAAAACAAGTGCAAATGAGCCCAAAACCTAGTTTTGGCCTTTAAATAAGATTTTTGAGCCTGTAATCGTTCCTCCATGGAATGAGCACTCTGGTTAGCACTCGTTCCACCCTGGAATGAATACTACATAGGAATTCGTCCCACCCTAGAACGAATTCAACACACAAATTTCAAAAACAACAAAAAAATGCATAAAAATGCACCAAAAACAACAATAAACTTGTCCAATGAGAGTGCTTTTGCACTTGACATTCTAGGCATGCAAAATAGATGTCGGGGTCACAAATCCTCACTATCCTACTCCCTAAGAATGCTACCATAGCTGGACCGCTCCACGGGAAGACGGATCTTCGAGAATTTCATCCCCAAACGGTGTCACCAAAAGGGTCAAAACCCACCCAAAAATAGCAATAACATTGTCGAACGAAGGCGCCTTCACGCCTGACATTATTGGCATCCAAAATAGATGTCAGAGTTATAAATCATCACCATACTACTCCCTAAGAAGGCCACCATGGCCGGACCACTCCACGGGAAGACGAATTTTTGACAATTTCAGCTCCAAATGGCGTCGCCAAAAGGGTTAACACCCACCAAAAATAGGTCTAAATGTCGAAAAACTGCACACAATTCAAAGATAAATCTCTGAAGGCACCCTTACCTAAGTCATCTTGGGTCAAGCGACTCATCACTTTTCTCATGTAGGTCATTCCCTCATCGATTTGTCGCTTGAGGGGGTAGTCACACTTAGTCACCAATCAACAAATACACACCCAATCATGGAAATGGCATGCATTCAAAGAATCATTGGCAAAGACAAATCACGCCCCTGCTTGGGGCAGTAAACAAGCAATAATCACAAGCTGATCAATCACTTGGCATTCATGAATAATGAACTCAAGGTTCCCACAGACAAAAGGTTGTGCCCTTTGCCTATTCATGACTGATCAATGTCCAAGCTCAAGTAACACCTCACCGAAAAAGGTTAACACTTGAACTGAGTTCCTTTGCTCGTCTGAAGCAAGGATTCAAGAATGCATGCCCTCTTCATACTTGGGGCATCAAAATTTGGTTAGGTTACTAAGAAACCCTAATCATTAGTGCTTTGGTTATCTATTTTTGCTCGACGTTGTGCCTTGCACAATGCATCCCAAAAAGGGGCATCTGTAGACACCAAAACATCACCAATCCGATTATGTGACTACAAACACTGATCACATTGGCACACATAGCCCCAAGGGCAGCCCCCAAAGGTTAAATAGTGGTCCTAACCACTCTCACAACAGTTTTGGAAGGTCAAAAATCAATTTGGCACCTTCAGGCACTTTTCTCAATATCCATCCCACCCAGGGACGAATTCAAACTGGGATTCACCCCATCCCGGGATGAATTCCAAATTCGCTCCAGGGTGGGGCGAATTGCAGGTTTGATGGGCAAAAATTCAAATCTTGACAAATGGCAGCTCGGATCCACCACCTAACGCCTCCTTCATTTCATGGGAGCATGGGTGAGCATTTTTGAGCATTAGAGGCTATTACAGGGGCAGTCATGAAGCCCCTAATCAGGGAGGAATCTTCCCTCCCCTGGAAGGGCATGGCTGCCATGTGGTGCCTCTGCATGCTCATCCCAAGAGACCTCCAGGTCTATAAATTGATGAGTTTCCTCATCCCAAAATATACATAGTAAGAGCAATTTGGAGCAACGAAGTGCTACCATTTTATTTCCCCATACATCCTTGTGTGATTTGTGCCTTCTACATCCTTGATCTCTTTTAGAGAGGAGGTCATTGGGTGACTATTGGAAGGTCGAATCTTGAGCCCAAAACCTAAAATTTGGCCATAGAATACCACCCAATTTGTCGACAACACCTTGTAAGATATTTTGGACCCATCCCAAGTGGATTGGTGCCGAAATCAGGCCCCAAACGATGGGCGGCCCACCCCGGCGCCCCCACACTACTGCAGGCCTAATCGTCCCTTTTAGGAAAGATTGGGAATTTGTGGTAGATTTTTCTTTCTACCATTTTCATTTTTTGTATTCAATTATATGATGCTTAGATAGGTTGTCATTTTAATTTCGTCTTGTTTTGAACAATTTTGATCGTGTTTCTATATTCATTCTCTTTTACTAACTTGCAGGTAGCATCATCAGATTCCTATTGATGGAGGTCAAATTGGGAAAATACGACCATCTGGGTCTTCCCAAAATGCCCCCAATTAGCTAACCCCAAGTTTGTAGGTCTTTTGGAGCTCTCTAGGCCGGACATTTGGGACAGTACCTTTTCGGCATTTTGTTGCAGGTGAATTCGTCTCGCCCCGGAGCGAATTCAAATCGGTGAGGAATTTCCTCGATTGTTCTTTTTGCAGTGCCCTCTTGGTGATGCCCTGATGCCCCTGTCAAATTTTTAGAGCATTTGGATTCATTTTAGTCATAGTTTAATTCATTTTTCTCATCCATTTATCGCAGGCTTGGGGATTGCATGCTTTGTTTTATCCACAGGTGCTATTGATTATATTTTGTTTCTTTGAACGTAGGATCAGAACATCGGAGGAGCAGCAAGGAATCAAAATTCATAGACACAAGTGGTGGTGACATTTTGGTCTGCCCATCTTACATGTGGGCACGCGAAAGAAGGAAGGCTATCCATGGATGTAACCAAGAGACGGATTTAACGCTCCTCGCCCCTGAAAAGGGAGGATGCGAATTGTAACCGAGTTGTGAAATACATCAATAAAAGAGAAGGGCTGTTATTTCATTTGGGTTTCAATTCATGCTTTCTCCATTTCATGCATTTTTAATTCGTAGGATTCAGTGTTAAGCTTAGTTTCATTTTTTGCATTGTGCTTGGAGTCTTTCCTTTCTTGAATCCCTAGAAATCTCAGCATTCTGACAGGTCTTGAGGCAAACCTCAGTACCAGTTTGGTTGATAGCCTATCGGTCACTGGTGGTAAACCTCCCGCATGATGATTTATCTATCATGTTAACTTGTGCGCAGACCAATGTTTGCATGTGGATGAGCTAGCTTATGGTATCCTACGTTAGCACCACAAATTAATCTGACTAAACACAACAAAGGAGTTAGTGGAGCTAATCAGGTGATCCTTAGTACGAGGTTTGGTTGACGACCTATCCGACATCGGCGGTATCCTAACCAACACCACATAAATGAACTCAAGCGCACACACGGGGATGTGAAATAACTTGGTCAAAGACAATTCTGATTCATACCTTGGTCAAAAGTCTTGTGAGATAAAGTACAGTCATGGCTAGTTAGTTAAAACCTCTGAGTCTCAGAAAAACTTAACTACATTTGAAACCAACTTGCTATATTTTATTCTTGCCATACCAAAAAAAAAAAAAACATGTATATATAAAAAGCTATTCACCACAGCCATCGCCTAGGACAAAAAGCCATAAAGTTCTAAACAGTCTATGGTGCGACTACCAAACATCACAAATTCAATCCATCCATTCCATTTGCATATCATATAAATTAGAAACATTTGCATTCATCAACAACATATGCATTCATCACTATAACTTAACATGCATACATCCATATTCGCCAATCATCGTGCATAAAATCAAATCATCACATGTGCATAAACAAAATAAAGTCATCTATATATATCATCAAAAATGCCCGTAGGCTACAAAGAGCTGGTCCTCTGACCCCACAACAAAATCCAAAATCTCAAAACCCCCAAGCCTAAGGCGTCGACCACCATGATCACATAGGATCGGTGCGACGAGAACTACCCCCCGTGGTGTGGGTCCTATGGGACCCCTCAGGACAGCTTCTGCTAGCCCTCGCATCAGACCTGCTACCACCTCCCTCATCCAATCGCCTGCGACGTGATGATGCTGACTGCTCAGTACCACTGTCCCTCATCTGGATTGAAGAGCCACCTCTAGGGGGCTCAGGTAACCGCCCACCGAGGCGAATAATCTCTCCCTCCAAATCCATCCGATGTTGAGACCAATCTGCATCCTGTCGCAACCACTCTACCTCCCGTCGATGGTAGTAAGCTACTGCATCATCGCGTTGTGCCAGCTGTGTCCGTAGGAGATCTCTATCCTGTGCAGCGCTGGTGTCCCCATCCCATCGGTGGTGTATAGCAAATGCGCTATCCCGCTTCACCAGCTGAATCTATAGGAAATCCCTCTCTTGCAGAGCCTCCCCTAACTCCTCATCTCACCTCCGTAGCAGCTCTACCAATTGTGCATTCTTAGCGCACACCCCTATCTCCATGTCCTCCACCATGACCGAATGCATAGGCACCTTTGGAACAGTAGCCTGCTTTGGCTCCCACTACTTTGGGACGTCCTGCATATCTGGCTGGTCCGAAACCCCAAGATCCACATCCGCATCATCTACCTCCACCATGTCCGCCTCCTCAAGTGGAGCTCCCCAATCATCTCCTGGTGCCTCGACACCCTCCTTGCCCGCTGCTGCTACCTTTATGCCTCCTAGTGGCCCCTCTCCTTGCCAGTTCTGTAGAGTCCACCACTGATCATACTCTATAGTAGTCCCGATGTCATCCACGTCTGGGACGTCAATCATTGCATCCAAATCCTCACCCAATGGAGCGATGACCGGTCAATCCAGAGTCCTCTCGTCCCCCCGACGTCGATAGACCACGGGATCACCAGGCAACCCCTGGCACACCCCAAAATGTCATATCACCTGGATGTACAGGAAGAACTCCTGCTCGGTCCCATGCCGCCCAATCAGCCATCGTCCCCTATGTACACGTCGGAGCCACTCTCCAGCCTTAGGCCAGGCTAGACAGTCCTGATAGGGGTGTCAGAACACCTCCCCCGGAGCAAGCTGAGTGAAGGCATCGGCATAGTGCCTGACAGCACCGGCCCACTGCCAACTCTATCCCTACTCCTCAGACCGCCACCACAAAGCCACGTACCCTATATCCTTATCTGCCATCTCTGCCCGTGTCATCCACGGTAACCCCCCTGGCCTCTCCACCGCTATGTTCTGCCAACCCCAGCTCTGTAGCAGATAGCTGCAGTTGATCCCATTTTGCCTCTGGCAGTGGACCTCATATAGCTCCCCATAGAGCTGCCCCAGTAGTGTCTATTCCCATCTCAGGACAAAAGGCTCCTACGTCGAACACTCCACCAGCAGACAGACCACATCCAGCAGGTTCCACGGGAACCTCGCACCTGATGAGTCAAGTAGCATCATGTTGGAAATGAGGCCCATAAGCAATGCATGCTTCACTCCCAACACCCCTCTCTCAAACCACCATCGAACTAGAATCCCACCCATCTGGAAGTCAATCTCTACCCTCTCCACTGGACCATCCAACCCCAAATCCTCCCTGTGCCCAAAGCAATGTGTCAGCATCGTTGTCCATTGATCCCGCAGCATCGTCCTGATCGGCAGTCTGTCTATTGGAATCCTAAGAATCCGATAGACATCTTCCAAAGTGATTGTCATCTCCCCTGTTGGGAGATGGAAAGTATTAGTCTGGGGATCCCACAAGTTGATCAGGGTCGTCAGGTAGGCCCAATCCCTAATCACTGGATCCAGTCAAGTCACCTACTTGAGCCCAAGGGCGTCAATCCACTCCTAGTCAGCCACATCTAGCGCCTCTCGCACTTCAACAAAAATAGTCGACACGCGATACCGACTCTTCACAACCTGCAACAGACAACAAAATAAGCACATTAGAATCATGAAAAATAGTGTATAGATACAAACAGCATAAACGCAAAACAAAATTTAATTTGTCAACCTAGGGTTTTATACTCTCAAAATTGATAAATTAACACAAACACAAAAAAACTCAGAAATAACAAAACTTAATTTGTCAACCTAGGGTTTTATACTCTCAAATTGATAAATTCGAACAAAAAAAACTATAATACAAGAAAATAATAAAGAGGGAGTTCACTTACTGGTCTCACTTCAGCTCCACCGCTCAATCCAGTTCGTGCACTCATGGTGGAAGAAAAATTCGGTAGCGCTTTGCTTCACAGAATTGACCTCCTCCTCAGAGCTCTAAATCGCCAAAAAAAACAAGTGCAAATGAGCCCAAAACCTAGTTTTGGCCTTTAAATAGGATTTTTGAGCCTGTAATCGTTCCTCCCTGGAACGATCACTTTGTTTAACACTTTTTCCATGCTGGAACGAATACTACACAGGAATTCGTCCCACCCTGGAATGAATTCAGCACACAAATTTCAAAAATAGCAAAAAAATGCACAAAAATGCACCAAAAATAGCAATAAACTTGTCCAATGAGAGTGCTTTTACACTTGACATTTCGAGCATGCAAAATAGATTTCGGGGTCACAAATCCTTACTATCCTACTCCATAATAAGGATACCATATCCGGACCGCTCCACGGGAAGATGGATCTTCAAGAATTTCATCCCCAAACAGTGTCACCAAAAGGGGCAAAACCCACCCAAAAATAGCAATAACATTGCCGAACGAAGGCGCTTTCATGCCTGAAATTATTGGCATAAAAAATAGACGTCGGAGTTATAAATCATCACCATCCTACTCCCTAAGAATGCCACCATGTCCAGACCGCTCCACGAGAAGACGGATTTTTGATAATTTTAGCTCCAAATGGCATCTCCAAAAGGGTTAAAACCCACCAAAAATAGGTCTAAATGTCAAAAAACTGCACACAATTCAAAGATAAATCTCTGAAGGCACCCTTACCTAAGTCATATTGGGTCAAGCGACTTGTCGCTTTTCTCATGTAGGTCATTCCCTCACCGATTCGTCGGTTGAGGGGGTAGTCACACTTAGTCACCAATCAACAAATACACACCCAATCGTGGAACTGGCATGCATTCGAAGAATCATTGGCAAAGACAAATCACGCCCCTTATTGGGGCAGTAAACAAGCAATAATCACAAGCTGATCAATCACTTGGCATTCGTGAATCATGAACTCAAGGTTCCCACGGACAAAAGGTTGCGCCCTTTGCCTATTCATGACTGATCAATGTCCAAGCTCAAGTAACACCTCACCGAAAAAGGTTAACACTTGAACTGAGTTCCTTCGCTCGTCAGAAGCAAGGATTCAAGAATGCATGCCCTATTCATACTTGGGGCATCAAAATTTTGTTAGGTTACCAAGAAACCCTAATCATTAGTGCTTTGTTTATCTATTTTTGCTCGACGTTGTGCCTTGCACAGTGCATCCCAAAAAGGGGCATCTGTAGACACCAAAACAACACCAATCCGATTATGTGACTGCAAACACTGATCACATTGGCACACACAACTCAAGGGCAGCCCCCAGAGGTTAAACAGTGGTCCTAACCACTCACAGTAGTTTTGGAATATCAGAAATCAATTTGGCACCTTCAGGCACTTTGCTCAATATCCGTCCCACCCAGGGACGAATTCAAACTAGGATTCACCCCATCCTGGGACGAATTCCAAATCCGCTCTAGGGTGGGGTGAATTGCAGGTTTGATGAGAAAAAAGTCAAATCTTGACAAATGGCAGCTCGGATCCACCACCTAATGCCTCCTTCAGTTCATGGGAGCATGGGTGAGCGTTTCGAGCGTTAGAGGCTATTACAGGGGCAATCATGAAGCCCCTAATCAGGGAGGAATCTTCCCTCCCCTGGAAGGGCATGGCTGCCATGTGGCGCCTCTGCATGCTCATCCCAAGAGACCTCCAGGTCTATAAATTGATGAGTTTCCTCATCCAAAAATATACAGAGTAAGATCAATTTGGAGCAACGAAGTGCTGCTGTTTTATTTCCCCATACATCCTTATGTGATTTGTGCCTTCTACATCCTTGATCTCTTTTAGAGAGGAGGTCATTGGGTGACTGTTGGAAGGTCAAATATTGAGCCCAAAACCCGACATCTAGCCATAGAATACCACCCAATTTGTCGACAACACCTTGTAAGATATTTTGGACCCATCCCAAGTGGATTGGTGCCGAAATCAGGCCCCAAACGGTGGGCGGCCCGCCCGAGCGCCCCCACACTGTTGCAAGCCTAATCGTCCCTTTTAGGAACGATTGGAAATTTGTGGCAGATTTTTCTTTCTACCATTTTTTTTTTCTGCATTCAATTTTATGATTCTTAGATAGGTTGTCATTTAAATTTCGTCTCGTTTTGAACAATTTTGATCATGTTTCTATATTCATTCGCTTTTACTAACTTGCAGGTAGTATCATCAGATTCCTATTGATGAAGGTCAAATTGGGAAAATCCGACCATCTGGGTCTTCCCAAAATGCCCCTAATTAGCTAACCCCAAGTTTGTAGGTCTTTTGGAGCTCTCTAGGCTGGACATTTGGGAAAATACCTTTTTGGCGTTTTGTTGCAGGTGAATTCGTCCCGCCCCAAAGCGAATTCAAATCGGTGAGGAATTTCCTAACTGTTCTTTTTGCAGTGCCCTCCTAGTGATGCCCTAATTCCCATATAAAATTTTTAGAGCATTTGGATTCATTTTAGTCATAGTTTAATTCATTTTTATCATCCATTTATCGCAGGCTTGGGGATTGCATGCTTTGTTTTATCCACAGGTGCTATTGATTATCTTTTGTTTCTTTGAACGTAGGATCAGAACATCAGATGAGTAGCAAGGAATCAACATTTGTAGACACAAGCAGTGGTGACAATTTGGTCCGCTCATATTACATGTGGGCACGTAGAATAAGGAAGGCTATCCATGGATGTAACCAAGAGACGAATTTAACGCTCCTCGCCGTAACCGAGTTGTGAAATACATAAATAAAAGAGAAGGGTTGTTATTTCATTTGGGTTTCAATTCATGTTTTCTCCATTTCATGCATTTTTAATTCGTAGGATTCAGTGTTAAGCTTAGTTTCATTTTTTTGCATCGTTCGTGGAGTCTTTCCTTTCTTGTTTCCATATCCTCGTGCTTTCAATATGGTAATTTTGTTTTGGTATTTTTCATATTTTCTGATGTTGATGTAAGTAATGAAATGTACCAGTTGTTTTAAAATGTAGTTAAGGTTTTCTAAGATTCAGATGTTTTAACTAACTAGCCAAGACTGTACATTTATCTCACAAGATTTTTTGAACAAGGTACGAATCAGACTTGAGTTTGACCAAGTTATTTCACATCCCTGTGTGTGCAATTGAGTTCGTTTATGTGGTATTTGTCGGGATACCGCCAGTTCCAGATAGGCTGTCAACCAAACCTATATTGAGGATCACCTAATTAGCTCCACTAACTCCATTGTTGTATTTAGTAAGATTAATCCATGGGACAATCTAAGGTACCATAAGCTAGCTCATCCACATGCAAACATTGGTCTGCTCACACGCAAAGCTAATGTGATAGACATATCGTCATGCGTTTAGGATACCACCATTGTCAGGTAGGTTGTCCACCAAACCCGTAATGAGGATCACCTAGATGGTTTTTCGAATGCTGAGAATTCCAGGGATTCAAGCTCAGGCATCTTTCGGTTGCTCAACTTATTGGGATACTTGCTCGCATATATAGTGATGAAAATCACTGTTTATTTTTTGCTTTTGTTTTTCTTTTTGAGCAAGGACTTTGAATAGTGGTGATAACCACTGTTATTTGATTTTGCATTTATAGGTTGCAAAGTTGAGCTCGTAGGTTTTTGGCTTGTGAATGGCATTGATCCTTTTGGTCTTGGGGATGACTACCCATCCTGTTCAGGGACGTGTAGTACGAATCCTTACGACTTTGGGAATCAAAGGTGATTGGGGATGTTATTATGTAAGGGCATTGATCTTTTAGGCCTTGGGGATGACTACCCATCCTTGTCGGGGGTGTGTAGTACGAATCCTTACGACTTTGGGGACCAAAGGTGGTTTTGGAAGTTTTTGATGATGGATTGTTGGAATTTTTTTTGTAAATGGCATTGATCCTTTTAGGCCTTGGGGACGACTACCCATCCTTGTTAGGGGCATGTAGTACGAATCCTTATGACTTTGGGGACCAAAGGTGTTTTGGGATTTTTGTTAGTGGTGAAAACCACTGTTTATTATGGGGAATTGGATGGGGAAGAGCTTGTCCTTTTGTCAATTCTCAGCATTCTTGAACCATTCGCACAGGGGGATGAACAGGCTAACCTTTCACCTATGGTACCCTAGACTGCTTTGTAGGTTTCTCTTGCGTTCACACAACTTGGGAATTTTTTATGTGTTTTAACTTGTGTAGGGATGTTACGTAACGAAGTGTGATCCAAGTAAAACTCTCCCTTTGTAAAATCTGTCTGACTTTGTACAGTTTTTGGCTAGAAATTTAAAGACAGCTGAATGACGAAAACCCTAAATACATTAGGAGACAATTGACTATGCTAAAAATGTGGATGGTGTTATTCTGGATGGATGTGTTTATAAAATGGAAAAATGTGGAAAATGATGGAATTGCCTAGCAATTACAGTCTATGGTGCTTGTGACATGTATGACCAGCAAATATGCAATGTATGGATGCGATGCCTAATGCAATTTATTATGTTTTTGTATTTTGATTTTTATGAGTATGCATGAAATTGAGATGCAATTTTTTTGTTATTTTTGATTATTTTATTGTTTTTGTTTGTTTTTGAATATTTGTTTTTGACCAAGCGATTGTGGGAACCCTTGGAGCTTTTGGTTTGACCAAAGGGTTTATGGATACCTTTGGGGCGTTTTAGGTTGACCAAGCGATTGTGAGAATCCTTGGAGCTTTTGGTTTGACCAAAGGGATTATGATTTGGTTTGGGGTGAAAGGATTGTGGGAATCCTTGGAGTTTTTGGTTTGACCAAAGGGATTATTGATACCTTTGGGGATTTTTAGGTTGACCAAGCGATTGTGGAAATCCTTGGAGCTTTTGGTTTGACCAAAGGGATTATTGATACCTTTGGGGCATTTTGGGGTTGACCAAGCGATTGTTGGAATCCTTGGAGCTTTTGGTTTGACCAAAGGGTATGATTATTGGATACCTTTGGGGCTTTTTAGGGTTGACCAAGCGATTGTGGGAATCCTTGGAGCTTTTGGTTTGACCAAAGGGATTTATTGATACCTTTGGGGCATTTTGGGGTTGACCAAGCGATTGTGGGAATCCTTGGAGCTTTTGGTTTGACCAAAGGGATTTATTGGATACCTTGGGGCTTTTGGGTTGAGCGTGGGAATCCTTGGAGTTTTAGGTTGACCAAGCGATTGTAGGAATCCTTGGAGCTTTTGGGGTGGGCTATGGCTCTCTAAATGTGGAATGGCCTCAAATGACTGATGTTCAAGGGTTCTGGTTCCTTGATTCCTTCAAGAGAGGTGAGCCGGTATGTTCTAGGTCCTATTTTACTATCAATTACATAGGGACCTAACCAATTTGCCATGAATTTGTCCCTGAGATGGGTCGGCAAGTTAGAGTTTTGTTGGTTCTCTTTTAAGACCAAGTCACCAACCTGAAAGTCCCTCAGGTGAACTTTCATGTTGTATGCTCTCCTAAGTCGCTCTTGATAGATACGTAAATGCTCGAGAGCATTGACGCGTCGTTCATCGAGCAACGTAAGTTGGTCTAACCGGGCCTGCCGCGTAGTGTCATCATCGATGAACTCTTGCATTGATATGCGTAGGGAAGGTATTTCCAACTCGAGAGGCATGACTGCCTCGGAGCCATACACCAACAAAAATGGAGTTGCCCCAGTGGGCATCCGAATGCTAGTGCGATAAGCCCATAGGGCAAGCGGGATTTGAATGTGCCAATCCTTATGACTATCTATGACCATATTTTTGAGGATTGCAACTAGCATTTTGTTTGACGCCTCTGCTTGCCCATTTGCCTGCGGATAATAGGGTGTTGAAAAACTGTGCTGAATTTTGTACTTTGTTGTCAAAGCACGCACATATTTGTTCTTGAATGACGTCCCATTATCCGAGATGATCTTGGATGGAATACCAAAATGACATATGATGTTATGCAAAATAAACTCCGCAATGCGGGGTCCAGTCGTAGAGGTTAGCGAAATTGCTTCCACCCACTTGGTGAAGTACTCTATGGCCATTATGATGAACGTGTGATGACCTGACGATGCAGGGGAGATCTTTTCGATTAGATCTAAGCCCCACTACAAAAATGGCCAAGCCGATTGGATCGGTTGCAAGGCCTGAGAAGGTACGTGTGTCAAATTAGCATGGTGTTGACACTTCACGCACTTCTTTACATATGCGCAACAATCTCGCTCTAAATATGGCCAATAATAGCCCATGCGGAGAATGCACTTTGCGATGGCCATACCGTTGAAGTGGCCACCGCATGTACCATCGTGCGCTTGGGTGATCGCCCAAGCGGACTCCTGCTGGTCCAAGCAATGGAGGAGGATCCCTTCATAGCTTCGACGATACAAAATGTCTCCTAACAAGACATGTTTTGCCGCTTTCTATTTAAATGATATTTTTGCGGCATGCGTCAATCCAAGTGGGAGGTTACCTAGCTTGAGGTAGTCTCTTATGGGTGTGTACCAATCCTGCTGATCAGAAACCTCGATGGTATGAATGACCAATCCCTCTTGTAGTTCATCCCTAGAAAAAGCTGAGCGGGAAAGAACTTGTAAGAATAGCGTTGTGTTGCTATTAAGAGGGGTCGGGGAGAACAAGGACCCCTAGTCGGCACGATTCAGACAATCATGGATTCGAGAGAACTTATCCTGAGATGGTTCAATCTGGATCAGGTGGATCCCTGGCGTTAGGTCAGAGCTTGCACGCTCCATCATAGATTGCGATAATGTTTTAACTTGAATGGTTGTCATTTCACCGAGAAGGGTCTTGCGGGATTAGTGACCCCAAGGAGGCCATAGTATCCGCAAAATGATTCGATGATCGAGGGAGTGCCTCGATGTCGTACCATTCAAGCTTTGCCAGGAATTTGTCCACAAGGGCTTTGTAGGCCTGTAGAACTGGGCATTTACATTGGAATACCCCTTTTACTTGGTTGACAATTAACAGTGAATCACCAAAGATGTTCAAGCGTTTGATGTTCATGGTGATTGTTGTTTGAAGACCTATGAGCAAGGCTTCATATTCTGCATTGTTGTTGGTGCACGAGAAATCTAATTTAAATGATAGAGGCATTGGAGCCCCTTGCGGTGTGAAGAATACAATTCCCGTGCCACCCCCTTGCTCACATTTAGAACCATCAAAGAATAGGGTCATGTCGGCTTGTGACTCAGGCTCATTAGAATCTGGCGATTCTGAAACATGGAAGACCCCATCATCGGGTAGCTCTATGGTCAAAGGTTGATCGTCTTCAAGAGGAGCCTCTGCTAGTTGATCGGTGATGACTTGACCTTTGATGGACTTCTGTCCAATGAATTCGATGTCAAACTCCGTCAACAACATGATCCATTTCGTCGTGCGGCTACTATGATAAGTATGACTCATCATGTATCGCAATGGATTCTCCTTAGACACAACATACGTCGTATTGCTCAGCATGTAGTGGCATAGCTTTTTGGTAGCAAACACCACTGCCAAGCATAGCTTCTCGACGTATGCATAGTTAAGTTCATAACTGACCAAGGTGCGGCTAAGATAGTAATTAGCCTGTTCTTTGTGTAGTTCATTTTTTGGGCTAGCATGGCGCCCGAGTGCCACCTCAGTAGCTGAGATGTATAAGTAGAATGACACTCCTGGTCTAGGTGGTGCCAATACTGGCGGCGAAGCCAAGTATTGTTTGATGTCATCGAAGGTTGACTGGCACTCGTCATCCCAGTGAAATGCTACCCCCTTGTGCAATAATTTATTCATGGGTCGGCACTTGTCAGATAGCTGTGCTATGAAGCGCTTGATTGACGCGACCTTTCCCTGCAGGCTTCTGAGCTGCTTGATGGTGGTTGGGGGAAGCATTTCAAGGATTGCCTTGACTTTGTTTGGATCTACCTCGATTCCTCATTTGGAGACTATGAAACCCAAGAGCTTTCCAGATGTGATGCCAAATACGCACTTCTTGGGGTTTAGTCTGACTTTATGTTCAATGAGGCGATCGAGGATCTTGCTTAAGTCATCGAGATGATCTGGGCGCAAAAGAGATTTGGCCAACAAATCATCCATGTAATCTTCCAAAGTTTTATGCATGTGATCATGGAAGATGTATGTCATGGCACGTTGGTAGGTGGCGCCAGCATTTTTAAGGCCAAAGGGCATGACCTTATAACAAAATGTCCCCCAAGGCATTGTGAACGCCATTTTTAGTTGGTCCTCGGGATTGATACGAATCTGATTGTATCCCGAGAAACCATCCATGAGGGAAAGCATTTCGTGGCCCGTTGTAGCGTCTACCAATGCGTCGATGCTAGGCAAGGGGAAATCATCCTTAGGACTCGCTTTGTTTAGGTCTCAAAAATTGGTGCATATGCGAATCCTCCCATCTGGCTTTTTGATGGGCACCATGTTGGACAACCATGGTGGGTAATCCATGCAGATGACAAACTGTGCATCCAACAACTTTTGTAACTCATCTTTGACCATTAAGGCTACTTGTTGGGTGCATCTTACGTAGTTTTTGCTTGACTGGCTTGACTGTCGGATCAAGCGTTAGATTATGCGTGACTAGCTACGGGTCTAGCCCCGACATGTCTTTGTAGGACCATGCAAAAACCTCCTTCTTCTCTTTGAGAAGGGCAATGTAGTCGGCTTGCTCTTCGGGGGATAGACTTACCCCCAGCTTGATGATTTGTGAATTCATTGGATCAGAGCCGATGTCTACGTCAGTCATCTCTTCAACTGACATGTGGGACCCGTCCTCCAACTGGTGTGGAGTTGGGATCAGGTGGATATCATTTGCTGAATTTAGATATACGTTCGGAACGTCGGGTTCCTCTTCAGCATGGAAGACATCCTGAGTCTATCCTAGGGTGAAATGGAACATCCCACCACAAGGCCAGTACTCTGATGGGGATGGTGGTGTGTCAGCGTGATCCCAGTCTATAGCATCTAAGTCTAGATACAATGACCGTGTTGGGTCGGCTGGGTTATGGATGGGGGTGGTTAAGTCAATGGAGATCATGTTGATGAAATGATTTTGGTCTCCATTACCATGGGTGTGGTGACTCGGACATCCTAGGTGATCTTTGTGCTTTGGATCTGGCTCTGTGGGTATTGGCACAAATGGATCGGCCCTATGTGCGGATAAAAGGATAGGATCTGCCCTTGGCACTAATGGCTCTATAGGGTCTCTGGGTGGAAGATGTTCTCTGTATACCTGAAGTGGCGGGTGCAGTAGTTGGTCCAACTATGCCTGGTTTAGGTGCCACCTATGCCTTGGCCCTATGTGTAGTTGTTCAAACATGTCATCAATGTCCATGGGGTATTGTTGTTGTCGCATATGATTGAGATATGCCATCTCAGTCTCGTCTTCATAATCGCTATCAGAGATCCATAGGCCTTCGTTGGCTCCAATAGCTATTTGCGACATGTGAGGCTCATCTTGCTCGAGCAAATTGATCTGGTCCCATCGGGGTTGTTCCGCTCTCTACGGGGGGACCTGATTCTCTTGAGGTGGCATATGCTCGATTGGAGCATCCAAAGGGAACATTGTCATGAAGCTCTCCTGATAATCATCTATGGGGGTCACTTGTGAATGATTGCTATCAGATTCGAAAGGGTCCCAAGGTGCTACCTCATACTCTGACTCATCTTCTGAAGACCCTTCTTGGCCTTGTCTATATCCCTCTTGTAGGTGAGTCCTCGAACTTTCTCCTTTCTCGATCGAAGGGAAAGGGTTGTTAAGGTCAACAAGGTTGGTTGTTAGCAATGGGAGGTAATCCCCCAATGTATATGTTGTGTTAGGATTGGCATATGGATCTAATGCCAACCCATCCTTGTTGCCTATCCCTAGGCCTTGCATGTTCTCTACCAAGATGTCAAGGGGTAGGGGGTGGTTGAACCCTACTCCTGACTTGTCGTATGGCATTTGATATCTTGGTTGGCAAAGAACGCGCACTCCTTGCTCATACCTGCCCAACCCATATCCATGCCAATTACATTGGCCAAGATATCTCAAAGTGAAGTCTGGGTTGGACAAATAGTTGACATCCTCAGCAAAGGGCTCTTCATCTTCTTCTTCTTGCATGTAAGGTTCAATGCCATTATCGAGGCCCCCATAAACAAAGTTTGTCTGATTTGGTGGGTAGCCTAGAGGAACCACAGTGTCGATGGGGAGGCGAGGTCTCCCCATGTCCTGCATGGACTCAAGTGCGGGTGTTGCTACAATATTCCACACTAGATACTCCCCTAGGCCCGTATTGGCCATCTCAATGGTGATCGTTGGCGGTGGAGGGGGAGGGAATGGGAGTTCTTCCTGGGTCCACTCCATGTAGGGTGAACTAGGCATCTCGACTTCCATTCGGCTAGGCATCTCTTCGGTAGAGATGGTTGAGACTAGTGGCGGTGCCTCTTCTAGGGGTTTCTTCCCCTTGTCCTTCGGTGTGGCCACCGTAGGTGGCATTGTTGGTGAAGGACCAAATGATGAAGATGGACCCGATTGGTGATTTGATGGACTTAACAGTGGGGATGCATGCGGAATCGGACCCTGTTTAGATGGATTCAACTAAAAATCCAAATGTGTCGATGGAAGGGTCGATTGCGGCATTAGTTGCACCGTATTGCAATACTTGAAGGGCTCTAAGTCTACCGGGACTACATGCACCTGCCCTTCGAATGTGTACTTTAGGCACTGATGAGCTATCGAAGGGACACACTTCATGTCCCTGATCCAAGGCCGGCCCAACAAGATATTATAGGCCATCTCACCTTCCAAGATGTGGCACAACGTAGGAATAGTCTTTTGTCCCACTTGGATGGGCAGGACAATTGTGCCAACCGTCGAGCATATCGCATCATTGAATGCTCGAAGAGTATAGGTGGAGGCCACGATGTGAGATGCTGGCAACTTGAGGTGTTTCAATGCCGTTGTTGTAATTATATTACTAGATGAGCCAGTGTCCACCAACACCCTCTTGTACGGAATCCCGTTGACCCGTGCAATGACGTGCAGGGGTGGATCCGCCATATCACCAGTCACCGATTTTAGTTCATCTTCTCTAAAGGTGATGACTGGTTCTGTACATTGTTTTACATGTCCCACAAAGTTGTTGAAAGAGTTTGCTTCATGGGGCTGCAGCTCGATGGCTTTTAATATCTCCATTAGAGCCTCCCGATGGGGCGATGATTGTTGAATGAGCTCGTAAATGGAGAGCCTAGCCGACGTGGTCCTTAAACTTTGGGTAAGTCTAGTCCGAATCGTGGCCACTGGTCTAGGCGGGGGAGGTTGTGTAGGGTGTTGTTGAGGTTGTGACGTTGATGGAACCTCTCCTGTGGCTACCATGGGGGCAGCTCCTGGGTACCTCTTGTTCCGAGTCACTATGCTTATCATCCCTACATACCCCTGCATGGGGCAGTTCTGTGTCACCTCATTGACTTGAAGGGTTTTTGCCTATGCATCATGGGCAGGCAGGGGGTCTTTGAAGACTCCCATCTATTGGTTGTTTGGTGCTACGGGGTTGTCCACCGCCAGTGTCTTGTTGTCTATTAGGTCTTGCACGAAGCTCTTGAACTTCCAACATGCGTAAAGGTCATGTCCTTTCTGCCTATGAAATCTATAGTACAAGTCTTCCCTATAGCCCTTAGGTTTTGGTGCGTTGGGGTCTATGGGTCGACTTTCTGGCAGGTGTATCAAGTTTGCCATGGACAAACGGTCAAACAAGGAGTCTTTGGACTCTGTGAAGGGTGTGAACTATCGCCTAGGGCGACGCTGCTGATTTTTCTCTTGCCGATGATTCTCCTTCTCATAGCTGTCAAGAGGAACTGCCTGATAGTTAGCCTATGAGGGTTGTGTTGCTTGTGCAGGCTTCGGCATGTTTATAGCAACCTGATTGACCGCAGCGGGTTTCGGTTGCATGGTCCCTATTTTGGCATTTTTAGGCCACTCTTTCTTCTTTGGCTTGGCAATCTCGCCATCCTGTATCTTGATCTCCTCAATGATTCTGGCTTGCGCCAGGGCTTCCTCAAGAGTGGCATATTGCTACAGCTGCAATAGCATGGAGATCGATCTCAAACAACTTTTTGAGAACATTTGGGTTAGGTCGGCCATGGGAGGGAGGTAGGGCAGCTTTGAAAGCAACGTCCTCCACCGATTTCCATAGGCCACCATGGTTTCTTCCTCATACTTCCTGAGGCTAGCTAGGTCACTTAGTGACGCCTTCTTCTTGGTGTTGAAGGTGAAGCATTCGAGGAACGCGTCCACTAGCTGATCCAAGTTACTAATGCTATGCTTTGGCAACTGAGTGAACCAATCCGAGGTAGGGCCTACGAACATGGTTATAAATGTTCTTAGCAACAAAGCATCATTGTCCTGAATGCCAAAGCATTGGCTCAGGAATCTAGTCACGTGCTCTTGGGCATCCTCCTCCCCTCTAAAGATTGCCAACTAGGGCAGTTTAAAGTGTTCAGGGTATGGGGGTGCCGGCACTGATGGATGCACAGGGTGACTGCAAAGCTGGCGTAAAGTGGGATTTTGGGGCCCAAAAGTCTTGGTCTCCATAGACTCTAAGCGCTCTAGCAGCGCTTTGTATGCATCGAAAGATTTGATTTCTTCCTCCTTGGTTTGTTCCCGTTGTGGGTTGCGGGGAACTTGAGGCCTATGGAGGGGTAGCCGGACAACATCCCCCCTGCCTTGGTAGGGCATTTCAGCCCACTCTTCTTCTTGCTCATACTCCTCATAGGCTTCTTGAGGAGTTCTTGGGTGAGACCTATAAACATGGGTGGGTGCCCGCGGAGGGTGCCCATCATTGTTTCTGGGAGTGGCCTCCCGCTCAGGTCTAGGAGGTCTTGGAGGTAATATTTGATAAGGTCATGGAGACCTGTCTCGCACCAAGGGGTTGTGCCTCTCATACAACTCTATCTTATGCTCACGAGGGGTTGGGACCCTCTCAGGCATAGTGTTCTAGAGCAATTCATCTGTCTGACGTCGAATGCGCTCTTTGCTAAGGTGATACAGGTGCTCTAACTATTGTTGGTCTTGCCTGAGCTGCATGATTTGCGCTTGGCGGGTGGCATGTTTGGCAAATGCCAAGTCAATTTGTTCTATCGTCTTGTGTTTAGGAAGCCTAGATGCCTCTCCTACATGTCTATCTCGGTCATGGTGATCCGAGATCTCTATGGGTCACTTTCCTCTGTCGAGGTTAGCGGCATTCACCCGAGGCTCTGGCCTCAGTGGGTGATCCTGATACATAGCAGGTGCGGAGGCGCATTGCTCCCACATTGTGTATTGCTCTTGAGGAATGTAGTGGTCTTCCTCGTGCTCCCTTTCATATGTGTGAAAGGGGCGGGCAGAATTGGCTTGCCTCGTCTGAAGAGCCTTGTGCTCTGGATTTGGCCTATTGTTTTTGATAGTAATAAGGGGTAAAGGAGGGATGACGTAATCATGTGGCCCCTCCTTATGGACCCTATGTTGCTCTAGCACTTCATCACGTGGTGGCCACTCATAACGAGCATCTAAGGGAGCCCTCCCATCTATGTTGAGTGCCACGTGTATGGCCTCCTCTTGAAAGGGTCTATGCTGAGTGGGAGTGCCCCTCAAAGGGGTGCCTCTATAGTCCCATTCTGTAATGGCATGATGTGGACTATCTTGTGGGTCAAGCCACCAAGGCGGTATGACCAAGTCCTCGAGACTATATCGGAGGTGACTTGTGCCCCTTTGTACACTTTTCGTAGCTTCTGCCCATGATTGGGCTCGACTACGGGTGTACACCATGGTGATGTTTCTCTAAAGATGTGTACATTTTTATCTTCTTTATGATTTTTTATGCTACACTAAACAAAATGGAAACACACAATCAAAGCAATGATTATCTTGTTTATGGATTAGAAGTGTGCCCTAAATCTGGTTCAGTGTGTTTTGATTTTTTGTTTTGAAAACCTTGTAAAGAAATTTTTGTTTGTATATGCAATATGAGGGCTCTTATATCTCCCAAAATGGTCACCCCTTCAATATACCATTGCCAGGCCATTATACCGAACCTCTCTATATACCCACCCTTACGTGAGGGAGACTATTGGTACGTGAGAGCAGAACAATACGTGGAACATAGGCGGTACGAAAGGGGAATCACTCTATTTTGACACCTACCATAGAAGACTTATCCTCATGCACTGGGAATCACCCCAGCTACACTTGGTCAGCTTTCGTCAGGATTTACGTCTAGCAACAGTAGCGATCAGGGTTATGTATGCAAGTTTCAAGCCAAGGTGGTGATGAAATCCACCGTTGGTCTTGATCAAGTGTTGGGGTTTTACGACCAATGCCTTGATGTTCAGATTATCTCGTGGTGTGTGGGATTCTTTTTATTTGCGAAAAGAAAGAAATCATGCAGTAAAATTTCCTATGCAAGCAAAGAAACAGAAAATGACAGAGACAAAAAATAGAAAATGACAGAGGATGCTCAGAACCCCTACCTCTTCTCTGCCCAAACCGGATGCCTCTGAGTTTCTGCTCTAAAACTGCATAGAGAGCTAATCATCCCGGGGTGGGATGAATAATAGATCTGTATTCATCATAGGGTGAGACGAATTCCTATTCGTCCCAGGGTGGCACGAATTCCAGCTCTGTATTCGTTCCAGGATGGAACGAGCAGCAGTCCAGTGCTTGAAATATTGACACCTGCAAGCAAAAACACACAACTTTTGATCAAAAATTTGATCTCAAAATCAAGGGACAGATGGTCCCACCATGATCGCCACTGAAAGCACGAGGATACGGAAGCAAAACAGAAGGGAAAATGCAACGCTAAGTCCTACGAACGAGAATGCATGAAAAGAAGGAAAACCAACGAAATGAAACGAGATTAAAAGCAAGTGTAAAAGTGTGGCCCTTTATTTTATTAATTTTCTCCAAATCGGGTTACAATACGTCTCCTCCCTTTTCAGGGGCTAGGAGCGTCGGACATATTTTGATTACACCATGAATGATATATTCCCCTTTGAGATCTTCCGCGTGCCCACATTGAAAATGGGTGGACCAAACGTCACCGCCGCTTGCGTGAATATGTCTATGGTTCCTTGCTGCCCCTCTGGTGTCGAGATCCTACGTTCAGAGAAATAGTAAACGGTTAGTAGCACCTACGGATGGAGAGAAACATGCGATCCCCAAGGCCTACGGTCAGTGCATGCATAAAATGATTAAAATGATAACTGAAACATATCAGAATGAGCTAAAAATTTGATAGAAGCAATAAAAAATTACCAGGAACCCACTACAAAAGGAACAGTTGAGAAATCTGCCACATATTTCTAATCGCTCCGGGGTGGGACGATTAGGACTGTCATAAGCTGTCAGAAGGCGACCTCCTAAATGTCTAGTCCAGAGGCCTCCAAAATACCTACAAAGTTGGGGTTAGACAAAAAGGGGCATTTTGGGATGACCCAGAAGGTTAGATTCTGCAAATTCGGCCTCGATTGCCCTGTATCCGATGATGCTCCCTGTATGTTAGCGAAAGCGAGAAATGATAAAATCATAGCCAAAACTTGTCAGAATCACATGAAACTTGAATAGCAGCATATGTAAGTAACCTAGAATCAAATGCAAAAGAAAAATTAGGGAAATATACCACATATTTCTAATCACTCCGGGGTGGGGCGATTAGAACTGCAACAGTGCGGGGGGCGCCCGGGGGCAGGACGCCCACCGTTTGGGACTTGGTTTCAGCACCAATCCACTTGGGATGGGTCCAAAACCTCTTATGGGGTTGTGTCAGCAAATTTTGTGGGGTATTGTGGCCAAATGTTTGGGTTTGGGTCCGGATTGCGCTTCCAATAATCACCCAATAACCTCCCTTCCAAAAGAGAGATCAAGGATGTAAAAGCACAAACGATGGGTGAGGATGTAATTCGGTAGCACTTCATTGCTCCAAATGCTCCTCTCTATCCTCTTTTGGGGTGAGAAGACTCACCAATTTATAGACCTAGGGTCTCTCTCTTTGAATGCGCATGCGAGGGCGCCACTTGACTTGCTTGCCCTATTTTGGGAGAAAATATTATTCCCTGATTTAGAGTCTCCTTGCATGAGGCCTCCATAATCAAGGCATGCATGACTGAAGTCTCTCTCTCTGATTTGAAGTCGTTCCTCGCAATTGCATGCCCTGAAGGCGCAGTTAAGTGGCGGACCTATCGAGGTTTGACTTTTTTCCAGTCAAACCTGCTATTCGCCCCACCCTGGGACGAATGCTGATAATCATCCCGGGGTGGGACGAATACCAGTTTGTAATCATCCCAGGGTGGGACGAGTAGAGAGCAAAGTGCTAAAAAGGTGCCAAATTGACCTCTGACCTTCCAAACTACTGTGGGAGTGGTTAGGACCACTGTTTAACCTCTGGGGGCTGCCCTAGGGGCTATGCATGTCAATTCGATCAGTGCTTGTCGTCACATAATCGGATTGGTGTTGTTTTGGTGTCTATAGGATTCACCCCAAGGACATTAAAAGGGAAAATACAATTATAGAAGTAGTGGTATTGGTACCTTGACCCCACAAAAAAAAAAACCTAGGAAATGGATGGCAAAAAAAATTAATATCAACTATAGCTTCAACACTAGCAATAGTTAGCGCAATGATTTAGCAAATTATAACTAAATAAAAATGGGTTCAAAATATATGGGTCAATGTTTAGTGAGGTGAAAGTAGCAATAGAAAATAATCAAATGGATCAAGAAACACAAGAAAACCCTCCTCTACACTAGGGATAGGTTGGTCACATGGCTCTGACTTCTTAAACTCCTCCTACCTACTCACCATATGTCATCCCATATTTTCACTCTACCATTTCTTTCTATTTTATTCTCACTTATTTATCTTTTTACACTCCTTCCTCTTCTCTTATCTTAACTTCTTCTCTTTCCCATTCTTTTGTTTCATTTCTCCCATTCTCCACTAGTGCAACCCATATTTCTCCTAGGTGCTACACTCCCCATATATCACTAAGAGGTACTCCACATCTCACCATCACCATCATGAAGGGGACCACCCCCATCGCCTTATTTAAATCTCAACTCGCATAAGTCCCTGCATCACATCTCATAGTTACACAAACCATAGTGTCTCTTTTGGCCACCTTGGTCAAATTTTCATCATAACCACTTCTTCCACTTCCACTCATTTTACTTCTCTCACTATACCCACCACTTCTACCTACCCTCCATCCCATGCAAAGCAACATCTCTTACAAAGATGATACCCACAATCCCTAACATTGGAGTTAAGCATTCAAGAGCTTTCCTTATTATCAATATAGCATAAGGGCTTGGACCTAGCCACACCTTCAATATCAAAGAGTTTAATATTTTCAAGGTGATAGACATACGTTTTGCTAAGTAAAAGACCTAAAAGAAAGAGTACAAAAGACTCAATAGAAAGACTTCTAAGATTTCCATTATCTTTCATTCTCAACTATATGGGAAGGAGGATAAAGTATACTTTGTTAAGGCTATAAATACTGATCCCTCCAAGATAGTGTTGGATCATACTAGTTTAATTGCTAGAATTTTGCAACTAGACCTAGACAAGTAAGATTCATAGTAGATGGTTCAATTAACAAACCAACTCATATTGGGTGTGCCATAAAATATGATTGACTAGTAGTTAAGGATGAAACAGTTTAGCTCATAAATAGTTAGAGGTATATTTGGAAAAATTTAATATTGAGAGGGACTAACTTTGATAAGAAAATTAGAGACTTCAGAAAGAGTTGGCATTAAAAGAGTAGCTAAAGAAACAAGTGGAAGACTTCAAAGCCCAACTTGTTGAGTCTAAATAACTTATGCAATAGATGACTAAGGAGTAGAGAAGTATAGTAAGATACATAGAAAAGAAATATGATCAAATAAAGAAGTTAGAAGCCTCAAGGCCCCACAAAAAAAGAGATTTACCTAACATTGATGTAAGAGATCTAGGTAGCCAAAAACTTATGGGACCATATTAAGGAGGAAATAAAAAATGTATTTGAATTCTTCATGATAACATCCTTTGTAGGAAAAATATTGAAAACAACCAAATAACATAACTTTCTACAAGAGTTGAACACCAAAAGTCTTGAAACTCCTTACATTGATGACACCAACATAGGCACAACAACACAAGATAGACCATAAGGACATGATGAAAATGATCAAGAAGATATTAGACATGTAGAGAAAACTATAAAATGGTAAAGACAACATGGCATCTCTTAAAACCAAAGTTCATGAAATAGAAAAAAAAAATCAAGGGTTGATTGTTGCTAAAATGCCATACATCTTTGATGATAAGAAATGCATCCTAGATGATGATGTCATCTCCACCATGATTGATGAAGAAAATAATTGAGCCAATGAAGATAATGCCTTCAAAGTATGTGAGAAACTGAAACCTATTTAGGTCAAATTAAAATATTTGGTGGCTAAGGGGAAAGAACAATTAAAAAATCCTTTTGATATTAGGGGAGGCTAAAGACCTCAACATAATGTAGTTGCCCAACGAAGATGAATGGCAAACATTTTTGAACCTATTACCATCTAGGACTGGCTAGGGGGAGCCAAAGCACTATGGAAAAACAAATTATGTTATTTTTACAACAAGGATCCTAATTTTATAAACTATATACCCAAGGATAGAGGCTAGATCTAGGATTCTAATCCAATTGAGCTTGGCATCACATGAAGTCATGATAAATGTAGTTCCTTCACACAAATTCTACACAAAACTAGGACTAGGTGATAAAAAACTTCTCAAAATTCTAAATTTTGTTGATTTTTTAGAAAAGTTGTGATTCACTTGCAAAATTTCTTGATTGGATTAGAAGAGTGATTCATTCAACAAATGTGCTAATGTTTTTAATAAGTGATTTGCTCCACTTGCTAACACAAATGAATCACTTGTTGAAGGGAGTGAATTGCTCAACATAGCAAACAATATTCCAAAAAGTGCTATTTTTGGAATTTTGTGGTGCATTATACATTTTTTGATCTTTATAAGTCTCTTGGAGGCATATAACATTTGGAGACACAACATTTTGTTAAACTTACCCTCAAATATTTATTTTTACTAGGAGTAATTATTTTTCACCCTAGGTAACTCAGAGGTAAAATTTTACTCTTAATAAAGGCCTAGGGCCCTCATTGTAATCATATTTGAGCCATGAGAATTCAGAGCTACAGTCTTGAAACCCACATTGTGCTTTGAACTCATGGGGTTGTAAGAAATTGAAAATTCCTTGTTCATCCCACTAGAGGCACCACCGTCATGGTTTGTCTAGTGCATGATGATTGGGTACAACCTTTCAATACCATCTTGTCATTTTCTTATCAATTTTATAATTAAACGAATTATCAACATGATGTTATTTGGATTCTTGTATGTTGATAAATCCTATTGTATTCTTGCTATGGTGTAATAGTTGTATTTTCTTTAATCTCTCACACTCTAAACTTTATGCAATTATATTCCATACTTTAATTTCCACATTTAATTTTGTGTATGAATTTCTCCTTTTTATACAAATTAATTAGTTTAGATTAGAAACCCTAACGAGGAAAGCAATGGCCTAAATATGGAGTTCGAGGGAAGCTTAAGGCAAAATCCTCCAACCTTGTTGAATTTCAAATTTGAAGGCCCATCACTTAAAACAAAAGCCAGTCTATTTCCTTGAATCAACAATATCATAAAAATATTATAAATAAATAAAATATTTTATTATTGGAACTTTTGATTATAGAAATGAAATATTAATATCATAAAAAATATAATAGACATCTCAATCCTTGGTCTAAATCTTGGGGTTGACATCTCAATCCCTTGGTCTAAATCTTGGGGTTGAGGGAATCCTATGACAAACCCGTCCAACCTTATTGAAACTCAAATTTGAAAACCAACACTTAAAATATAAGTCTTTTAGAAATTCATTTCACTGAATCAATAATAATATGATAATAATCTTCTAAATAAATAAATATAATCTATTACTAAGCAAACTTCTAATTATAAAAACAAAAAATTAGAATTAGAATATTTATAAGACATCTCAATGGAAAATAAAAACCTATGTATTCCCATGAGTAATACAGGTGAAGAAATTTAATTTTGATTTTCTTTTGCCGAAGTCCGGGAGGGAGCGAAGTGCGAACTACGAAGGGCGAAGTAGGGAGGGCCCAAAGTCGGACTGCGCAGCCGAAGTCGGGGTGCGCTTCCAACTATTGCGAAGTCGGGTTGCGCACGGACCGAAGTGCGAAGTCGGGAAGTGCGAAGTCCGAAGTGCGAAGTCCGAAGTGCGAAGTCGGGAAGTGCGAAGTCCGAAGTGCGAAGTCGGGAAGACAGCTCCAGACTTAGCCAAAATTTTTGGTCAAAGGTGCGAAGTCGGGTTGCGTTGGTCAAAGGCAGCGAAGTCCGACTTTGCAGAGAAGTTGGGAAGACAGCTCCAGACTTAGCCAAATTTTGGCCTTGCAAATTTTTCTTGTCCGGAGGCTTGCGCGGCTGCGGCGTTGGTTTCCCTGGCTTGGCAAGAACCGTACGGGAGGAGAGAAACACCGGATCTGAGTGCAATGTTTCAGATCTGAGCTCTAACTTATAGAACCCGAAAGAAATCGCTCTGAGGCGATTTGTACAGAGAACAACAAACTTTAGCACATAGAGATAACTGCAAACCCTACAGATGCCTTAAACAACAGCAAACTTTATTCATATAAGACGAGGGTTACAAAAGTCCTCAACTGAGGAAAACTAACATCTGCAGACTAAAGCTGCAGGATAAACTGAGACGAAAAACAAATGTCGAGTCTGTTGCTCGGACATTAAACAGATGAGCCACACTGCTCACTGAAATGATCTCGTCTCCTACTCTGTTGTTTCTCCAAATTTCCTCCCGCTCTCCTCTCTTTCCCCGCTTCTTCCACCTCTTGTCTAAAGACCCGAACTGCCTTATATAGCCGCGGGGAGAGGAAGATAGGGTTTGTCCTCTGACAGGTTCTGACAGACCCTCAACTAGGGTTTCGACCAATCGTCGAACGGCATTAAATCGCCGAACTGCATTAACTTCTACGGTGATCGGATCTGTCAGACGTCACATCCGTCAGAGGGTAGGTGCGACGTCATGTCAAACTTTTGTCGGGATCCTTGACTACGCGAGCGCAGTCCGGCTGAGGCGTGAAATCTGGGTTAATATTTCTAACACCCTCCTTTAAACCTGATTTCATGAGCGCTTTGACTCCAAGTTGCTCTCGCAATCTGCTGAAGTCTTCCTCCTTCAAAGGCTTCGTGAAAATATCTATCAACTGCTCCTTGGATCTGCAAAACTGCAGTTGAATTTCTCCGGACTTCACCAACTCTCTGATGAAGTGATAACGAATATCGATGTGCTTCGTCCGGCCATGGAACACGGGATCCTTTGACAGTGCGATGGCCGAATTGTTATCACAAAAAATTGTTGTCGCGCCTTCCGAAGGATAGTTCGAGTTCACTCAGAACTCTTCGCAGCCAAACTGCACGGCATGCGGCGACGTGGCGACGACATATTCTGCTCGGCTGTGGACAACGCAACGATGGGTTGCTTCTTGGACTGCCCATGAGACTGCCCACGATCTGAGATGGAAAGCATACCTAGAGGTGCTCTTTCGATCGTCGATACTGCCAGCCCAGTCACTATCTGTGAAGCCCACCAGTTCCAACTGGTCTCTATAGCGTAAAATAGGCCATTGTTCCGCGTCCCGTTGACATAGCGCAAGATCCTCTTGCTTGCTTGCCAGTGCGTGTCCTTTGGAGTCTCCATGAAATGGCTGATCAGACTGACTCCGAACATCAGATCTGGCCGAGTTGCTATCAAATACATCAGACTGCCAACTAGCCTCTTGAACAGGGTTGGATCTACATTCCTCCATGAATCCAGCTTGCTCAACTTCAAACCTATGGCTACAAGTGTGATGGCAAGTTTGTTGTCCTCCATCTTGAACCGCTTCAGGACATCCTTCGCATACTTGCCCTGAGAAATGAAGATGCCATCTGCCGATTGGTCAACTTCAATGCCGAGAAAATACTTCATCAGCCCTAAGTCCGTCATCTCGAACTCCTTCTTCATGGTTGTTCTAAACTGGTCGAACAGGACATTGTTGTTGCCAGTATAAATCAAATCGTCCACATACAGGCAGACGATAATGAGCTCACCTGCTTCATTTGTCTTCATGTACAGGGTGTGCTCATATGGGCATTTGACAAACCCATTTTCCTAAAAATAGCTGTCAATCTGGCTGTACCAAGCCCGGGGCGCCTGCTTCAAACCGTACAGGGCCTTCTTCAGCTTCAGGACTTTGCCCTCCTGGCCTTCAATTTCGTAACCTGGTGGCTGGTCTATGTAGACCTCTTCCTCCAACACTCCGTTGAGGAAGGCTGACTTGACATCCATCTGGTACATCTTCCAACCCTGTTGGGCTGCCAATGCCAGGATCATCCTGACTGTGTCAAGTCGGGCTACAGGCGCATATACCTCATGGTAATCGATGCCTGACTTTTGCTTGTAACCCTTTGCCACTAGTCTGGCCTTATGCTTGTCAACGTCTCCTTGGGCGTTGAACTTTGTCTTATACACCCACTTGACCCCAATGGTCTTCTTCCCTATTGGAAGATCTATCAGTTGCCATGTATCATTCTTTTCAATGGCTTTAATCTCCTCGTCCATCGCCTACACCCACTTCTGATTCTGACTTGCGTCTTCGAACTCCATTGGATCAACTTCAGTAAAGAATGCAAAGTCAGAGTACTCTTCATCTACATGGGTTTGGGTTGCCTCGTAGATTTCTTGCAAGCTCCTTGTCTTCGCTGGCGTCACCAGGTTATGGATTCTACTTGCACATGGAGGCGACCGAGATGGAGTGGTTGTGCTACTGCTGGCACCGTTGCTGCTGCTGGAAGTTGCAGGTGGCTGCACACTTCCTTCTTCCAAGTCAATAGACTCTACTACTACTGGCTCTGACTGGCCGATCTCTGACTTCCAGTTCCGGGCTTCATCTTCAAGAAACTTCACATCACGGTTGATGATGAGCTTCTTCGTCACGGGGGTTGTACAACCTATACACCTTCACCTACTCATTGTACCCTATGAAAATGCACTTCTCAGCTCTATCATCCAACTTCTGCCACTTCTCTTCTGGAACATGTGCATATGCAATGCACCCAAACACACGCAAGTGAGCCACACTTGGCTTCACACCACTCCAGGCCTCCTGAGGGATTTTGTCCTTCACGCTTTTGGTGGGACATCTGTTCGACAGGTAGACTGCACATGTTACAGCCTCTGCCCAAAATTCGTGCGGCAATCCCTTCGCCTTCATCATGCTTCGTGCCATCTCCATGATGGTTCGGTTCTTCCTCTCAGCTACGTCGTTCTGCTGTGGCGTGTATCTAGCAATGAACTGCCTTCGAATTCCATGTTGCTTGCAGTAGTTATGGAATTCGTTGGAGATGTATTCACCTCCGCCATCTGTCTTGAGAGTCTTGATCGATATCCGCTCTGTTTCTCCACCAGAGCCTTGAACTCCTTGAATCCGGCAAATGCTTTTGACTTCAACTTGATGGCATAGATCCAAGTCTTTCGGCTGAAGTCATCTATGAATGTTAAGAAGTATTTGTTGTCGACAAACGTGTTGGTCTGCATCGGACCGCAAATGTCTGAGTGCACCAGCTCCAGTGGCTGTGATGCTCTCCAAGACTGACCGAAAGGGAACGAATCCCTATGTTGTTTGCCGACTAAGCAGCCCTCACAAACTTGATTTTGTTGCTCTATCAGGGGTAAACCCTTCACCATCTGCTTCTTGTGTAGTTGATTCAGGCCACTGAAGTTTAGGTGACCAAATATGAGATGCCACAGCCAGGTAGCATCTTTCACAACTACACTCAGAGACATCAATGATTCATTCTGAATCTATAGCGAAAACATTTTATTCTTCGTCATGGACACTGTAGCAATCTGCCCATGCGACTTGTCTCTGATGGTGCAAGCTCCGTCTTTGAACTGGACCGTATGTCCCTTCCGCACGAGTTGTCCAACGCTCAGCGAGGTTATGCTTCGGGCCGGGCACATAGTAGACATCACAGATCTGCTTTCGTTCGTCGTGCCTGGTGCGGATGAGGATCTTTCCTTTCCCCATTACGGGAACCTTGTTGTTGTTCCCCATCTTCACCTCGAACTGGACTGTTTCATCCGGTTGGGAGAACATCTCCTTGTTCCCCGTCATGTGGTTGTTGCACCCACTGTCTAAATACCAGACATTCTTCTGGCACTCTTCCTCAATGTTGCAAGTCAACAACACATTTCCTCCTATCGCATTTCTGGTTTCATCCGTGTAATGGGCTTGCTTTTGGTTCTCCTTGGCCATCCATTTTCTGCACTGTGAGATGTAATGGCCGAACTTCTTGCAAAAATAGCATTGGACCTTTGACATGTCCTTCTGACCAGATCTAGCTTGCTGATTTTTCGAGCTGCCTCTTCCACCTTGCTGATGGAAATTACAGTTGGTCTCTCCTTCGCTAGGGTTTGACCGTCCTCCTTGCTTGTTGCCTTTCCCATGCCTGCCTCTGCCTCTTCCTCCGTGAGAACTAGAGGCGCCATGGTGGGAATCTTGTCTATCGCTGTCTCGGAATGAGACCTGAGCCTTGAATGCTTGCTCCAGAGAGGTCTGAGACGAACGGCTCAGCCTCTGTTCATGTGTCTGCAACGAACCCATGAGCTCGTCTGTCGAGAGGGTTGTCAGATCCCTCGACTCTTCGATTGCTATCACAACCGAGTCAAACTTGGCAGGCAGACTTCTGAGAATTTTCTCCATGATTCTCTGGCTCTGCACATTTTCTCCGTTCAACCGCATCTGGTTGATAATGTCCGTCGTCCGGGTGAAGAAATCACTCATGGACTCGGACTCACTCATCTGCAGATTTTCAAACTCCCTCCTGAGCATCTGCAGCTTCACCAACTTTACCTTATTGGTGCCCTAGTATGAGCTGGCCAGAATCTCCCAGGCTTGCTTCGCCTTGGTGGCTGATGCGATCCGCGGGAAGATGGACTCCTCGACCGCTTGCATGATGTAGAAGAGGGCCTTCTGGTCCTTCTTCGTGTTCTCTTTCAACAGGTCCTTGTCTGCTTGAGAGAGGGCGGCTAGTGTTCCTTGCATCTGTCGGTTCTGGGTAGCCGTTCTCGACTAACTCCCACAGCTCCTGAGATCCGAACAGGATCTTCATCTGGATGCTCCAGTAATCGTAATTCTTCTCGTTGAAGCGCGGGATCTGCAACTGCAAGTTGTTGCTGCTGGAAGCCATTCTGCTTCGGTCTCCGCGTCAAGGGATCAGTGGCTCTGATACCAATTTGAAGAAATTAAATTTTGATTTTCTTTTGCTGAAGTCTGGGAGGGAGCAAAGTGCGAACTGCGAAGGGTGAAGTAGGGAGGGCCCGAAGTCGAACTGCGCAGCCAAAGTCGGGGTGCGCTTCCAACTATTGCGAAGTCGGGTTGCGCACGGATCGAAGTGTGAAGTCGAGAAGTGTGAAGTCGGGAAGTGAGAATTCCGAAGTATGAAATCAAGAAGAGCGAAGTCCGAAGTGCGAAGTCGGGAAGACAGCTCCAGACTTAGCCAAATTTTGGTCAAAGGTGCGAAGTCGGGTTGCGTTGGTCAAAGGCAGCGAAGTCCGACTTTGCTGCGAAGTTGGGAAGACAGCTCCAGACTTAGCCAAATTTTGGCCTTGCAAATTTTTCTTGTCCGGAGGCTTGCGCGGCTACGGCGTTGGTTTGCCTGGCTTGGCAAGAACCGTACAGGAAGAGAGAAACACCGGATCTGAATGCAATGTTTCAGATCTGAGCTCTAACTTATAGAACCCGAAAGAAATCGCTCTGAGGCGATTTGTACAGAGAACAACAGACTTTAGCACATAGAGATAACTGCAAACCCTACAGATGCCTTAAACAACAGCAAACTTTATTCATATAAGACGAGGGTTACAAAAGTCCTCAACTGAGGAAAACTAACATCTGCAGACTAAAGCTGCAGGATAAACTAAGACGGAAAACAAATGTCGAGTCTGCTGCTCGGACATTAAACAGGTGAGCCACACTGCTCACTGAAATTATCTCGTCTCCTACTCTGTTGTTTCTCCAACTTTCCTCCCACTCTCTTTCCACGCTTCTTCCACACTCTTTGTCTGAAGACCCGAACTGCCTTATATAGCCACGGGGAGAGGAAGATAGGGTTTGTCCTCTGACAAGTTCTGACAGACCCTCAACTAGGGTTTCTGACCAATCGCCGAACTGGCATTAAATCGCCAAACTGGCATTAACTTCTGCGGCGATCGGATCTGTCAGACGTCACATCTGTCAGAGGGTAGGTGCGACGTCATGTCAAACTTTTGTCGGGATCCCTGACTGCGCGAGCGCAGTCCGGCTGAGGCGTGAAATCTGGGTTAATATTTCTAACAACAGGAACATTTATGTAAATTATTAAATAGTAAAGCTTGTTTTTAAAAGTAATTCACTTAATTGCATGTCTTCTATTTATCACAATCTCCACTAATTGCATCGGTCATCTATTTATTAGAACCTATAATGTGGGATTCCAAATTTGTATTATTTAATAGAGGATCATATTGCAAATGGTTCGACAACAGAATTTTAATATAACTTTCACAAAGATATTCTACATAATGGGAGGAACTTTCCTACGTGGCAATTCCGTGAACGTATAGTGCCTTCTAACATGTCATTAAAAGTTAAAATTTAGGCGTCTTTCCAATTTTTAAGCAAATTATATCTTTAAAATTTAGATTCGTATGTTCTAAATAAATCTGATTGCGTAAGACAGCTTCCAATTAAAAGAAAATATGCTGAACGGTACTGTAAAGTATGTACTATGTAGTTTATAGAAAGGAGACATTTGTTTAGTAAAACTTAGATATATTTTATTATATTGATTACCTTAAATAGATAAGTTACAGAAAACATTCATAAGTATCAGAGTACTGGTGAAAATCTGCTCACTGCGTACTTTAGCATCGGACTATGTGGGCAGCTTATAACTTATTGTAGTCTAGTTTTGCCGTGGTCTCTGGACTTCTAGACCAACTTTTAACGCCCTGCAGACACTAAAGAAATACTGTGAGTGAAGAGCTCTCGTTACGCTGCACTTCCAAAACACAAAAAGGCACGAGCTTAAAAATAAATAAATAAACAACCACAACTGATAGATTCTATGAAGTTATACAATGCGTTAATAAGGATTTCATTGCAGACATCAATAGTGAACACCCATCCATAATTAGGATTTCATTGCAAACATCAATAGTGAACACCCATCCATCGCCTGGCATTGAAGCCTAAACGTTTAATAGATATTAACATACGTACCTTATCAGCTACGCTGTAGCTAGTATGGAGGTGGAGGCGGAGATTTGTAAGAGTAGTGGTGTGCAGGTGGTGGGTAGACTGGAGATTTAGAGTGTGGAGGTGGAGAGACTGGCACTGGTTTTGGAGGGGAAGGAGTTACCACAGGAGGAGGGTGAGGTTTTGTGTATGATACTGGTGGGGATGGACTTGGCGGCTTCTCATGGTGTGGAGGAGGAGATGATTTCGGAGGAGTGAAAACTGGTGAATGAGGAGGAGTGGATGGCTTGGGTGGAGTGTAAACTGGTGAAGGTTTGTGGTGAGGAGGAAAATGTGGAGTTGGCTTTGGGGGAGAAATCTTTGGAAGAGGTGGAGGTGGGGATTTATAAATATAATGAGGGGGAGACACTGGCTTTGGAGGCGGCTTACTATGCACAGGTGGCGGCTTCTGCACAACTGGGGGCTTGGGAACTGGTGATGGTTTTGGAGGAGGTTTGGCATGAACAGGAGGTGGTTTCGCTACCACTGGAGGCTTGTGCACCGGTGGAGGAATTGTGGGAGAAGGGAAATGCGATGGAGGA
Source organism: Wollemia nobilis (assembly GCA_028583015.1). Lineage (NCBI taxonomy): Eukaryota > Viridiplantae > Streptophyta > Pinopsida > Araucariales > Araucariaceae > Wollemia > Wollemia nobilis. The sequence continues at coordinate 1,338,619 of JAQPPZ010001152.1, read as the reverse complement.
GGAGGAGACGTGTAGTAGTAAGGCTTTGGAGGAGGATTAGTGTGATATGTGGCATCAGATGGAGCTGCGGCCAAAATGCATGCCACAACCAGAAGCAGCAACATCTTGAAAATGGTGTTCATCTTTACGAAGACTATGTCGAGCCTTTCGACAATGCGATAATTAGCTTACATGATGAATGCTATTTATAGGGATTTGTAGAGTATTGAATCGGCTTGGCAGAAGTTTCTTGATACAAGAGCGCCTTGGCTAAACCTTCTGTAACGATATCTGTGGTGCGAAAGTAAGGCATTTCTATCATACAAATCGCGTGGGCCCCGTTTTATTAGAATTTATTTTAAAATGAAAGTTTTACATGAAGAAATAAAAGACGTAGCTTGCGAGAAAACGAGAGCATGAGACGATTCGAGTTTCCAACTCAAATTAAAATATGTTTAATTTCTTTTCGCTGTTAGGTATTTTAGAATCTACATTCTGGGTCAAAATTTGCTGGAAGTAACATGCACCGATTTAAATAGCTACAATCCAATGCTTGCCGACATCCTCCGGCTAAAAGTGGAAATCTTTTCTAAATTTCGCTGTACTCAACTTGTACAATTTGTTCATGTGTCACCCACTGGCGAAGTTGAAGTTGACAACTTTTTCTATTTTGTACGCTTCACATTGTTAGAAAAATTAACCCAGATTTCACGCCTGTGCCCAACTGCGCTCCGAACCTTGGGCGAAACCGGATTGCGCTCCAGACATGGGCGAAGTCAGACTGCGCTGCCGCAATCCGGGATCCCGGCAAAGGGCTGACATGACGCCGCACCTACCCTCTGACAGATGTGACGCTTGTGCGGCGATTGGTCAGAAACCCTAGTTGAGGGCTTGTCAGAACCTGTCAGAGGACAAACCCCAATCCTCCTCTTCCCGCGGCTATATAAGGCGTCTCGGGTATTTCAGATTGTAGTAGAAGGAGCAAGAAGGAGCAAGAGGCAAAGAAAAGTATCTCAGCGAGCAGTTTGACTCAGCTGATTAATGTCTGAGCAGCCGACTCGACATTTTGTCCGTTTAACTTATCTGCGGTGCGGCACTGCGGATGATTGTAATTTCCTCGGTTGAGGAACTCTGTAACCCCGTTTAATATAAATAAAGTTTGTTGTTTGTTTTCGGCATCTTTTAGGGTTTGCAGTTTGTTGCTCTCTGTTCGGCGTCTCTCTCTTCTCATACGGGTGTTGCCAAGCCAGGCAAACCCAGCGGCAGCCATGGAAGAAGAACAAGTCTAAAGCGGCTTTCCAAGTTTGCTTCCGAAGTTTGCGGCTAAGACTGGAGCAGCTCGAGTGCACGAGGAGTCCGAAGTTGGCCTCAGTCCCCTCTTCACCCTGCGTAGTTCGTTGGCTGCCCGAAGTTCGAACTTCGCCCAAATTTCGGGCGAAGTCCGTCGCAGCCGCGAAGTTCGAACTTCGCCCAAATTTCGGGCGAAGTCCGTCGCAGCCGCGAAGTGCGAACTTCGCCCAGTTTCGGGCGAAGTCCGGCTGCGGCCCCGAAGTGCGAACTTCGCCCAAGTTCGGGCGAAGTCCGTCGGCGCGGCCGAAGTTCGAACTTCGCCCTAGTTTGGGCGAAGTCCGTCGGCGCGGCCGACGTTCGCACTTCGCCCTAGTTTGGGCGAAGTCCGTCGGGGCCGTCGACTTCCGCACTGCGCTGTCTGCGCTGCGGTGTTCGGACTTCGCCGTGCAGACTTCGGCGTGGTTTAAAAAAAAAATTTAATTTAATTCTTCAAATTGGTATCAGAGCTGATAGTGCCGTGACACGGAGATAGAAGCATGGCTTCCGAGAGAAACTCGCTGCAGTTGCAGATCCCACGATTTAACGGCAAGAACTACGATTACTGGAGCATCCAGATGAAGATCATGTTCGGATCTCGGGAGCTATGGGAGTTAGTCGAGAACGGCTACCCGGAACCGGCGGATGCGGCGGCAGCGGCCGCCCTCTCTCGAGCGGACAAGGATCCGTTGAAAGAGCACAAGAAGAAGGACGAGAAGGCCCTCTTCTACATCATGCAAGCGGTTGAGGAGACCATCTTCCCGCGGATTGCATCGACCACCAAGGCCAAGCGGGCACAGGGAAACCCTGGCAAGTTCGTATTAGGGCACCGACAAAGTGAAGTTGGTGAAGCTGCAGATGCTCGGGAGACGGTTTGAGAACACGCGGATGAGCGAGTCCGAGTCGATGAGCGACTTCTTCACCCGGACGGTCGACATTATCAACCGGATGCGGTTGAATGGAGAAAATGTCCGAGCCGAGAGAATCGTGGAGAAGATTCTCGGAAGTCCGCTGCGAAGTTCGACTCGGTTGTGATAGCAATCGAAGAGTCGAGGGATCTGACAACCCTCTCGACAGACGAACTCATGGGTTCATTGCAGACCCATGAACAGAGGCTGAGCCGTTCATCTCAGACCTCTCTGGAGCAAGCATTTCGGGCTCAAGCCTCAGTCCGAGACAGCGGCAGACAAGACTCCCACCACAGCGCTTCTAGTTCTCAAGGAGGAAGAGGCAGAAGCGGGCGTGGGAGAAGTAACAAGCAAGGAGGGAGATCAAACCCTCATGACGCTGAGCCAAGTTGCAACTTTCATCGGCAAGGAGGAAGAGGCACGCGAGAAATTAGCAAGGAAGCTCTCGGCGAGAAGAAGGACATGTCAAAGGTCCAATGCTACTACTGCAGCAAGTTCGGCCATTATGCCTCACAGTGCAAGAAGAAGATGGCGAACGAGAATCAGCAGCAAGCCCATTATACGGAGGAACCCGAAAATGCGGCAGGAGGTAATGTACTGTTGACTTGCAGTATTGAAGAGGAGAGCAAGAAAAACATCTGGTATCTTGACAGTGGTTGCGGCAACCACATGGCTGGGAGCGAGAGAGATGTTCTCTCAAGCTTGGATGAAACAGTCCGGTCCGAAGTCAAGATGGGGAACAACAACAAAGTTCTGTGATGGGGAAAGGCAAGATCCTCATCCGCACCCGGCACGGTGATAGAAAAACAATTCAAGATGTTTTTTATGTGCACAGGTTGAAGCATAATCTGCTAAGTGTTGGACAGCTTGTGCGAGAGGGGCACTGTTATCTTGTTCAAAGATGGTGTCTGCTCCATCGGAGACAAAGTCCATGGACAAATTGCAACGTGTGTCCATGACGAAAAACAAAATGTTTCAGCTGCAGATTCGAATGAATCATTGATGTCTCTGAGTGCGGTTGAGAAGGATGCTACCTGGCTGTGGCATCTCAGATTCGGTCACCTGAGCTTCAGTGGCCTGAATCAAGCTGCACAAGATGCGAATGGTGAAGGGTCTACCCCTGATAGAGCAACCAAACCAAGTGTGTGAAGGTTGCCTAGTCGGCAAGCAACACAGGGATGCATTCCCTGTAGGACAGTCTTGGAGAGCATCACGGCCATTGGAGCTGGTGCACTCAGACATTTGCGGTCCGATGCAGACCACCACGTTTGCCGGCAACAAATACTTCTTGACATTCATAGATGACTTCAGTCGGAAGACTTGGATTTATGCCATCAAGCTGAAGTCAGAGGCATTTGCCAGATTCAAGGAGTTCAAGGCTCTGGTGGAGAAACAGAGCGGTTATTATGTGAAGACTCTCAGAACTGATGGAGGTGGAGAGTACATCTCCAATGAATTCCACAACTTTTGCAAGCAGCATGGAATTCGAAGGCAGTTCACTGCCAGATACACGCCACAGCAGAATGGCGTAGCTGAGAGGAAGAACCGAACCATCATGGAAATGGCGCGAAGCATGATGAAGGCGAAGGGATTGTCGCATGAATTTTGGGCAGAGGCTGTAACATGTGCAGTCTACTTGCTGAACAGATGTCCCACCAAAAGCGTGAAGGACAAAATCCCTCAGGAGGCCTGGAGCGGAGTGAAGCCAAGTGTGGCTCACTTGCGTGTGTTCGGGTGCATTGCATATGCACATGTTCCAGAATAGAAGCGGCGAAGTTGGATGATAGAGCGGAGAAATGCATTTTCACAGGGTACGGTGAGCAGGCGAAGGCATATAGGCTGTACAACCCTATGACGAAGAAGCTCATCATCAGCCGTGATGTGAAGTTTCTTGAAGATCAATCCTGGAACGGGAAGTCAGAGACTGGCCAGTTAAAGCCAGCGAAGTTCAGTCTGTTGACTTGGAAGAAGGAAGTGTGCAGCCACCAGCAACTTCCAGCATCAACAGCGATGCTAGCAATAGCACAGCCACTCCATCACGGTCGCCTCCACTTGTAAGCAGAATTCAAAACACGAGGACACCTGCGAAGACTCGGAGCTTGCAAGACATTTACGAGGCAACCCGAACCCACATAGATGAAGAGCACTCTGACTTTGCATTCTTTACTGAAGTTGATCCAGTAGAGTTCGAAGATGCAAGTCAGAATCAGAAGTGGGTGCAGGCGATGGATGAGGAGATAGCAGCCATTGAAAAAAATGAAACATGGCAGCTGACAGATCTTCCAGCAGGGAAGAAGACCATTGGGGTCAAGTGGGTGTATAAGACAAAGTTCAACGCCCAAGGAGACGTTGACAAGCATAAAGCCAGATTGGTGGCGAAGGGTTACAAGCAGAAGTCAGGCATCGATTACCATGAGGTATATGCACCTGTAGCCCGACTTGACACAGTCAGGATGATCCTGGCACTCGCAGCCCAACAAGGTTGGAAGATGTACCAGATGGATGTCAAGTCGGCCTTCCTCAGCGGAGTGTTGGAGGAAGAGGTCTACATTGACCAGCCACCAGGTTACGAAATTGAAGGCCAGGAGGGCAAAGTCCTGAAGCTAAAAAAGGCCCTGTACGGTTTGAAGCAGGCGCCCCGAGCTTGGTACAGTCGGATTGACAGCTATTTTCAGGAGAATGGGTTTCAGAAATGCCCATATGAGCACACCTTGTACATGAAGACAAATGCAGCAGGTGAGCTCATTATCGTCTGCTTGTATGTGGACGATCTGATTTATACTGGCAACAACAATGTTCTGTTCGACCAGTTCAGAACAGCCATGAAGAAGGAGTTCGAGATGACGGACTTAGGGCTGATGAAGTATTTTCTCGGCATTGAAGTTGACCAATCGGCGAGATGGCATCTTCATTTCTCGGGGCAAGTATGCGAAGGATGTCTGAAGCGCTTCAAGATGGAGGACGATAAACTCTGCCATCACACCTGCGACCACGGGTTTGAAGGCGAGCAAGTTGGATACGAGGGAGGAATGTCGACCCAGCCTTGTTCAAGAGGCTAGTTGGCGAGTCGATGTATTTGGTCGCAACTCGGCCGAATCGATGTTCGGAGTCAGTCTGATCAGCCGTTTCATGGAGACTCCGAAGGACACGCATCGGCAAGCAGGCAAGAGGATCTTGCGCTATGTCAACGGGACACGAAACCATGGCCTATTTTACGCCAGACAAGACCAGTTGGAGCTAGTGGGCTTCACGGACAGTGACTGGGCTGGCAGTACCGACGATCGAAAGAGCACCTCCGGGTATGCTTTCCATCTCGGATCGGGGCAGTATCATGGGCGTCCAAGAAACAACCCATCGTTGCGTTGTCCACAACCGAAGCAGAATATGTCGCCGCCACGTCAGCCGCATGCCAGGCAGTTTGGCTGCGAAGAGTTCTGAGTGAACTGAACTTTCCTCCGGATGGTGCGACAACAATTTTCTGTGATAACAATTCGGCCATTGCACTCTCAAAGGATCCTGTGTTCCATGGCCGGACGAAGCACATAGACATCCGGTATCATTTCATCAGAGAGCTGGTGAAATTTGGCGAAGTACAACTGCAGTTTTGCAGGTCCAAGGAGCAGTGGTGACATCTTCACGAAGCCTTTGAAGGAGGAAGACTTCGGCGGTTGCGAGAGCGACTTGGAGTCAAGCGCTCGTGAAATCGGGGCTTAAAGGAGGGTGTTAGAAAAATTAACCCAGATTTCACGCATGTGCCCAACTGCGATCCGAACCTTGGGCGAAACCGGATTGCGCTCCAGACATGGGCGAAGTCGGACTGCGTTGCCGCGATCCGGGATCCCGACAAAGGGCGACATGACGCCGCACCTACCCTCTGACTGATGTGACGCTAGTGCGGCGATTGGTCGAAAACCCTAGTTGAGGGCCTGTCAGAACCTGTCAGAGGACAAACCCTAATCCTCCTCTTCTGCGGCTATATAAGGCGTCTCGGGTATTTCGATGAGAAGTAAGAAGAAAGAAGGAGCAAAAAGGAGCGAGAGGCAAAGAAAAGTATCTCGGCGAGCGGTTTGACTCGGTGATTAATGTCCGAGCGACCGACTCGACATTTTGTCTGTTTAGCTTATCTGCAGTGCAGCCTGTAGATGATTGTAATTTCCTCGGTTGAGGAACTCTGTAACCCCCGTTTAATATAAATAAAGTTTGTTGTTTGTTTTCGGCATCTTTTAGGGTTTGCAGTTTGTTGCTCTCTATTTCGGCGTCTCTCTCTTCTCATACAGGTGTTGCCAAGCCAGGCAAACCCAGCGGCAGCCGCGGAAGAAGAACAAGTCTAAAGCGGCTTTCCAAGTTTGCTTCCGAAGTTCGCGGCTAAGACTGGAGCAGCTCGAGTGCACGAGGAGTCCGAAGTTGGCCTCAGTCCCCTCTTCACCCTGCATAGTTCGTTGGCTGCCCGAAGTTCGAACTTCGCCCAAATTTCGGGCGAAGTCCGTCGCAGCCGCGAAGTTCGAACTTCGCCCAAATTTCGGGCGAAGTCCGTCGCAGCCGCGAAGTGCGAACTTCGCCCAGTTTCGGGCGAAGTCCGGCTGCGGCCCCGAAGTGCGAACTTCGCCCAAGTTCGGGCGAAGTCCGTCGGCGCGGCCGAAGTTCGAACTTCGCCCTAGTTCGGGCGAAGTCCGTCGGCGCGGCCGACGTTCGCACTTCGCCCTAGTTTGGGCGAAGTCCGTCGGGCCCCCGACTTCCGCACTGCGCTGTCTGCGCTGCGGCGTTCGGACTTCGGCGACAGACAGACTTCGGCGTGGTTTAAAAAAAAAAAATTAAATTTAATTCTTCACACATGCCATCCTTGTGGAGAAAATCCGCAGCATTTGGTATTTGCACAATAGCCTGAATAATTTAATATGAAAATCTTATGACGACTTTGTTGCTTCCCAACGGTCTTAAAATTCTTTGTTAGGGCTTTGATATGTTTTTAGTCAATCATAAATTCATGTGTTTAATCTCCTTTCCCAATCACATTCCGCCCCAAGTCCATTGGTTTTGTAGGAATTTGATACGTAACATCCTTTGAAAATAAGATTGTACTTCGCTTTTAAGGAAGCAAATGTTAGATCAGGATAATTAAGAATTATCAACAGCTCTTACGTGGCGATGGACACCTGATTTGTAATATATCCAATCTTTGACAAGTATATTCCAGGTTTTTTTTATTTTTTTTAATTTAGACGGGTACAACATGCAGACATGCTTTAAAATACAAAGAGTGAGACTAAAAACATGATGAGTAATAATATCTACTACGCTGTCGGTGTGATTGCGAGCCAAATATTGAATATGGCGAAGTAGTTTATTAAATACTTGAATGCGTATCCTTCACAACTCCTCACTGAGAGATGCGAAAAGATTAATCAACACAGATTTACCGATTTGAGTGGGAAAACAAAAAAAATGAAGTGTCAAACGCCGGAATCTTTCAAAACTTTTGACCTATAATTTCTGTATCCACTACAGAAATATGACTATATCCATTGAATGGCATCCCTCAGGATTTAATAACGAAAAAGCATATGATCAAAACCCTGACAATGAAATTTACGGCTGTAGGAAGCGACAAATTTGTTGAAAGATTCCAGCATTTGATGAAATTTCTTTATTTGAGAGTAGTCCGGTTTGTTAAACAAAATTCTGCTTATAACAACGATTGTGTTACCTTTCTCACTTCTGAGTGAGTGGAGTTTTCATAAGTTTTTTATTTTTTAAATAAAAATTGGTATAATTTTATATAAACCAATAATTATATTCTTAGAAAGATTAAAAGTAGAGGTTTAAAGTTATCTATACAATTAAAACCAACCCTTAAAAAAATATATACATGCATCAAAAATAAACTAAAATAAAATTTCTAATTAAAAAATAATATAATTTAAAAATAAAAGTTTTTAAAATTTAACAAAAATAAATATATGCATCAAAAATAAACTAAAATAAAATAAAGTTTTTAATTAAAAAATAATATAATTTAAAAATAAAAGTTTTTAAAATTTAACAAAAATATATATGTATGGTTCTAGTATAATAAAGTTATACACTATACAAGATTCTAATATTATTAATTAATGCATCGGGTGAAATACATGATTAACAAACCGTCCACGCTTTTGACTTAACTTCTCCTATTGATTTCTAACTAATGCCACGTCACCACTTTGGCAAACAACAAAACTTCTATCTCTTAACTAGGCAACAACTACATTGACACCTCAAGATAAAGTCCAGCTACCTCCAGTTTGGTACAACTATAGTATCCTTATATATCTCTGTAAAAAACATTCACCTTACTTGATATGCTCGTTGTTTTTAGACAATAGATGATTTTTATCGAGACAAGGCTTATCTAACATGTGCAGTAGAGTTTTGCATTTGAAATTAGACATGCAAGTCACATGGTGGTGGAAATCGAACAAATAATGTCGGCAACTTTCTTAAAACTTTTATTTCCAGACCTTATCGAAACACATTTCAACCCAAAACCTGCTACATATTCAGACGGTATGATCACAAGTACCTACTACAAAAACCCGCATGTTATTACTCAATGGACGATTATTGTGAATAAATAAATGTGAATCTTGGCGGTGATAAAGGCCACGTACGGTGGGGTAAGCCTCACATCAACTTTAGTTGTTGCGAAAAGAAAAAAGAAGCCGTCGAAGTTGAAGTCGAAGTGCCGACAAATATCAAACAAAGAGATTCGTCATAGTTTGTTCTTTTGGTTGAAAACAGAAGAGTATATATATATATAAATGAGAATGGTTTTACGATTTTACCGTGCCATGTATGTAGACGTTATTTATTTATTTTTAATAAAGATTTTGGTTAGTGTGATGATTGTTAAGTTTTAGTATTCTTATTTTTATCATAATTTTTTATAAGGGTGAAAGTTAAACTTTTTAAATAAAGGGCCAAACACAGTCATCACACTCCCACCTCCTCACACTAGCTCATACCGCAGTTTTGGGCCTTGGACCTCTCGAAAAAAAAAGCTAAAACCATAACTGTAAAAATTATTTATGATATATTTTAGTGATTTGATATAATTGCAAAACATAATTTAATTATTATTATTATAAATATTAATGTTGAATTGAAGTTAAGAACTTTGAACTAGTTTTGATTAAGATTTTAAATTGAATTTTAAGTCAAAGGATGTTTCTTTTATATGAGTACCACCCTACTTCATTACCAAGTCCCATGGTAACGTTGACTTAATCTTAGACCTATCAATTATAATGTTTTAAAATCACAAAATCATTTTTTTTTAGACAAAGAGGTATCAAGGGTTATAATTATTGGTTTATTTGATATGAATTTTATAAACATACAAGTATTCCAGTATAATTTTCACTCTCAACATCTAAGGTTGAAGGGTTTGATCTGTTGGTCAAAACACTCCTTTGGTAGGATGGAGACCATAGTTTGAATTCTCCTGGCCTCATAGAACTAAATGACATGTTGCGCCAACAACGTCAACAACATTAAAAAGTTTACCCGTTACTATTGGAGGTTATAGGGGTAGCAAGGAGTAGGATTTGAACCCATGAAGAGGTGATGAAAATGTAACAAGTTACTAATTCCTCTAGTATGAGATGTAAGATTACCAAAATTTAATTGTTATGAAGTTAATTTTACTTTCTTAACTTGAAAGTCAACAAGTAATTAATTTAAGGATCCTTGGCAACCAGAAGATAATTGATTTTTTTGTTATTATAGGCATCATATTAATTTTCTATGTATTATTAGTGATAGTTCCATAGTTAAATCAAACATTAACTCTAATAGTTTTATACATACTATTTAACTTTTAACTATTGAGTGTCAACAATCTTTAGACTTATATTAAAGCATAATTTAACAGTACTTGAATAATTATGATGCCACTTTGTTCTCACTATCATATTTCTTTAAGGAGGATTGTTCTTCATTATTACTTAATTATAGTAAAGAATATAGATGGCAAATACAAAACTATTACTTGGCAAGATTTGAACCCCACAATCTATCTTGAAAGTTGATATATTTAACCAGTTGAATTCTTACCATTTTTTTTAACCATTTAAATGTCACTTATATATTAAATATTAAAATTTTATAAATATCATTAAATATGCATATTATATTCAATTGTATTCTTAGTTTTATTTAAAAAATAAATTCTAATTTAAAAGTATCTTGATAGATTTGATAACATATTAAAACCATACAAAACCTAATGAATGTAAAGTCCATGCATTCCCAATTTTAAGAAATCAAATTTGATGGTAACATAATATTAGCTTTAGATTGTAACCTTTGAAGCTAATTAATGAATACTCTTTATCTAGTTTATAATTATGTCTTCCAATTGAGTTCCACTCATTCAACTTAAGCCATGCAAATAAGTTAAACATTATAGGGAGTAATATTTTTTCTTCATCTATTTTTGTGTTAAGGAATACTATAAATAAATATATAAATATTAGACGTCATCATGTTGATAAAAAATGAGTTAAGCCATGTTAAGCTCAATTTTAAAATTAAAAAATGCCTAATTCTCCTTTCCATGGTTAGAGGAAGTAGAAAGTTTAGTTGAAGTTGAAAAAAAAATGTTGTTTGTCTAAATCAATTAATGATTAAGATTTACTTTAATATTTTCCATTGGTAATATCTACTTTATTTTGTAACAATAATTTATTTTCATTTAGACGATTTATTATAAATTTTGTGGTTGCACTTGTATTTTAAGAAGGAAACTAGCAATCCAAATTTGGTAAAGCGGACTATGGTAGTGCGATGTTTTGGAAATATTACTCTATTAAGATACAAGGCATAGATAGTAGAGGTGAATTTTTGGCATTGTGAAGGTTGTTATAGGAAAATATCAATAAAGATGCTAAATTTTGGAGTAATTGTATTCATACAAAAATTTGAAAAGATCCAAAAAATGAAAATCAAGAATTCATACATTTTATGTAAAATGATGTAGGTTTCTAGCTATAGCATCTCAATTGAGATGAGAAGTGTATCTATTTATAAAATATCAAGCTTTAAAGAAGATAGATGTAATTTTTTAAGGGTGGGGGACCTGAGTACAACCCCTTATTATCCAACAAAAAAAATACCTAAGAGGTCGTTACTTTTGTGCTAGTATAACAATTTAGCTTCCATGTAAACTAATCATAGTAATGCAATGACATAATTACTCACAATGGTCCAATACTTTTACAATCATATACTAAGCTTACAAATCATATAAAAGTAAATATATTTTAATGAATTTTCTAGCATTTTTCATTGGAAAAGCAACCATAATATAATATTTTCATTTAAAACTCAATATTCTAGAAGAAAATAGATGTTTATTAAATCTCTCTATGTATATACATATGTATATGTATATGCATATACATATATGTGTGTGTATATATATATGTGTGTGTGTGTGTGTATCCAAAAGGATATTTAGATGACTAGAATCATAAGTAATAATTTGTAGGCTTGTTTGGCCCCTAATAATCATAGAAAATTTAGATCCATTGAGGAAAAAATTTCGATGGTGTTTCTACTACATTGTGGTTCTTTTCCTCTAAAACCATCAAAGCCAAGATTTTGATAGTTTGACTACCTATCACCACCTATTCCATTGTTAATATTATCCAATCAATAAAATTCCTAGTATTATCATATGATTGACTAGAAAATTATCAATAATATATTTTTTATTGGTAGTTGCATGCTATCTAACTCCAATCATATTCTAGTTAACTCCATGCAACTCATAATTAGGCCTAATCAGTCCAATGCAACTACACACAAATTACCTTACTTCATTTACCGAGAAATCCTTTGTTGATCGCCTAAGGAGGCTTGGTTTATCTATAAAACTACTTATTGGGGAGGTCTTTGAGAAGCAATCCTCAATGCTCTATCGTAATACAAGAATATATCTAAAATATTATCTCCTACATTGATGTTCTATTAAAATTATACTAGGAATAAGATCTCTCAAAGGTTCTCTAGATAAAAATTCCTCCTCTACAATTATTCATCAAGCATTTGATCATCAATAAAGGGGCACCATCAAGATCACTTGGAAAGCATAACTTATAGTAATCTTCATAGTAAAAGGAAAAATCAAGAGCTTAGGTTTTGTCTATCTTTCTCATTCATTTTATGTTTAACATTCTTTAATAGTGTTCTTATTTTATCAACATTTCATTCTTTTACATTCATATGTGTTTGATAGTCTATTTCAATTTATTATTATTTTAATCATTTATCTTAAAAGGAAATAGATGCTTGATCCTTTCAAGGAAGAATAATAATATTTATTGAAATCAAACAAACCCCTCTACATTGATCACCCATTTTCTCTCTTTTCATTTGTATGTTTTTGTTTTATATAGGTACAATCAAAAGCACCACAAGGGAGTGATAATGTCATCCATTTTTATCTTATGCTTCTACCCACACTTTTGCATGGTGCTTCTCCTTAAACTCAAAATTACGTACAAAATTTGTAGACTTTCATCAATTTAGGTCTCAGGTTCTTAAATATACTCAATGAAGATTGTTCTATGAATTTTGATTGTTCTAAGGGAAACATTACTAAGGGAGTGATAATTACTAAGATTTTCATAAGGGCTTGGGGCTGGTATACTTTATCCCTCTTCCCTATTACTAGTATATCATAAGGGCTTAAGCCTAGCCACACCTTCAAGATCAAAATGTTTGACATTGTCAAGGTGATATATGTACATTTTACTAAGGAAAATATATCAAAGAAAGAGTAAAAAAGACTCAATAGAAATACTTATAAGACTTCCATGATATTTCATTCATAAATTTATGGGAAGGGGGATAAAGTATACTTTTTCACGACTATAAAGATGGATCTGTCAAAGATAGTGTTGGATCATACCGGCTTAATTGCTAGAGTGTTGCAACTAGACCTAGACAAGTGAGATTCATACTAGATGGTTTAATTAACAAATCAATTCATATTGGGTGTGACCATGAAAAACAATATATGACTAAACAACTTATGCAATAGATGACTTAGGAGTAGAGCAAGCTAATAAGATACATAGAAAATAAATATGATCAAATAAAGAATTTGGAAGCCTCAAGTCCCCCCTCAAAAAAGAGATTGACTTAAAGTTGATGTAAGAGATCTAGGTAGCCAAAACATTATGGGATCATATTAAGGAGGAAACAAAGAATGCATTTTAATTCTTCATGATAACATCCTTTGTAGGAGAAATTTTGAAAATAACTAAATAACATAACTTTCTACAAGGTTTGAAAACCAAGAATTCTTGAAACTCCTTGCATTGATGACCCAAATATAGGTACAACAACACAAGACAAACCATATATGATGAAAAGTATCAAGAAGATCCTAGACATGTAGAGAAACCTATAAAATGGTAAAGATAATATTGCATCTCTTAGAACCTAAGTTCATGAAATAGAAGAAGAAATTTCAAGGATTGATTGTTGGTAGAATGACATACATATTTGATGATAGGAAATGCATCCTAGATGATGATGTCATCTCCACCATGATTGATGAAGAAAATAACCATGCCAAATTTGAACATGATTTTATTTGGATTCTTGTATGTTGATAATTCGTATGGTATCCTTCCTATGGTGTAATAGTTATATTTTATTTAATCTCTCACACTCTAAAATTTATGCATTTATATTCCATAATTTAATTTCCACATTCATTTTTGTGTGTGCATTTCCCATTTTATGCAAATTTATTAGTTTAGATTAGAAGCCCCAACGAGGAAAGAGAGGCCTAAATCTGGAGGATTTCAAGGAAAGCCTAAGACAAACCCATCTAATCTTGTTGAAACTCAAATTTAAGGACCCATCGTAAAAATTATAATAAACATCTCTATCCCTTAATTAAATCTAGAGGTCGAGGGAAGCCTATGACAAACCTACCATTTTTAAACTCAAATTTGAAAACCCAACACTTAAAATAAAAATATTTTTAAAAATCCATTTTCCTCAACCAATAATATGATAAAAGTCTTCTAAATTAATAAATATAATCTATTACCTTAGTTATCAAATTCGTCGATTTTTTATATGAAATTAGAAAATCGTCGAATTTGAAACCTATCGAATAAATTTTCCGAACAAATCCTAAATTCGGGTGAAAAAAAAGCATTATAAACACTAAAATTAAATTTTAGCTATTGAAAAAAAAAATGAGAAAGCGATCAAAAACCCTAAAATCAAATTTTAGCTATTGAAAAAATATAGAAAAAGTGCTATAAACACAATAGCTATGAACAAACCCTCCTGCAATCTCCCTCTTGCAACATGCAATTTGGAAGCTAAATTTTTTTCATATACTATCTAAAGCAACCATTTTCAATCTATTCTCATGGGGATGTTGTTTTCTTTATTTATTTATCATCCTATGAGAGAATGGATAGCTACTTCAAAATAAAAGGAAAAAAAAAACATTGCTCTTAACCCTAAAATAAAATTAAAAAAATATTGCTCTTTAACCATAAAATAAAAGGAAAAAAACATTGCTTTTAACCCTAGCTTCTAAGGAAACCTAAAATTAAACTTTTCTAATTTTAAAACTTGAATAATATAAACTATTGTATGCATGATAACAATTTTTTTATTATAATTGATAGAAAACTTAAAATGTATATTTCAAAAAAATTATTGATTTAACCTTTAAGAATCTTCTCATGTGTATATTTACATAAAGTTATAAAAATGTTTATATTTTAAAAAATGTTTAAAAATAATATTAAAAACAACTATTTTAATTTTATATATTTGTTTTTTAAATTTGATATATATATATATATATATATATATATATATCGAATTTTATTAAAAAAATTTAAACATGTCTAATTTCTTTGAATTTTTTAAGTATCGAAATCGAACTCGAACTAAAATAAAATATTAATATTATAAAAATTATATAACACATTTCAATGGAAAATAAAAAACTATGTTTTCCGAAGAGTAATACACGAGCATTTATGTAAAATATTAAATAGTAAAGCTTGTTTTTAAAAGTAATTCACATAATTGCATGTCTTCTATTTATCACAATCTCCACTAATTGCATCAGTCTTCTATTTATTAGAACCTAATTGCATGTCTTCTATTTATCACAATCTCCACTAATTGCATCAGTCTTCTATTTATTAGAACCTACAATGCGGGATTCCAAATTTGTATTATTCAATAGAGGATCATATCGCAAATGGTTTGGCAACATAATTTTAATATAACTTCCACACAGATATTCTACAGAATGGCATAAATTTTCCTACGTGGCAATTCCGTGAACATATAGTGCCTTCTACCATGTCATCATTAGTTTGAAAGGTTAAAATTTAGGCGTCTTTCCAAATTTTAAACAAAATATATCTTTGAAATTTAGATTCGAATCTTCTAAACAAAACTGGTTGCGTAAGACAGCTTCCAATTAGAAGGAAATATGCTGAAAGGTATTGTAAAGTTTGTACCATGTAGTTTATAGAAAGGAGACATTTGCTTAGTAAAACCTGAGATATAATTTATTATATTGAATACCCTAAATTGATCAATAGATCAGTTACAGAAAACATTCACAAGTATCAAAGTACTGGCGAAAATCTGCTCACTGTGTACTTTAGCATAGGACTATGTGGGCAGCTTATAACTTATTGTAGTCTAGTTTTTCCGTGGTCTTCTAGACCAAATATTAACGCCCTGCAGACACTAAAGAAAGACTGTGAGTGAAGAGCTCTCGTTACGCTGCACTTCCAACACACAAAAAGGCACGAGCTTAAAAATAAATAGATAAACAACCACAACTGATAGATTCGATGAAGTTATACAATGCCACAATAAGGATTTCATTGCAGACATTAATAGTGAACACCCATCCATCGCCTGGCATTGAAGCCTAAATGTTCAATAGATAAAACCATACGTACCTTATCAGTTACGCTTTAGCTAGTATGGAGGTGGAGGTGGAGGCGGAGACTTGTAAGAGTAGTGGTGTGCAGGTGGTGGGTAGACTGGAGATTTTGAGTGTGGAGGTGGGTACTCAACTTGTACAATTTGTTCATGTGTCACCCACCGTTGAAAGGTTTTCATGCTTTTGCTTATCCACTGGTGAAAGGTTTTGTTCATGTGTCACCCACTGGTGAAGTTGAAGTTGACAACCTTTTCTATTTTGTGCGCTTCACGTGCCATCCTTGTGGACAAAATCCGCAGCATTTGGTATTTAATATGAAAATCTTATGACGACTTTGTCGCTTCCCAACAAGTCTTAAAATTCTTTGTTAGGGCTTTGATATTTTTTAAATCAATCATAAATTCTGTGTTGAATCTCCTTTCCCAGTCACATTCTCCCCCAAGTCCATTCGTTTTGTAGGAATTTGATACGTAACATCCTTTGAAAATAAGATTGTACTTCGCTTTTAAGGACCCTATTGTTGGATAGGATAATTAAGAATTATCAACAGCTCCTACGTGGCGATGGACACTGATTTGTAAAATACCCAATTTATGCCAAGTATATTCCAGTTTTTTTTTTATTATTTATTTAGACTGGTACAACAGGCAGACATGCTTTAAAATACGAAGATTGAGACTAAAAACATGATGGGTAATGATATCTACTACGCTGTCGGTGTGATTGCGAGCCAAATATTGAATATGACGAAGTAGTTTATTAAATACTTGAATGCGTATCCTTCACGACTCCTCACTGGGAGATGCGAAAAGATTAATCAACTCAGATTTACCGATTTGACATATAATTTATGTATCCACTACAGAAATATGACTACATCCATTGAATGACATGCCTCAGAATTTAATAACGAAAAAGCATATGATCAACACCCACCCTGACAATGAAATTTAAGACTGTAGGAAGCGACAAATTCGTTGAAAGACTCCAGCATTTGATGAAATTTGTTGATTTGAGAGTAGTCCGGGTTGTTAAACAAAATTCTGCTTATAACAACGATTGTATTATCTTTCTCACTTCGGAGTGAGTGGAGTTTTCTTAAGTTTTTTATTTTTTTAAATAAAAATTGATATAATTTTATTGAAATTAATAATTATATTTAATAAAATAAAAAAATAATTTTAAAAAGAGTTAAAAATTTATACATTCAAAACCTGATCCAATTTTTAAAAAATTAATATATAATATAAATTAAATATAAAAAAATAAACTAAAAAAAAATTATAAATAAAAGTTTTTAAATAAAATAAATTAAAGTAAAAAAAATTATAAATAAAAGTTTTTAAAATTTAACAAGTAAAATTCTATTAATAAGGTTATATTTAATGCATCGGATATAATACATGCTTAACAAACCCTCCACGCTTTTGACTTAACTTCTAATACCACGTTACCACTTTGGCAAACAACAAATAGCAACTCCTCTCTCTTAAATAGGCAACAACTACATTGACACCTCAAGATAAAGTCCAGCTACCTCCAGTTTGGTACAACTATAGTATCCTTATATATCTCTGTAAAAAACATTCACTCTTAATTGATGTGCTCGTTGTTTTCAGACAATATATGATTTTTATCGAGACAAGGCTTAGCTAACATGTGCAGTGGAGTTTTGCATTTGAAATTAGACATGCTGGTCACATGGTGGTGGAAATCGAACAAATAATGTCGGCAACTATCTTAAAACTTTAATTTCCAGACCTTATCGAATCACATTTCAACCCAAAACCTACTACATATTCAGACGATATGATCACAAGTACCTACTACAAAAACCCACATGTTATTGCTCAATGCACGATTGTTGTGAATAAATAATGTGAATCATGGCGGTGATAAAGGCCAGGTACAGTGGGGTAGCCCTGACATCAACTTTAGTTGTTGCGAAAAGAAAAAAAGAAGCCGTTGAAGTCCAAGTCCATCAACTTTAGTTGTTGCGAAAAGAAAAAAGAGAAGCCGTTGAAGTCGAAGTCCAAGTGCCGACAAATATCAAAGCAAAGAGATTAGTCATAATTTGTTTTTTGGTTGAAGACAGAAGAGTATATATATATATAAGAATGATTTTACCATCCTATGTAGACATTATTTACAACATTGATGTACGTTGATCTATGGTGCATCTACATTACACATTAAACATATAATTAGACCATTAGATAAATTTAGATAATTTTTTCATAATCATAAACATAGTTATAAAGGGATATATCTTTGTGATTTAATATGATTGTAAAACATTATTTAAGTTTTATTCTTATGTTGAATTAAAGTTAAGAACTTTAAACTAGTTTTGATTAAAATTTTAAATTGATTTTGAAGTCAAAAGATGTTTCTTTAGTATAACAGCACTTCATTACCAGATTCCATGGTAACATTGACTTAATCTTAGACCTATCAATTATAATGTTTTAAAATCACAAAACAAGTCTTTTTTTTAGACGAGGTATCAAGGGTTATAATTATTGGTTTATCTAATATGGATTTTACAAACATACAAGTATAAAAAATATATTTTTCACTCTCAACATCTAAGGTTAAAGGGTCTAACCCGCTGGTCAAAGCTCTCTCTTGGTAGGGTGGAGACCACGGTTTGAATCCTTCGGGCCTCATAGAACCAGAGGGTGTGTTGCACCCGCGTCGTTGGTAACGTTAGAAAGTTTACCCATCATAATTAGAGGTTATAGTGGTAGCAAGAAGCAAGATAACGTTAGAAAGTTTACCCATCACAATAGAGGTTATAATGGTAGCAAGAAGCAAGATTCGAACCCACAAAGAGACGATGAAAATGTTACCAATTTCTCTAGTATAGGAAAAGACATCTATCATGATATGTAAGATTATCAAAATTTAATTGTTATGAAGTTAATTCTC
The DNA here is from genome assembly GCA_028583015.1 of Wollemia nobilis. NCBI lineage: Eukaryota > Viridiplantae > Streptophyta > Pinopsida > Araucariales > Araucariaceae > Wollemia > Wollemia nobilis. The sequence goes on along the minus strand of JAQPPZ010001152.1, from coordinate 1,319,485 downwards.
CTTTCTTAGCTTGAATTTCAACAAGTAATTAATTTAAAGATCCTTGGTAACCAAAACATAATTTATGTTCTCGTTCTTGTAGACATCACATTCATTTTCTATTTGTTAGTAGTGATAGTTCCACAGTAAAATCAAACATTAACTCTAATAGTTTTATACTCACTATTTAATTATTGAGTGTCAACATTCTTTAAAATTAAATTGAAGCATAGAAACACCTATAAATTAGCAGTACTTGAATAATTATGGTGCCTCTTTGTTCTCACTATCATATTTATTTAAGGAGGATTGTTATTCATTATTACTTAATTATAGTAAATAATATACTTGGTAAGATTTGAACCCCATAATCTATCTTGAAATTTGATGTATTTAACCAGTTGTTACCATTTATTTAACCATTTAAATGATATTTATATATTAAATATTAAAAATTTATAAATATCATTAAACATGCATATTATATTCAATTTTATTCTTAGTTTAATTTTAAGATGAGCACAAAATCTACAAAGAATTACTGAAGCATAACTCCATAAAAAATAGTTACCCAATGTCCTACTATTTGGTATTGATAGAATGGTCTATAAATAGTTTATTGTCGGGTTGAAGTCAATAATAAGGGTTAAATTCAAATTATGAGAAACCAACTAGCATTCAATAAGCATACAAGGTGAGGGCATTTTTCGTAGGATTTCCCAAACTGTTGAACTTTTTTTGGCCATATTTCAATCATCCGGACTCGGATTGAGCTAAAATTTTGAGGGTAGATGTTTGAAAAACCCTAGAACATCTCCACAAAGTTTTAGATCAGTTGGAGCAAAAAAAATCCTAGAGCATCCCTATGTGTGAACGAGATTTTTGGCAAGTGAATGTGCAAGGGTTTCATCTGGGTTGATTGCAAGCAGCTCTAGAGGTTGGTTTTCAATATCTTTGGGCCCTAGTGACTAATATTTTTGTGGTTTCTGCTCAAGATTTTAGCAGGATATGTTGCAAGGGATCCAATATGGGCTAGAAATATATCTTTCAATAGATCTTCATGCTGGGAACTTGATTGAGAATGACTTTTAATTTTCTACATAAAATAAAAGTAAAAATCATACATTTCCATGATGTCTAGGGCATGTATTAAAGAGATCATGAAATAAATTTCAAGGAGCTAATAAAAAAATGGCTCATATATCAAGTGAATATGGTGCTAAGGTGCACCCATAAAATAAATCCACTATGGAAACCCCTGTAAAGGGTAAGAATTTCCAAGACTCAACCCCAAAAATGAATTTTAGGGATGCCCTTCATAGTGGACAACCTCGGTATAATACTAATATTATTATTAGGGCTTCCTGTAAACCTCTAAGAATGCCTAAGATGGATCCTAGGAAAACAAAGTCACGATGTCTTAAAGCAGCTGATGGTACTCCTATTGTTAAGTTTAATATGGGTAACATTTAGACTAGTATTGAAGATCTAGAAAAAGAGGACTAATTTGTCATTTCATGGGTTTTCATCCGAACCTATATGCTTTCAAACTATGGGATATAAAAAGCTGAAAAACTAAAGGTGAGTTGCAAATATCTATTTATCCAAATGGTTATTTTCTTATTTTATTTTCTAATAATGAATATAGAGAGAAAATATATCAAGAGGATCCCTGGTTTTTTGGAAGGGCAGGGTTTTTCATGAAGCCCTGGCATACTAAATTCAAAGTTGAAGAAGAGATGCCTTCTATAGGTCTCGTGTGGGTTGGACTCTTTCGCATCCCAATTGAATTTTGGAATATGACTGTTTTTCTTAGATTGGAAACTCTTTAGGAAATTTTATGATGACTTTTGATTGTACTAAAAAAATTGAACATATTATTTATTCTAAGATTTGTGTTTTAATGGATTTTGACAAACCCCTACCTAAAAATATCACATTACAATTTGGTGAGGACACTTGGGAGCAAGTAGTGGACTATGAGAACATTCCTTTTCATTATAGAATTTACCATGAATATGGTCATTTAGATAGTGTTTACCCAAATAAAATTCTAGATCAAAAGAAAGAAGATATAAACTCAGTAGATTTCCAAATGCCTAAGACTAAGAACACTCTGAAAAAACTAGTTATGAAGGATCAATCTAAGTTATCTTCTAATATGTTTGAAATTATTTACACAAATGATGTCCCAAGTGAGGAAGAGGAAATAATGGAAATAGAGATCTTAGAAACACAATTTAAATATGAAGGGAAGAAATCAGAGATAAACCAACAAATCAAAGGTTTTCAATAGAAAAAAAAGGGAGAAAATATACAAATAAAAACAATATTTTAAATGTTAAAACTTTAAATAATATAGGTTCTAATATAGACTATGTTGAACCTTCTGGTAACACTTTGGCTGTGTACATGCATTATTCAATGTTAGAAGCCATATCAGATTCAATTGGAGTAAGTCAAGAAACAGGGGAAAAAAATTGAAGATGTATTCTAATCAAAAGGCAGATCGTAAAACCAATCAACCTCATAGGGCAAAATAAGGTGAAAATCTTGTGGAGGAAGGTAATATTAATACCCTTTCTAACTTTTTTAGCCCTAGTATTAATGAAGAACATCACTTGGAATATTAGAGGCCTCAAAGGGAGTCTTTCCAAACAAAATATTGGATAAATTAATATATAAGAAGACCTCCCTTATGATCACTTATTTAGGTATTCCCATCAATATTCAAAGACAGAAAAAAGAGATTGGAATTGATTGTTGGAAAAAGTCCAGAAGAAAATTAGAAAGTAGACCAATAGGTGGCTTTCTTATGGGGGTAGAATCATATTGGTAAAATCAGTTCTTCAAGCTATTCCTATTTATGTTTCTACCATGTTGAATTTCCCAAAGGCCGTTCTTCGAGAACTTGATAAAATCAGTCATCGATTCCTTTGGAGTGGTACTAAGGAGAAAAGAAAATGGGCCTTGGTGAAATGGGACACTTTATGTCTTCCTAAGAATGAAGGGGGATTAGAATTATGACCTACTATTAATAACAACAAATATTTAGTTGCTAAATTATATTGGAGGATTTTGCATAACCCCAATGCTCTTTGGGCCAATAATATCCATGCTAAATATACTGAGAACAAAAGTCATGAAGACCTTGTTTGCTATCAATTGCCTACCAAATGTTCTCCCATTTTAGCAGTTCTTAAGACTGGTGAGGATTTGATAAAGAAAAAATTATTTTGGATCATTCATAATGGTCAACAGGTAAATTTTTGGATAGATTCTTGGGATGGTCACAAGCTTTTGATAACTCATTTTCCTGATTGGAGGCCTTGGATGGAGGAGCTTCACTGAGCTAACTGGATAAATATGGCTAATTACTTTTGATCCCATATTGGTAATTCAGAGGTTGGTAGATATTGGATCCCTATTAAGGACTGGCCTATTCATATCCTAGAAAGGTAAAGATAAGATATCCAATGCATCCTTCATATGAGATCTCTCTCTTGGTCCCATGAAAATGATTGTTTTAGATGTAACAACACTACTAAGGGTGAGTATTCAGTTACTCAAGTTTATTTGACCTTATGCCATAATAATCCCAACAAATCTTCTGATATATTTTTCCAGTTGTGGGCTCAAAAGCTCTGGCTTAAGGTGAGGTTCTTTACTTGGCTTTTATTGCATCACAGGGTGCTTACTGGTGAGCAACTTATGAAGTATGGTTTTCATAGCCCTTTTATATGTCAAATGTGCGGAGAGAATGTGGAAAATCTCAATCATATTTTTATAGAGTGTACTTTAGCCTCTAATATATGGAGGAGAATGGCCACTTTACTTGGCTTACATTGGTCCAATTTTTTACTTTTGAACAACATTGGAGGGATTGGCCTAAACAAGAGGGTTTTGATCATTTTATCGGGTAATTAGTTTGGATGGGTTCTACCATTCTTCGTTGGAATATCTGGAATGAAAGGAACAACCAAATTTTTAATCAAGATAGGAAGGATATTCACTATATATGTCAAAATACCATTGCCAACTTAGTTGAATCAGTCCAAAAACTCCTTGATCACACCCAAATATCCTACCAAATATGGGATCAAGTGATGCAAAGATTGAAGATTAACTCTTCTAAGGGAAACCATCTTAAAGGGAATGCAAGTAATTACAAAATGGATAGAACAAGTAATTGGCAACCTCCTCCTAAAGATATTGGAAAAGTCAATACTAATGGAGCCTCTAGAGGGGACCCTGGAAAAGCTAGTGCAGGAGGAATTGCTAGACTTTCAGACGGATCCTTGGTTTTTACTTTTATTGAGAATCTGGATATTCTATCCAATAACCTTGTTGAGAGGTATGGTATCCTTAGAGGCCTTTAAGAGGCTACTAAGGTTGGATGGGAAAAAGTGCTAGTTAAGTCTGACTCTCAACTCATGATTAATATTTTGAAGACTCCTTCTAAGAATCATAAGGTTGATTAGAGAATAAAAATAATTATTGAGAAGA